>CM047816.1:7566906-7597562 GCA_026214975.1 Gentiana macrophylla | reverse complement strand
TTTATGTGGTATACTACCATAAATCTTACTCCCTCCAGTTTTTTATAAAAGTTCTCCCTTTTAGGAAAAATTATCAAAAAGTACAAAAACATTTGTAAATTATTAAAAGGACATGAAACATTATTTTTTAGTAATAAGGACAATTTTATTGTAAAATGGACAAAAATACCCTCTTTTTTCTTTTTTTCCATTTTATAACTACGTACTACATACATGTAAAAAAATTCCTACGCTAAAAAAATGGAGAATTAGGACAAGGACAGCTTTTGGAATATTTTTGAGAATAATGTAATATTTACATATTTTTATGCTTATAAGGAGAAGGATAACTTTTATATTTTTTATACTCTGAAGGACAAAACCTAAAAAAAAATACACGTCCCTGTTCCTGCTGTGAACCTTTTTTTTTTTTTTTCTTCTCTTTTTCGCTTTCCTCCTCGATTTTCAAATGCTCATACCTTTTTATCTAGATCACCAAACGTGATGAAAATTGCAATGAATTTTTATATTTTGATGAATTGGTCGATATAATTACATTGTTTTTGTGAAAATTCCATTCATTTAAATTCACCTGAATCTCCTCATGAATCTCGAAAATCATGAATTTGATAACCGGATTTTCCAAACCACCTCGGAATATGTTGAATGTGGTCTCAAAATAGAAAGCCATTAAAAATAAAAATTTGGTGAAAGAATTTTTAAATTTGGAGTTGTAGATTGAAAGATACGAGTGTTTAAAAAGCATTTTGATAAGAGATAAAATGTGTTCAAGTTGTCAATCCATACCGCAACTAAAAATGACACTATTTATGTATTTACGATGACATGGTATTGTAAGTGTTGTTATAGTGGTATCAATTTGAGACTTATAACCTTCGATTTGTACAATTTTTTGTTGAGACTTATAACATTCAATTGAATCGTTGTGTCTATTAAGAAGGTAGCATGTTATCACAATGTCAAATAATAACCTACATAAGATAACAACGCCAACCCAGTAGCTGCCACATAAGATAATAATGTCAAACCAGAATGCCATATATATAAGATAACAACGTTTGAATAAGAAGCGCCACATGATATCACAAGTGACACACCTTACTATCGTGAGTGTTATAGTAGTGACAAATTGAATGACATATTATTATACAAAAAAATGCTTTCCAAATTATATCGGAAATGTATCAATATTGATATCAAAACAAAGATCACGAAAAAATATAAATTATGATGATTTGAAATATAAATTAAAAGATATAACCGATTAAAAATTGATAAAAGTGATAATATATATATCTCGAACGTGGTCATTACCTTCATTTGAACGTGGCCATTAGCTTTAGTATGCGGCAGTTTTTTTTCACTCTTAACAAGGGTAAAATTGTCATTGTAACTGTTAGTTTATCTTTTTTCTAAAATGATAATGATCATGTCCTTTTGATAATTTTCAAATGTTTTTGTCATTTTCATAAAGTCTCCTTTTTTAATATTTACAAAGATTAAGAAAGTTTATTAATTTATCTGAAATATAATGCTAAATTACAAACTTATCTTCTTTTTCAAATAAAATTCATGGCTTTCCTTCTAGAATATCAATTTACCAATTTTGATTTAACAAGCAAAATTATGTTCGGAATAACCTGAAACAACATTCCGGCAGCACGCAGTGTGCAGAAAAAATCCAAATCTTTTGTTAGGCCCTCGGGAAGACCAGTACATTAGAGGTAGAGATTTCTGACACCATCTACAATGTCAAAGCTAAAATTCAAGACAAGGTAGGGATTCCTCCTAATCAGCAACGCTAATATTCGCCGCCAAGCAACTAGAGGACTTTCGAACTGTAGCTTCACAACATCCAGAAAGAGTCCACTCTTTTTCTTGAGAGGCGCTTTTTACGCAAAAGAATAAGATGGACATCAAGTTGTTGAAGATCAAGCATAAAAAGAAGATGGTCAAGCATGGATATCCTAAAGTGAAAGAGTGTTATGAACAATCTAGTTTGAGCTTGTATGTTTAATAAGTTTAACTAAATTATATGTTTGACCTTCGCTTGTTGATATATTGTTCGAATTTAGTCGAACTCAAACGAGCTCACCCTTGGATTTACAAATTATGTTGATATTTTTCAACTCCAGCTTCTCGTATAATTGACAAATTGAATGAATGTCTTTTTTGAGTTTTCAAACTTTTACCAACTACTAGATAGTTGGTGATAAGAGAAATGGATAGATACAAATGTTGGAAGATACAAATATATCGTAAGGGAAGTATTGTTATCATTTCTAGTGTGTATAACTAGCTCGTGTTTGTTATTTTAAAAATGAATTATATAATATGCTTGAGTTTTGTCTGCTCAATTTAACAAACAAATAAACACACGCTTATACAAATCGAATCGAATTTATTCACTAACAACTTTGTTCGTTAACACAACCAAATGTAATATATTTCGCCTTTATTTTATAGTCTCTTTATTTATATACACCTTTATTATATGAAATAGTGTGAAAATACACTACTACAAAAATAGGATATATATCATGCTTTTTAAATGTAATATATTAACATTAGTCACGGGTTATAAATCAGGTATATTCAAAGTGACATAAAATATTCTAAATTTGGTCACGCTTAATAATCATGATCTATAGCTTTTATCACTTTTAAAACCAAGACTATTTATAGATTTGATCACACTTAAAAACTAAACCATCATAATTTTTTTATCACACTTAAAACTGGAGATCTATTAATATATTTGATCACACTAAAACCGAGATCTATTAGTCACGTTTGAAAACTAAGACATATTACAATTTTCAAGTATCTATTAATGTTAACAATCACCTTTGAAAACTGATAGGTTCCCCTTCAATATTGGTTTACACATCCCAATAAAAACAATAGGCTCCCTTAAAAATTAGATAATTTTAGGCTCCTACTTACCTTACCTATTTAACCAATTAAAACTTTTTGGACATTGCCCACTATTTGGTCTTTAGTCTAAATCAAATATAGACCATTCGGCCCAAAATTGATGGGAGAACTTTTTAAGTTGAAGCTGTACAACCAAAGTGAAAACAAAATTAGAAGAGATGTAGATTGGTGTCAAAAAGAGATAAAGTTGTGTTTAGATAAATAGTTTGAATAAAGGTTATTATTTTATTTTAAATTGCCTTATGATAAATTAGTAGTTTTATATTTAGTTTTTAAATAAATATATTTATCTCATTTATCTCCAATATAAAGTTGAACATTGTCATCAGACGCTTGCTTATCAATTCAATAAAACATCTAATTTCGTAGTTCATCAGATTTCGATTTTCTTTTACAGAGTAGAGTCGTGGGTGGAGTTCTGGTGTTTAACATTGGCGAACCTCGCCTGATCCATTTTCCGCTTTTAAACAATTCTTTCATCCACTCCGCCTTCCCTAGAATCCCTAGACCAAAGAAGAAAAAAGCAGTTTTACTCAAAATAAACTCCATTCTTCATCGTGCATTTAAACATGGATTTATGATTAGTCATCCCCACCCAAAAAAAAAAAAAAAAACATCCAGATTTATGATTTTTTTCTCCAAATAAACATGGATTCATTTCCATGATTCCCACGTCTTTTTTATTTATTTATAATGTATCTTTTTTATTAAATAAATAAATAGTCTATCTATAACATCTATTATTTCTTTTGGCATCCATTTTATGTCTCTATTTTTCAGGTGAGATAAAACAAGATTTGAGTCTCTTGCAGCTGTCAAAATTGGAGGCTGAATCATATCCATTCAACCAAAATCAACCACTCAGAGTCAAAGCTACACAACTATGGGACTCCGGAAGGACAAACCAGTGGAGATGCCTCCAAAAAAAAAAATCACAACTATGACTACGCAGAATCACTGGAGTGGAGATGCCTCCAACCACAACAACAACAACAACAACAACAACAACAAAAAAAAAAAAACAACTATGGACTCCGACAGATTCGCCGAGTGGAGATGCCTCCAAAATCACAACTATGGACTCCGGAAGAACCACCGGAGTGGAGATGCCTCCGAATATCATCAAACAAACAAACTCACTTTTCAAACCAAACTCTCGTTTGAGGAGGGTAATAAAAGACAAAATTAGAAGAGATGTGGATTGGTGTCAAAAAGGAGATAAAGTTGTGTTTAGATAAATAGTTTGAATAAAGTTGTGTTTAGCTAAATAGTTTGAATAAAAGGTTATTGTTTTATTTTAAATTACCTTAGGTTAAATTAGTAGTTTTATATTTAGTTTTTAAATAATATATTTATCTCATTTATCTCCTATATAAAGGAGTGAACATTGTATCACTTATTTATCAATTCAATAAAACATCTAGGTTCGTAGTTCACTGCCTCACAGATTCGATTTTCTTTATAATAGAAAACAATATTTGAAAAGATTTGAATAGATATGAATGAGTGTCAAAATTATAGATTAGCTATTATAGATAAAAGTTTGATTTAATAAAAGATTATTTATGTTAGGATCAGATTAGATTTTATCTTTAATAATATTTTTAAATTTATTTGATTATTTCATTTACTTTATATAAAGGAGAAGATTGTACTATTTTGATCAATCCCAATAAAACAACATTTTATTGTTTTTATGTTTCGTTGTACTGGTTTCTTCATGGTATCGTAGTTTGCTACCATAAAGAAAATCGTAATACACTGCATTGTAGACTCAAACTAGTTGTTTTATTGAATTGATAAATAACTGATACAACGTTTCACCTTTATATATAGAGATAAATGAGATAAATATATTTATTTAAAAACTAAATATAAAACTACTAATTTATCCTAAGGTAATTTAAAATAAAATAATAACCTTTATTCAAACTATTTATCTAAACACAACTTTATTCAAACTATTTATCTAAACACAACTTTATCTCTTTTTTGACACCAATCCACATCTCTTCTAATTTTGTCTTCTATTAAAAACTCTTTTCAAGAAGCGATGTGGGAGCAATGCACACTTAACATGTAACCTAAAAACATTGTTCTAGCTCAACCATTTTCTTTCATACACCTAAATATACTTGTGCAATATTCTTGTCTATAACTAATAATACAAACCTCTAATTTTCAATAACAAACAAAGAAAACTCTTATTTGAAATGTATAAAATTACAAGAGTTTATCATGTTTTCTAAATGAAATATCAAATGCAAAATCAACTAGTAAGTGACATACGATTAGATAACGGTTAAATATATGTACAATAGGAGTTGACACATTAAAACAAATGAACCCAAGACCTTTTCAACCGACTTTATATGCTGAAAGGTTGTGTGTGTATATATATATATATATATATATATATATATATATATATATATATATATATAACGGCATATCCAGAAACAGAGGCAATGGAGCATAAAACAAGTTTAAAATGATATTAGATATACAAAGTGTATTCGTTATAATAGGTTTTTTTAAATTCCACTCAGGGACACGCGCCATGGTCCCTATACTATAAGTCGGCACTGCCTTGGGCACTTAATTCTCCGGGACCGAAAATATACAAAAATAAAATGACAAAAGATGTAGTCAAAGACAAACACCTTATTGAATGGTAAGTTGAAGTATATCAAGTGGAGACACACCGCCACTAAAGTTATTGTTCATCACACTTTTTGTCACGGGTTTAAAAGGGAGATGGATTGTCATTATTTATCTCATTGTTTCACTAACTATGATGAAAGGATGTAAAGCATTACACTTTTCTAGTCACGGGTTAAAAGTGAGATGGGTTGTAATTATTTACCTTAGATTTTAATAATCTGTGGATTTAAATGATGTAAATCGTCACACTTTTTAGTCACATGTTCAAAGTGAGATTAATTATAAGGGAGAGTGGTTTTAAAGGACAAATAAAGGGAAAAAATAGGAATCATAACAAATGCTGGAAATACAAATTGGGTGATAAGGACAATTGTTGAAACACGGAAGAGAAACTTGCACTTGAAGAAAGATAAAACAGATGCAATCTAACAAAGAAAATGGCGAAATTGATAAAACACGTTAAACAAAGAGAACAAGGTGATTTAACGTGGTTTCCGGCGTTGTGTTATGTAATGTTCTTGTAAATTATGGCCAATATATGCACAGATTACAAGGTTTTCACAAGTGTGTGAATAACACTGCGTGCATTGATTACAACTTATTTATATGCACAAATCCCAAACCTTAACCGCCAAAGATCTTTGTCGGATTTGTCATAATACCCCTAGATGTGGACCCCTCACCCAATTTGTTATCCACTGCATTTAAATCTCGGCTCCAAACCGACTTTCCTAAACTCACTTTTCTTGAAAACTCACTTTTCGTAAACTCACTTGTAATCAACAAACTCGGGATGTAGAACTCAAAGAAACTCAGCTTCCACCAAAACTCGTTTCACTAAAACTCGCTTTCTCCAAAACTCGCTTTTCGCTTTTCCCAAAACTCGCTTCACTTCACAAACTCGCCATTTTTCTGATTAGTTCTACCAGTTTAGAGATCAAGTCACAAAAATAACAACAATTTTACTATTTGTTACCCAAATTCATTGTTCGAACAAAGAAATTGACTACAAATCTACTATTCCACTATAATTGCTTTTGTTGCTTTTTGAGCTAAAATGGCCTCTAAATGACATCGAGAAAATATCAAATTGATATTGAAATGAAGAGAACGTAAAAAGAGAAAAATATGGTGAAAGAACTACGATCTTTTAACGCTCGAGATCAAAAGATATATTCATTTTTGTGATTAAATAGAGAGAATTTAAATTATAGTGAAATAAACGCTTGTCCTTTTTACCTAATAAAAATTTCACTGTCCCTGCATATATTTCCACTTTCAAATTGTCCTTAGTACAATAAACCCTAATTATAATTATTTATCTTAGTTTTTTCAATAACCGTGATTAAAAGATGTAAAACATCACACTTATTTAGTCGTGGTTAAAAGTGAGATGAATTGTAATTATTCATCTCAGCTTTTTTTCAATAAGTGTGATGAAATGATGTAATTCATCAAACCTTTTAGTCACATGTTCAAAGTGAGATTAATTACCATTATTTATCTTGGTTTTTACAATAATTGTGATGAAAATATGTAAAGCATTACATTTTTTTAGGCCCGAGTTAAAAGTGAGATGAATTGTAATCATTTATCTCAGTTTTTCAAGAACTGTGCCGAAATGATGTAATTCATCTCACTTTTTTAGTCACGGGTTAAAAGTGAGATGATTATCATTATTTATTTTAGTTTTTTCAATAACTGTGATGAAAAGATATAATGCATCACACTTTTTAGTCACGTGTTAAAAGTGAGATGTATTATCATTATTTATCTCGTTCATATACTAATCGGTGATGAAAGGATGTAAAACATCATACTTTTTTAGTCATAGGCTAAAAGTGAGATGAATTATCATTATAAATTATCTCGGTATTTTAAATAACTATGATGAAAGCAAATAAATTGGAAATATATTGTTTCTCTTATTCTCGTTGTCTCAGCTTTTACAAAAATTGAGATCTTTATCATTTTCTTTGTGTGACCAATTTTTTTTTTTTGTAGTAGTGACATAGATATTTTTAATATCACTTGATACAAGTCATTCAAGAGCTCTCTAGCTCCATCCCATAAAATGTTTCATTATTTTTCTTTTAGCATGTATTTTTGTCCCAAAATATAAGCTAATTTACATTTTCACGCATTTAAGAAAATAGTTAAGCATCATTAATTTTAATTATAAAAGTCTAAATACACATTGACTGTTATTAATACAACACTAGTAAAATAGTGAAAAATTAGTGAATATGTACAATAAATTAAGGGTAAAAAGAAGAAAACGTAATAAATGTCTGTGCAGCCCCCGACTACCTCGCTTCCGGATACCGAGTCATTAACCGCAAATGAGACGCTTGAACCGTGTGGCTTTTAGAAAATGACCTAAAACCCACGTAAACCGATCATAATATAAGAGTATTAAGAGCTGCACGGGAGGAAAAAACATTCAAACACTCGGGAAACAAACCAAAAGAACACCATTGTCAACAAACTAAAATCATGAATAACTTAAACAAGTGCTAGCATCTATTACAACCAAACTTGACTAAACAGTAAAACTACTAACTACTTGACACTCATGCCTTATTCAAAAGAAACGACAACAATGAAACTAATAAAACACAAGGATCACCAAGACTTCATTTATAAGCTTGCCCCCCAAGCTTGTCATCAAAACAATTATGAACCTACATCTTATTATTTCAAATAAAGGAATGAGCACTAGCTAGACGCTCGGTAAAAGTAGAAGATCAAAAAGATAGATTCAAATTTGTCAAGCCGGAAGACATAACATGAATCTTCTTACCATACTTTCAAAAGATACGGTTTAAAAGCATTCATAGTATAACAAAATACTTCGGAAAACATCTTGAAACGCATAAAGCATGATCCTACATCTACTATATATATTTACTTACTCTACATTTTGGTTACATTTAGATTTACATGTATATAGTTACAAAAACAAATAAAACTTACACATAACAGATAGCGCAATCTATGCATAATAACAAAGTGTTTGATTTAACACATAGTCGAAACGGAGGTTTAACCGAGTATTCAAGCGAGGCACAAGGTGAAACCCCCAGAAGGCCATAAGGTGCAACATGGGAGGCACCCTCCATGGTACCCGGATGGTAAATCACATTTCTTATCTAGTACTTAACCACGAACAACCGTCTTCAAAGAACAAATAATAGCACATAAATCAGGTTCATTGTTTATACCGGTTATCAATATATGCTATCACATAAAAGGCCAAAACCATACCAACACCAAACTTCCAAACCCTAATCTCAATCTACTTGACAAAAATATAAAAAAAACAAGCTGCAAGAATTTTCATAAAATACATAATACTTGGAAATACTTCGTACGTCACAGAATACTTAATTCTTTAGTAGTTAACGGCAAGATGCAACAAATAGCCATAAACTAACAAATTACATGATGAAACTTGGAGAACAATTTACTTTAGAACAATCATCAAACAATAAAAACACGTATTTTTTATTTTAAAAAAAAAGACATGCTTACCTTTTAAACAAGTTTGAACTACCAACCTGAACATAAACTAATTTTCAAATCTATCTCGAATCTACAAACCAACAACAAATTTAATACAATAATACGAGGTATTAACCTAATTAAGATCAAAGCCAAGAATTTCTATGAAAATATTAGACTTTACCTTCTAATGAGATTCGAACCTAAAAGAACTTCTACAATCTGATCTAACGCCGATTTTTGACATTATGATCTCGCAAACAAACCTAGAACGAATCAAAATGAGAATCCAGCCTTCCAGCGTGCTTTCCGGGGAGTGTGGAGAACTTAAGCCACTTTGTTTTTTTCAGTAAACACGAAACTTAAGAAGTTTAAGGATTCCTAGAACTTTTTTATAGATTTTTCACAACTTAGTTCGGATTATTAGCATTTTGAGGCGGGAGAAAAGATCTAAATAAAAGGAAACAAATTTGAATAGATGAAAATACCCTTACCATGAGGTTAGAGTTCTACGATACTTCATTGGTATTCAAAATGGAGGTTATATTTTAAGACGGATGCAGTACTAAAGAAAGTTAATAAATGTATTTATGGACTCATATACTCCATCCGTTCCAAAATACCGATTTAGTTGACAAAACACGATATTAAGAGGTGAGTTAATGTATTAGCTCACATCATTTTTGTATTTAAATTAAAGCATAACTCACATCCTTAATATGCGTGTTTTGTCAATTAATAACGTGATGTTTAATTCGGTCTTGCCGCCTTTTGAGAACACCTTTAACGATATATTCGATATGATATTCCTTTGGATCTCTAATAGAAGGATTTGAGAGCTAAACCTCTTCAAGTCACGGTTAGTTGTTTAGTTTGGTGCTACTTTGATTAGTTTGGTTCAATTCTGTAAGCTACATATGTGTTTGGATTGTTGTAACTTGGATTAGTCATGATAGTTTCTTGCTAGCTGCAATAAAAGTATAATTTGTTGTTAAAAAAAATCAACTCAGTGATCCTAAACGTCAATATGACGTAATTCATGTTCATACAACTAAGTTTCTGCATGGGAACGGTGTGGACAAAATTTTCTAATCATATTTAAGTCGTTGATACTAACAAGAGGATTAGGTCATTACGGTATGGCGAAACGAGGCGTTGTCGGTCCCAAAAGGTTGATACTTAACACGTAACAAAACCATTAAAACTAGGATATGATTAGCACATGGGGTGGTCTTTCTAAGATGAATTATTCGAGCTCATGTTCGAGTTTGGCTCGTTAAACATATATTTGCCTTCCGACTAGAGATTGGCCTCGAGTTCAATCGATTTTGGGTCGTTAAGGTATAAAATATAAAATGCATATGAAAATAATAAATTATAGATCAATATTGCATACATCATATGACAAAAAAATCTCTAAATATTATATATAAATCACTTTATAGTCTCTATTAGATAAATAAATGTCTTATCATCTCTTGAGTTTGAGTTATGTTGTACGTTAATTGGTATTTTTATGTGAGTTGGTTTGTGAACATTATCGAACAATCATTATCAATGCTCGTATTCTTTCGTTTAACAAACAAGCCCATAATAATGTTTGAGCTCGATTAATTAGCATAAACGAACAAACAATCATAAACGCTACTACATGTATTCGAAAATAACCGATGTAGTTGTCAAAATCATGTATATTAATTATGTAAGTTAATGCTTAAATTTAAATGCCAAAATGACTATAAAAAAACCTTAGTCGATAAATAATACAATGTTGTATTTATTCTCTCTTATTAATAAATAATAGTAGATATAGAAAAAACAAAATAACAACTGCATTGAAAATATAACTGATTCAGTTATTAGAATAAATTTTTTTGGCCGCCTAAGTTATTTCAAAACCAAGGGTGTAACGAATCGGACACAAGTTTATTTACGAAGATGGGATATTGTGGTGGGAGCTCGATCCCCGCCGGTACAAATGGAGCTGTGCAAGTCGAGGTGCAGCGAAACGGTGTCGTTTCGACACGAAACGCCACCGTTTCAACTGTGTGTGTTTTTTTTCTTTTTTTTAAATCATATTGAGACGGTGTCGTTTTAGATCAAAACGACACCGTTTTGATGCACTTGTTGATGATGCACCATTGGGGATCTTTTCCCTATTATGGTGTTTACTAGTGGAACGAGAGTACATTGGGAACTGACAGATACATTGGGAATATGCTCCTAATTTCTTGACATAGCACAAGGGATTTGAATTTTGAAATGAAAGACGGAGGGACAATCTATCATAGACTTTGCTTCTGAGTTCTAATTAAATTATTGTCTTCTTCTAAAATACACCTTCAAGATTCTTCCTTTTTCTCACTTTCCTTTCAGAAAATATGGCAACCAAAGAAATGGCAATCAAACTAATGATTGATCCCAAATCAAATAAATTAATATTTGCAGAAGCTTCAAAAGATTTCGTCGATTTCCTAATCTTTCTACTTTCTTTACCAATTGCCACCGCCATGAAGCTTCTTACAAAAAGCGAATCAATGGTGGGCTCGATCGGAAATATCCACACAAGTGTTGCAAATCTTGAAGAAACTTATCTGCGACCAAATGTTAAAAAAAACTCCATTCTCAATCCAGTGTTTTTTTCATCTGCTACCAACATTCCGTTGTTGTCGATATCTCGATCATCCATAATTTCCTCCGGGAAGTTATACAATTGTGGGGATCCAAAGTGCAAAAAAGGTGTCACAAACATTATTAATGGTGCTTTTTGCCCTGGTTGTTCCATAAAGATGAACCATGAAATCAAATTCGTTCCTGGTTCTGATGACCTTATTAATGTTAGAGACCAAGTTTCAGAAGGGGGTTATGTTCAGGAGGTGGTTTCTTACATAATATCTGATGATTTATCTGTAACGCCAATATCAGCCATGGCTATGCTGTCAATGATGAACAAGTTTAATGTTCCTAAATTTGAAGAAAAGAAGGTCAAATTTGGAACCGAAGAAGCATTGGAGCTGTTGAAGACGGCGTTTCTGTCAACCACCGTTATTACCGATGTATTTCTTAAGAAGAAGAAGAAGATACAAGAGCAAGGTATGAATCTAAGTGGTTTTTTTTTTTTTTTTTCCCCCTAGGTTCGAACATGCCAGGTTATAGCGATGCACCTTGTGCAGGTATGAATCTAAGTTTATTGTTACATCTTACTTATCACCTTTATTTTTTTGGCCATCATCTTACTTATCACCTATAAATTATAATGTACATAAACTTATGTTTGGTAGCGTATCCCGTATCTGGCATTGATACATATCATATACTTAGGATCGAGGTGCTACACATACTAACAAATGGGTTATCGACCGCTAAAAAAGATATTACATTGAATTTTTTTAGGTACATATTTTATGTAAATCTGACCTTCTTTATTTTTATATATTGATCTCTATTGACCCGTTTGAACTATAATATATAAAATTAAGCTTAAGAATTGTAAAATATGATAAATTCACGACCTGTATCATTAACTTTCTTGAGCTTTTGCTTAGAATGCATGGGTGAAATCGTAATTTTCCTAAATATCCTGCAGGGGTAAAATTATAATTTCAAAGTTAATATGGGATACTTGTACACATATAGGGGTGAAATCATAATTTCAAAAGTTGGATATAGAGTTGTATATGCATTTTTTTATAACTTCGCATATATATGCATATTAATTGTTCGAATATGCAAAATGAGAACCATGTTGAAAAATAAGTAAATACCATTAAATTAGGGAAGGAAGTCGAGGAAGGACAAAAAAATCATAAATGAGTCCAGAAGGACGTTACTACATGTTGTGTGATTAAAAATGACAAATTCATAATAAATGGACAAAAATATCATTTTACACATTAAACACGTAGTAACGTCGAGGTAGGAACAACAGAGGTGGTTACCAAGGTAATAGGGGTGGAAACAGAGGAGGCTACCAAGGAAATGCACCCAGGCCAACCTGTCAAGTTTGTAATCGGGTTGGACATATAGCTGTTGATTGCTACTACAGGTATGACTCGAATTACACTGGAGCACACTACAATTCTGGACAGGCTTCAAGACCTAGTGGAAACAGGAATCCTGCAGCTTACTTTGCCTCCCCTGAAAGTGTGAGTGATGCAAGCTGGTATGCAGATAGTGATGCTACTAACCACATAACTTCATATTTGAGCAATCTACAATTTGAGCCGGGCTATGAAGGATCGAGATTAATCGTCACGGTTGGAAATGGTGAGTCTCTTTCAATTAGACATGTAGGTAATTACTTGTGATTCCCACTACACACACTAATCTGAATCTCACCAACATTCTTCATGTTCCACACATCATTAAAAATCTTCTAAGTGTTTCTAAGTTAACCACTGATAATCATGTGTTCATGGAATTTCACTCTGACTATTGTGTTGTTAAGGACAAAACTACAGGGAAAATTCTTCTGGAAGGAACTCTTAGAGATGGATTGTACCAGCTGCAGTTTCCAAGCTCCCTTCACTCCAAAAAGCCTAGTCTGAAGTCCACTTCAATTGAGTCTCATTGTAATAAGTTCAGCAGTCTAGCTGTTGAGTCTAGTATCAGTCCTAGTCAGTTTTCTAGTAGCAAGTCTGAGTCTGTAGCCAATCTTTGGCATAGAAGGTTGGGACACCCATCCTTTCAGGTTCTTAAGTCTGTTCTAAATGGTTGTAATGTGAATCTTAATGAAAAGTTTGATTTTTGTGATGCCTGCCAATTTGGCAAACTTCATGCCTTGCCCTATCCTACCTCCACCACTAAATATGTTAATGTTCTTGATTTGATACACTCAGACTTGCGGGGACCTGCACCTACGCCCTCTTCAAATGGCTATGTTTACTATATCAATTTTATTGATGACTTAACCAGATTCACATGGATATATCCTCTAGTTAACAAATCTGATGCTTTACAAACCTTTATCACCTTTAAAACTCTTGTGGAAAAACAGTTTAACACCCCCATAAATGTGTCCAATCTGATTGGGGGGTTTGCTACTTACTTGAAGGATCAGGGTGTAGTCTTTAGACATTCATGCCCTCATGCTCATGGCCAAAATGGCACAGTAGAAAGAAAACATAGGCATGTAGTAGAAGTTGGCCTTACCCTTCTAGCTCAGTCATCTATGCCCTTGACTCACTGGTGGTCAAGCTTTCAATATGCTGTCTATATCATCAATAGGCTTACCACTCCTGTTCTAAAAAACAAATCACCTTTTGAGTGTCTTTATCACAAGAAACATGATCTAAGCCTAATTAAAGTGTTTGGTTGCAGTTGTTTTCCCTACCTAAGACCTTTCCAAAAACAGAAGTTTCAATTTCACACCAAGAAATGTGTGTTCCTAGGAGTGAGTCCAGACCACAAGGGGTATCTATGTCTAGATGTCACTGGTAGGATCTATGTCTCAAAGGATGTTATCTTCAATGAACATGAGTTTCCTTATCAAAAATTGTTTCATCCTACTTCTGATTCCACCTCCACTACTTCTTGTGCACCCTCCTATTCTATTCATGTCCCTTCACTCATCCACGATGAAACTGCTTGCATGAGACATCAACAAAGGACCTTCAATCACCAATCTCACTCCCACAGTCATACCTGGCCCTCAAGATACCATACCTAGATTTCACATCACACCACACCATGACTCACCACATCAAACTCCTCCACCATCAACACCACAGTCAAATACCTCACAGTCTAGTGACATTTCTTTCAATATCTCCAGGAACATCTCTATCAGTCCTGGATCATCACCAACATCCTCCTCTACCACACACAGCCCCTCCTTCTAACTCCAACAATACTATCAAGCACCCCATACCTCCCGTCAATCACCATCCTATGCAAACTAAGAGCAAAAGTGGCATTGTCAAACCCAAAACCTTCTCGTATCTGTCTGTGAAAGATTCCACATCATGTCCAATCGAACGAAGAATGTGATGTGCGAGGCCATCAATCAGCCTCAATGGCTTCAAGCAATGAAGGAGGAATATGCAGCTTTGTTAAGGAACCAAAATGGGATTTAGTACCTGCATAACCACACCAACATCTGATTGCCAACAAGTGGATCTTCAAACTTAAATTAAACCAGATGGATCCATATTAAAGCACAAGGCTAGACTTGTAGCCAAGGGGTTCCTTCAAACACCTGGTGTGGATTATGAAGAGACTTTTAGTCCAGTAGTCAAAGCATCAACGATCAGAGTTGTCCTAGCTGCTGTTGTGTCCTTAAACTGGCCCATAAATCAGATAGACATCAACAATGCCTTCTTGAATGGCACTCTATATGAAGATGTTTTCATGCCTCAACCAGAAGGGTTCAAAGATCCCAACAAACCATCCCATGTTTGTCATCTAAGGAAGGCTCTGTATGGTTTGAAACAAGCCCCTAGGGCATGGTTTGAAGAACTAAGACAACATCTCCTTTTCTGGGGTTTTACACAAGAAAAATCTGACACATCATTGTTTATCTACAAGCACTGAGAACACACTTGATGTACCTCTTGGTCTATGTTGATGATATCTGAATACCGGAATTGCCCTTCACTCATTAAAGCAGTTTATGGGAAAGTTGAATTGCAGGTTTGCTTTGAAGGACCAGGGCCATTGACTTACTTTACGGGCTTCCAAGCACATAGGAATCTTTGGTGGTTTGTATCTTAATCAAGAAATTGTATGCCAAACACCTAATCAACAAAGTTCTGAGATGGAACACCTTAAACCTGTTTCAACTCCCATGCCACTTGGGGTTGATCTTAATTCGTAAGATTCTGACCTTATGGAGACTCCTACCATTTACAGAAGTATCCTTGGGGCACTTCAATACCTCACCTACACCAGACCTGACCTTACCTATGGAGTGAATCAACTCAGTCAATTTATGCATAAGCCTAGACTTATTCACTGGCAAGCTCTCAAAAGAATGTTCGTGTATGTCAAAGGTACTTTACATTATGGCCTGCACTTTCAACCAAGCACATCTATTCATATTAGTGGTTTTAGTGATGTTGATTGGGCTGTGATACAAAAAGCATGGAAGGTCGATGAGCAGGCAGTCTTGTGTCTATTTGGGAGAATCATTGATTTCTTAGAGCTCAAAGAAACAGCATGTTGTGTCTCGGTCAAGCACAGAGTCTGAGTACAGAGCTCTTGCACATCTAGCTGCTTGTAAATCTGAGTGGTTGAAATCTGTTATGTATGAACTACACCTACATGTTTCTTCAACTCCAACAGCTTGGTGTGATAACATAAGTGCTAACCATCTTGCACACAATCCTATGTTCCATTCCAGGACTAAGCACATAGAGATTGATGTGCACTTTGTCAGAGATCAAGTCCTACAAAATAAACTTCAAGTGAAATACATCCCTTCATGTGATCAAGTTGCTGACTGCCTGACAAAGCCACTGTCCAACACCAAATTCACTCAAAAGTGAGCCAAACTCAATGTAGTAGACACCACCTTGAGTTTGTTTGGGAAGTTAAATAATGTTACTATTTACTTATGTATGTTGTAGAGGTATTTATGTAATCCTCTCTATGTCTTGAGGTGGCCTATCTAGATAAGATCTTGTATTGGATTGTGTGTAGAGTTAGTTACACAATCTTTCCTATATGTACCAACTGCGTTTGCAGATCTATCCTAATTAATGAGAATCATTTCATTCTATCTCTAAAATCCAACTTGAAGGAATTTCCTCACCTTTTGTAGATTGAATGCTTACAGGGATGAACTGGTAACAATATTACAAATCTCTCAATATTCGAACTACCGTAATCGATTCGGGTTTGGGCTGGTAAATTGCCATAGATCGAGGAAGAAGAGGAGGAAGATTAGCCCGGCCTCACCGAGAATTAGCCCGGCCTCATGAAAATTAGCTTGGCCTCACCGAAAATTATACCGGCTACTTGGAAGAATAACTTGACCCTAAAAAAAAATAGCCCGGCCTCTTTGAGTATTTTTGACGGGTTATGATTGTATGAAT
The DNA here is from genome assembly GCA_026214975.1 of Gentiana macrophylla. Lineage (NCBI taxonomy): Eukaryota > Viridiplantae > Streptophyta > Magnoliopsida > Gentianales > Gentianaceae > Gentiana > Gentiana macrophylla. The sequence goes on along the minus strand of CM047816.1, from coordinate 7,580,424 downwards.
TAAAAATAGAGGTATAAATAAAAACTATTGTTATCCATAGGTATAAATTTTGAATTTCCGTCTTAAATTAATGAATGAAAAGTTATCGAAAATGCTTAAATACAACCAAAAAAGAAGGGTAGTAATCAGGGGTGCCATAGGATTTTTGATATAGGGGTAAAAAAATATGTCAATTTTTTTCATTATTACCCATATATTTGAATATTTAAATTATACATACGTAATATGCTGAAAGAATAGATAAAAGCAGTGTCAAATACTTTAAAATAAAGGATCATTTCACACACACACACACACACATATATATATATATATATATATATATATATATGTGTGTGTAATGTGTGTGTGTGTAATGTGTGTGTGTGTGTGTGTGTGTGTGTATATGTACGCGCCTCTTGAAGTAATCCTTCCGTCCCAAAATAATGGCGGAGCCACATGTTTCACAATGGGTCCACGCACCATGCAAAACCAAAAAAATGTTATGTTTTTTATATAGAAATTTTTTTGGACCCCATTAAATTTTTTTTACTCTTAAAAATATTTTGGGTTTCTCTGAACAATTTATCTGGATCACCACTGATACCAAGAAAGCATTTATTAACATTTTTCTTTATTTTACCTCTAATTTATATTCATCAAACCACTTTTCAATTGTTGTATTTATGATAGTCGAATGATAATACGTAATAGGGATTTTAGCCATACATTAATGATATTTAATCACTTCTTAATATATTTGAAAATTCTTAATTATATTTGTAATATTTTCGCAAATCCTATGTACCCGTGACCTATATAACCCCGCATCTCGTATTCTCGTATCTGTATCTGTGTGTATGAAGGATTTCTTCAAACGAGAATTCAGAAAGCAAAGAAAGCAAAAGAACTCATGAAGAAGAAAAGAGAAAACAGTGAATTTGATTTTTAGTCCTGATTACAATTCAACTAACTGAAATCAATAGAGGTATATTAATTTAACTAACTAACTTGCCCCAACAGCTTCATAACCGCTTCAAGTGAATTCTAAGTAGTACAGTATGTTCGACAAAATGCCTCAATGGGTCTTGGCTTCACACTTGTGTGTTGGATACATCAGCAGCAGTTATTATTATTGTAATAGAGTAACCTAGCTTATCACTGTATAACATTTTCTTGTAGAATGTCTGTTTGAATACCTTTTTTATTTTGACAAGAAAAATTTAGTATAGAATGTTTGAATAAGTGAATAACACCAGAAATCCAATTCCGGCGGCCGGCAGGTAGTATTGTGCAGGGAAAAACGCAAATCTTTGTCAGGGGCCCATCGGGGAGAACCATGGTTCTAGAAGTAGAGTTTTCTGACACCATTAAGAACGTCAAGGCTAAAATTCAAGAAAAGGAAGGGTTTCCATCTGAAATTCAATGCTTAAAGTTCTCCAGATGGTTACTAGAGAACAACCAAACCCTAGCTTATTACAACATCCAGAAACATTCCACTCTCCACTTATGGTTGCGAAGCTATGAAGAAGGAGGTCATGCTGAAGTGAAACAAGCATAATTATGAAGATGGATCGAGGGCAAGCTTGCTATTTGTCATTTTTGTGCGACACTAATTTTGTACTAGGTCCGGCCACACGGACAATTATGACTTTTGGTCCTAAACCAATCACATCTAAGTATTTTTTTTTTTTTTTTTTTTTTTGTTGAACCTATACAACCATAAAATCACTATTTATCCAATTATTTACTATCTTTGTCCTAGAGTAATTGTGTCCACCTACCTTACTCTTACTTTTGACGGGGCAATGTTTTGGCAATTGCACGAGTCTCACTACAAGAAAACTGGTTTTAAAGGACGACATTTGTAAATCCCTTTAAAGCGCCATGTCGTCAATAAATGTTTAAAGGGCGACACACATCGTCCCTTTAAAGTTGTCCCCTTCACTTTGTCCTTTAAACAACAGAATGTTTGAAGGGACGACAAAATCGTCCCTTCAAAATAAGGCTAACCTGGCACGAAATTTTTTAAGAAAATTCAACGTGCTGACATGGTATTATTTGAAGGGACGACAATGCGTCCCTATAAACATGACTTATTTAATTTCCAAAAGAATTTATTATCAGGGAAAAAAATTAATTATTTTATAAAAATGTTTTTTGGGACGACACTGTCGTCCCTTAAAAGATGATACATTTAATTTTCATAATAAAATTTAATACGATCAAATTTTTATTTTTTTTATTAAATGTTTGTTGGGACGACAATGTAAATCCCTTAAAAGATTATATATTAAAATTTTATAATAAAATTTAATACTGAAAAAAATATTTATTTTATAAAAATGTTTGTTGGGACGACATATATGTCATCCCTTTAAATAATTTTTTTAAAATATTTTTTTATTTTTGCATGGGCTCCCATGCTATTAAATCAATACAATCCTATTTTTTCCAAAATCAATAACATATGTATTTATAAACGGGGATTCATAAAAAAAATAATGCATAAACAAAAAATGTTGCGTAAAATACAAAGTTGTGTAATGTTTCCAAAAGTAAGAATAGTTTCGTCTACAATGTCTACGCATCATCGTCAAGATCAACATGAGAATCATCTTCAGAATCGTCTTCATCGGAAGATGATGAGTTAACCTCTATTTGCAAATCCGGTTCCTTAGCCTTAAGATTAGTCATCAACAATTTGAGAAGAGCCCCTTGTTTTTTGTTTCTCTTCTCTTGTTTTTTGGTTAACTTCACCAACTGATCATGAGACTTTCTAAGTTCTTCAATCTGCATATTGCATCCTTGGTGGTAAGAAGATGACGATGTTGAAGACTGGGCCGATTGTGATGAATTGGATATGGAGGAAGATTGCGTAGGGCCAAGGCCAATCAAATAATCTCGCCTTGTTCTTAAGGCTGCCTGAAAGATTGCCTTCTCGTCTTCAAAACTCATCGGTCGACCTGGTGCAATCATATTACGCCAATCCTCCAGCCTCCTCTAAACACAACATATATCGTTGGCAGTTAAGATAAGGAAAATGTGAACGTATTGAATTGAAATATATACAACGTATATCACTTACAAAAGCGACCTCGCATCCTTTGTTGAAACGAACCGTCGGCATTCTTATGCTTGCTCGCCCATACATGGATAGGATCCCGCCCCAAAGGATCTTCGCTCTGGACTCACATTACCCTTGAAAAAACAAAAGTATTAGTTATGAAAATTCAAAAAAATGAAGTCATAGGATTTATTTCCTAATACTTACCCTTCTTAACTTATCCCATTGAACTACGGCCATAGGCGTTCGTCCTGGCGGCCTACATATTTACTCCCGCGCGATTCTTCTTATTCGATCGATTTAGTCCGCAAAAAAAAATAGTACTTTTGTATTATATATAAGCGAGTAACAAGTAATAATAATCGAATCTACGTAACACATGTAATGGAATAAAAGCTTTACCTTAAAAGCAATGTAGTACTAAGGTGGTGGAGAAACACTTCCCATTGTTCTTTGTGAAAACACATCCCTGGGTGGGGACAAGGCCCAGCAACCCTTGTTGTTGTTGTGTTCATCTACACCTTCCTTAGTCTAGCCTTCCATTTTCTGAATGAAGTACCGGCGCTTTTAAGTACGACAGCGTGGTGAATAGGCTCAAGGGGTTGGAACGATGCCTGAAAACACAAGAAATGAAACGATTGGTTTCTAAATTAATATGTTTGACTCTTACAATTTGAAAGTGTTAACAATTTGATTAGCTAAGTACCCGAAGTTCTTCCCAAATTAAATCTTTAAGTCGGTCTTCCACCTTTCGCCAGGTCGGGGTGTAACAGGGAACATAGGACCTCACGACTTTCCCTGTCTCAGACTCAAAATCCTTCGCGTATCTTCCCAATGCCTTTTGAACACTGGGAAATCTAGGATCCTATATAAGAGGAATCAAGCCCTCTAACTTTCTCTTGAGGGCTTGGACGGTGATACCTTTTTGCAGGTCCACGTTCACCCTGCTTCTTTTTCGGGGATGGAGGTGATGGTATGAATTCCTCATACTCATTAGCTGCTATATGATCTGTAGTATCGGTGTCAATGTTAATTCAACGAAATAAGAATAATCATACTAGAAAAAAAATGAAAGTTAAGTAATTACCGTCCTCGCATTGGCCCGGTAGCCTAAATGGATGCTCGTGCGGTGGTTGAGAACCACCTGCCGATCCCGCGCAAGCCATTCACCTATATGATCAAATATTTGAATATAATAAAAAAATTGATATAAAGAACACATTTATGTTGATGTAGTATAAGTAAAGCACTAGTATTATATAATTTTTAAATTCAAGTATATTTGAATGAACTTACTAAAAGAATATTATATTTATAGCATCATTCATCATCACTTGCATAGTTTGGTGGGATCGAGTCGTATATGTCATCATCTACACAGTTATTATCCTCATCGCAATCCGTTGAAGCATATTCGTTATTGTCATCCTTTTCATTTTGATCGTTTTCATCGTTTTCATCAACATCTGTCTCTACATCTGTCACGGATTTTATCTAACAAAACAAACAAGTAATAAAATTTATAAATCCGGTATTCCCCAAGTGTAGGGATCGTAGTATAGCGATTAATACCGGAGTCGATCACAGGGAATCGGGGTATCTAGTTCATTAATTTTCCTAAGGTTGTTACTACTAAAACGAAACTAAAACGATAAAATAAACTGGACAGAGGATTGTCAGTCCAAAGCCAGGAAGGATAAAAGCAAAAACAAAATCTAAACTATAAACTATAAAATAAACAGTAAACAAGGAGATGATCATGGTGATTAAAGAATGAACAAACAATAATCCACCGTTCCTGCAACCCTCTATTTCCTCTCTAAAGTATCTTGTGATGATTTAATTCAAGTTGTGGTCCACCTAACGGAGGTATGAATTCCTACTCTCGTAGATAATTCACCTATCAATCTCTCATCTCTCGATATATAAGATTAACGCTATCAAAACAAGGTGTAAGATCTCTCAATCTAGCAACCTAGATATTCAACCTATCAACTCTCGTTATGTCAAGGTTAAAAATCTAATCTTTCCTATGGTGATCTAAGGTTTACACCGATTCTCATCATATGGTAAACATCAAATAACAATACATCTTTCGATATTGATTGCATAACAAATAATCATGGAAAAGATACAACTTTGAATTAAAATCACAACATAAACTCAGATTGGAAATAGAAAAACCTGATGGAAAAGATTCAAATCGTTTGAACATGTTCAGCCCCAAGCGTTGAGCATAAAACGCAGTAGCAAAACAGAATAGAAAGCGGAAATAAAACAAGAAAAATAGCAACCCCAGCCTCCCCAAAGGGGGCTGGGGTTGCCTAGGATTTTCTCCTAATGATTGTGTATCAATAGGTCTCAATAATGTGTGTTAATCTGATGTTATTAGGGTTGGGGCGCAGCTGATATTTATAGGGTTTTAAGTCGGCCAGGGCTAAGTCGTCCGTGGACGCCCGTCTGGTCTTCTTGGACGCTCGTCCATTCTTCTGGACGGAGGTGAACGCTCGTTCAATCAGCGTCCAAGCTCTCTGTATCAATTTCCTCTCCTGGACGCCAGTTCACTTTGATGGACGTCAGTCCACTCTGGACGGGACCTGGACGTGCGTTCAGCTCTTCTTCTTCCAAATTCATCTTGATCTTCATTCCAACTTCATCTCTATCTCTTCCCTTCCATGCAAATCATCACTTGAACATCTTTTAAGCTCCTTTCACCTCATGCAAGCGTACCTACATCACGATAAAAACATGCAAAATGTAACATCTTACATCTAAAGATATTTATCCAATAAAATCACATAATTAACCCGATTTTGCACTTTAATACTTCTAAAACTCATTTGCTCAATATTTCAATATAAAGCTCGATTTCTATGAGAAACATACGAATATGGAGAGAATTGACATAAAATATATCCTTATAAAACGTACAAAATCACCCGTAACAACATCATTTGCACTCATGTAGAACGGTTCCATCGGTGGCAGTTCAACAACAAGTCGGAAATTTCCGTGAGTTGTTTCGTCGATTACCAAATCATCAACAACCACATCACCATTAATATTTGGTGCGTCTATGATATGACGGTGTTGAAATGCTCAACAACTTTCCAGTCACATCCATTATACAAATCATCTATGTAGAACTTGTTCTGCTTGTGAAGCAAGAATGAATGGATCATGTTCGTACCAGGTGTTTGTAGTGCGTATACTTGTTGTATTCTTATATACACGGACACCCTTCTTAGCTGGACTAGTATCGAACCGTGTACATTTGAAAAGAACAACAATGTTATCATTTGGATAGCTTACGACATATATGTCTTCTAAGACTCCATACCATGTAGTGCCTTCGGTCCCTTTGACAGCAACCCCACTGTTTTGAGTTGTGCGTGTGCGATTCCGATTTTGTGCATTGAATCTGACACCGTTCATCACACAACTATGATAGGATTTGACCGTTGAAAAAGATCCGGTGGAAAGGGCTAACAATTGGTCATTCAAGTCTGATGGGTTTTGTTTACTCAATACAATCATCTGCATAATGTACCATACATAAGTATTTATGTAACGCTCATAAAAGTGCACAATAAGTGTATGAAGATTAATTTTGTACCTTCGAATTAAACCAATCAGTAAATTCTTGACGGTGCACTTTGTCCAGGTTCTGTCTCGTGCAATAACTTGACAGTTTTGTACGATGTTCACTGCTCCATGTGTAGAAGACTAGTTAGCTTTAATGGAATTATACAAAAAAGAATTAACTTTGGATTGCTCACTTACATGAGGTATTCATCGATCTCATGGCAGTTTTGCAAGACATATCACTGAACCTTCTCTCTCAAATTAGTATTGAATGTCAAGCATTTCATCGATCCCATTGATCGAAAAGGAGTCTTGAATACTGATATACGGTTCTTGATTGTATCTTCGTTCTCGACCCAGTTCCTTTCAGGCCTATTGAACTTTGTCTCATTTCACGAAACGAGCAAAACATCAAGGTCTCGTTAGCCACGTATGCCTCTGCGATGGATCCTTCCGGCCTGGCCCGATTTCTAATATACCTCTTTAACTTACCTAGAAAACGTTCAATCGGATACATCCATCTCAAATGAAGAGGTCCACCCCTAATCGCTTCTTCAGGCAAGTGCATTATCACATGTATCAAAATATCAAAGAATGCTGGTGGAAATATCATTTCTACTTTACACAAGATTTCCAAAACCTTCTCTTTTGCATTCTCTAAATCACTAACCCTCAACATGCGCGCACAAATCAATCTGAAAAAATCGCTTAAATCAATGATAGTATCAGAAATTTCCTTTTTCAATAATTTTCGTACCCCAACTGGTAAAAGTCTCTGGAGTATGATATGAAAATCATGAGATTTTAGGCCGCTAAATTTGTCTTTACCAGTCAAATTCTTTCTGAGGTTTCCTGCAAAACCATCGGGAAACCGAACATTTGTTATGAAATCGTAGAATTTGGTCCAATCTACTGGTGCCAACGTGAACAAAGCACGCGGTTTTAAGGTCTTATTGCCTTGTTTAATCACATGTAGTTCCTTTCTCACTTTCATGTTTGCTAGATCCTTACGTGCCTTGATAGTGTCTTTGGTCTTACCATCAATATTCAATATCGTAGACAATAAGCTATCACATACCTTCTTGTCAATGTGCATCACATCTAGATTGTACTTTAGTTTTTTCGGCATCCAATAAGGCAATCTATTTAGTATGGTGTTTTTATTCCAACTCAAACAAGATTCTGGACGCTTATGAATTTTACCACCGTACTCTTTGTGTTTCCCCGGCAAACATTTGGGTAGGTTACTAATTTGTTGAAGAATTTCCTCCGTGGTTTTCTCAACTGGAGGGCTTAATGTTTCGATTTTACCGTTAAACCCCTTATTCTTTCACATCGGGTGGTCCGCCCGCAGCCATCTACGATGTCCGACGTATCCAGTCTTACTATCTAACCGTACCGAAGGTGTATCGTCGTTGCAAGTTAGACATGCTTTATATCCTTGACCAGTCCAACCTGAGAGATAACTACGAGCGGGAAAATCGTTAACCGTAAACATAACTGCAACACGCATTCTGAAGGTAGTATTTGTAGCAGCATCAAGCACAACTACCCCTTGTGACCACAATTCTTCCAACTCATCAATCAATGGCCTCAAATAAACGTCCAAGTCTTTGCATGGGGATTCTGGTCCTGGGATAAGTAAACACATGTGTTTATACAGTTCATTGTTGCAAACCCATGGTGTTGGATTCAACACTTGTGTTAGAACAGGCCACATGCTGTATGTTTGACTCGTAGTGCCAAACGGGCAAAAACCATCTGTAGCCAGACTGAGACGTACATTTCGAGGTTCGATAGCGAAGTCCGGGTGTTGCTCGTCGAATTCTTTCCATTCTTTACCATCGGTTGGATGCCTCATCACATCCTCATCCGTAGAACGCCCCGTCTTATGCCATGTCATTGCCTGAGCTGTGTGACGGGAAGCATACAAACGTCTCAAACGATGCTTTAACGGAAAATAACGTAGCACTTTCTGAGCTACCTTTTTTCCTTTAGACTCCTTATAACGGCTCGTTTTGCACACTGGACATGATTGTAAGTCAGCAGTCTCCTTATAGTAAATGCAACAGTTGTACAAGCAAGCATCGATCTTTTCATACCCCAGACCCAATTTGTTCAGAAGAGTTTTTGCCTTGTAGAATGAATCGGGTAAATTTGACCCTTCCGGCAAAACTTCTTTCGCCGCTAAAAAGAACGTCGAAGCTTTCATTTGGCCACTTATACAACACTTTTATATGCATTAAATCCGCTAAGAACTTCAAGGCGGATGAGCTTTTGCATCCCGGATAAACATGTTCTTGCAATTTGGAGAGGAGTTCATCAATGTTGTCATCCTCCTCTGTCTATAAAACTTCTTCTTCTGAGGCTCTACCAAGGAAATCATTTATAACTGCAGCCATTTCGTCTCCGGATTCAACTACCAATTGAGTTGTGCGTGCGTTCACGGATACACCGTCTTCACCGTGGTGAAACCATGTTGTATACCCAGTGCCCATCCCCAAAGGAAGCAAAGATGATCATACACGTCCTCCAAAGTTTCGAAACCAATGTTGAAACACTTTTTGCATGGGCAACGAATCTTACCTTCATCGTTAAGAAATTGCCGTGCGTATTCAATGAATTCACTCAACCCTTTATCAAACTCAGGTTTCATTCTGTCAGTATACAACCATGACTTGTCTAGTTCCATTTGAAATCACTGATACACAATAACTTGACATACCATATGTGTTAGGTGTTAATACCATTTCAAGGGATGTTCTCATACTAATATAGTATACTTAGTTTCATTAATATAGTTTTTTTCATTAAGGCACAAGAAAGAGTTAGTATCTCACTTAAGGCACAAGGTCATGTCTAGTTCCATATGTGTTAGGTGTTAATACCATTTCAAGGGATGTTCTCATACTAATATAGTAAACTTAGTTTCATTAGTATACTTTTTTTCATTAAGGCACAAGAAAAAGTTAGTATCTCACTTAAGGCACAAGAAAAAGTTAGTGCTTACTTTCATTCGTATACTTTCTTTCATCTTGAGTATACTAAGCCAAGATTCATACACTACTTAATACACAACTAGCAACTTGACGAAACAAAATTTCAAGTCAATAACACACATATACTAGTCAATCACACGCTTTATACACTAAGATGTTTCAAACACGGAAACAAAGACTTTTAACACTTAAAACCCTTTCACTCTAAGTGTAAGTGTGGTCAATATTTCCAATAACAATGGTCTCTGAAACAGAGCCATTTTCAGTACCATTTTGGGTAGGAACATCACCCTTATGCACAATCAAACCCTCAATATGGACAATTTCATTACCACCATCAAGCCTCAATCAAACCAATGTAATCTCACCATACCAAAGCTTACTCATACACTATCAACTTCCATGTCCCAATGTAAACTTACCTAGCCCAAAACCAAACAACACCAAACAACTCACCATCAAACCAAACTCACCACACAACCTTGCTCCAATCCATTTCAACTTTCAACTTTCAACAAATAATACACAATTTGGAAATAAACTTAACAAAATAAAAAAAATAACTAAGTCTTTAACACTTACACTACTATCATCATGTTCTTCAACACTTTTCCAATACATACATGGCCAAGATTCATATGCCTCATTTCAACACACACACTACTATCCCTTTATCCATCAAGAACTACTAAATTACTACACTACTCACTACACATCATTCACTATACTACACTATCCCTAATTAAAAGCAACAAATTTGACCAAAAAAAATTGAACTAAAACCAATTTTGAAGCAACAAATCTAGGTCACAATTGAATTAATTTGACAAAAAGAAGAAGAGAAAAGCAACTAATTTAACAAAAGAAAAGACTTACCGGAGCTGTGGCGGAGCTGGGGCTGGGATGTTGTGGCGGTTAGGATGTTGTTGTTGTTGCTGCGGCTGGGATGTTGTTGTTGCTTGCCGGAGGAAGGAGGAAATGGGTGGTTGAAGGAGTGGTGACCGGAGGAAGAGTGGGGGTAGGAGAGGTGCCCGGAGGAGGGGAGGGGCGGGATTGATATCAGGCAGGGGGGGGGGGATTTTCTGCAAATCGGATTATTGGAGAAGAAGAAGAGAAATGAATAAGAAGAAGGGGGTTGCCCGATTTATTACACCTGGTAAGTTTAATGGGACGACATGTTGTTTGTTGGGACGACAATGTCGTCCCATTAAAGAATTAATATTTTTTTTAATAACATATTTTTAATATTAAATATTAAATATATAATTAAAGTATCAATATAATTATATAAATTACATATCGGTTTGAAATCACTTAATTGATTTCGGATCTCGGGATTGAGATCAATCACCCGTTAACGAACCCCGAGATTCAAATCAATCGCTCGATAACGAACTGACGATCTATAGTAGATAGTACTATCAGAATGACCTGTAAGGAAAGATATCGGTTTAAAATCACTTAATCGCTTTCGAATCTCGGGATTGAGATCAATCGCTCATTAACGAACCCCGGGATTCAAATCAATCGCTCGATAACGAACTGACGATCTATAGTAGATAGTACTATCAGAATGATCTATAAGGAGAGATATCGGTTTGAAATCACTCAATCGCTTTCGAATCTCAGGATTGAGATCAATCGCTAGCTAACGAACCTCGATATTCAAATCAATCGCTCGATAACGAACTGATGATCTATAGTAGATAGTACTATCATAATGATCTGTAAGGAAAGATATCGGTTTGAAATCACTTAATCGATTTCGGATCTCGGGATTGAGATCAATCGCCCGTTAACGAACCCCGAGATTCAAATCAATCGCTCGATAACGAACTGACGATCTATAGTAGATAGTACTATCAGAATGATCTGAAAGGAAAGATATCGGTTTGAAATCACTTAATCGATTTCGGATCTCGGGATTGAGATCAATTGCCCGTTAACGAACCCCGAGATTCAAATCAATCGCTCGATAACGAACTGACGATATATAGTAGATAGTACTATCAGAATGATCTGAAAGGAAAGATGACGGTTTGAAATCACTTAATCGATTTCGGATCTCGGGATTGAGATCAATCGCCCGTTAACGAACCCCGAGATTCAAATCAATCGCTCGATAACGAACTGACGAACTATAGTAGATAGTACTATCAGAATGATCTGAGAGGAAAGATATCAGTTTGAAATCACTTAATCGATTTCGGATCTCGGGATTGAGATCAATCGCCCGTTAACGAACCCCGAGATTCAAATCAATCGCTCGATAACGAACTGACGATCTATAGTAGATAATACTATCATAATGATCTGAAAGGAAAGATATCGGTTTAAAATCACTTAATCGCTTTCGAATCTCGGGATTGAGATCAATCGCTCATTAACGAACCCTGGGATTCAAATCAATCGCTCGATAACGAACTGACGATCTATAGTAGATAGTACTATCATAATGATCTGTAAGAAAAGATATCGGTTTGAAATCACTTAATCGCTTTCGAATCTCGGGATTGAGATCAATCGCTTGTTAACAAACTTCGATATTCAAATCAATCGCTCGATAACGAACTGACGATCTATAGTAGATAGTACTATCAGAATGATCTGTAAGGAGAGATATCGGTTTGAAATCACTTAATCGATTTCGGATCTCGGGATTGAGATCAATCGCCCGTTAACGAACCCCCGAGATTCAAATCAATCACTCGATAACGAACTGACGATCTATAGTAGATAGTATTATCAGAATGATCCGAAAGGAAAGATATCGGTTTGAAATCACTTAATCGATTTTGGATCTCGGGATTGAGATCAATCGCCCGTTAACGAACCCCGAGATTCAAATCAATCGCTCGATAACGAAGTGACGATCTATAGTAGATAGTACTATCAGAATGATCTGAAGGAAAGATATCGGTTTGAAATCACTTAATCGATTTCGGATCTCGGGATTGAGATCAATCGCCCGTTAACGAACCCCAAGATTCAAATCAATGGCTCGATAACGAACTGACGATCTATAGTAGATAGTACTATCAGAATGATCTGAAAGGAAAGATATCGGTTTGAAATCACTTAATCGATTTTGGATCTCGAGATTGAGATCAATCGCCCGTTAATGAATCCGAGATTCAAATCAATCGCTCGATAATGAACTGACGATCTATAGTAGATAGTACTATCAGAATGATCTGTAAGGAAAGATATCGGTTTGAAATCACTTAATCGATTTCGGATCTCAGGATTGAGATCAATCGCCCGTTAACGAACCCCGAGATTCAAGTCAATCGCTCGATAACAAACTGGCGATCTATAGTAGATAGTACTATCAAAGCACGTCTGTAAGTAAATATATCTGTTTGAAATCACTTAATCGCTTTTGAATCTCGGGATTGAGATCAATCGCTCATTAACGAACCCCAAGATTCAAATCAATCGCTCGATAACGAACCCACGATCTATAGTAGATAGTACTATCAAGGCACGTCTGTAAGTAAAGATATCGGTTTGAAATCACTTAATCGATTTTGAATCTCGGGATTGAGATCAATCGCTCATTAACGAACCCCTGGATTCAAATCAATCGCTCGATAACGAACTGACGATCTATAGTAGATAGTACTATCAGAATGATCTGTAAGGAAAGATATCGGTTTGAAATCACTTAATCTATTTCGGATCTCGGGATTAAGATCACTCGCCCGTTAATGAACCCCGAGATTCAAATCTATCGCTCGATAATGAACTGACGATCTGTAGTACTTAGTACTATCAGAATCACCTGTATATTATCGTACGGAAAAGGAATTATTATAGAAAAATAATGTGTTTTATATTTTAACGAAATGCTTATTAAAATATGCATATTAAAAAAAAATGTTTTTA
>CM047816.1:7234406-7561906 GCA_026214975.1 Gentiana macrophylla | reverse complement strand
AATTTACTTTAGCAGCAGCTTTTTGAGTACTAACAATTTGCTTTGAGTTGTGCGAGAAAAAAAAAAAAAAAAAGAAGAAGAAAAAAAAAGAAAAGAAAAGAGGAAGCTGCTTTACTTTTCTCTTCGGCTGAAGTATTGTTTAGATATTTTTGATCTCAAAATTCATACAAGAAAATGTCTACGATGAGGTATGTCTTTAATCATTACCATTCGTTTCATAGCGTAAATTCACATTTTTGTAAAAGAGTGGCTCTGAGAAATGGTGATCCTCCTATATCAAATAATAATTTGGTTGAAGGAGATGATGATTTTGTTGCGGTCATTTCTCAAAAGAATACTGTAGCATCTGCTAAAATTGGATAATAGACTCGGGGCTACTCGACACATTTGTGTTAATCGAGAAGCCTTTTCCTCCTACAAATTCATAGGAGATGAAAATGAGATTGTCTATCTTGGTGACTCAAGAACTGTTAAAGTATTGGGTAAAGGCAGAGTTGTCTTGAAGCTCTCTTCGGGAAAACTTTTGTCTCTTAATGAGGTGCTACATATTCCAGACATTAAATTTAATTTAGTGTCAGTTGCTCTTTTGGCAAATGTGGGGGTTAAAGTTGTTTCTGAGTCAGATAAAATTATCATGACAAAAAATAATTTCCTTGTGGGGGAAGGCCGTATTAATCAAGGACTTTTTATTTAAAATGGTGTAGTCGTGGTAAATCAATATGCATCTTCTTCTGCCTATATTGTTGATTCAATTTCTCTATGGCATGCTAGACTAGGACATGTTAATGTCAGCTATATAAGAAAAATGCAGATCTCTTGGTTTAATTTTCGGCATTAATTATAATAATCTGGAAAAATGTGAAATATGTGTTGAGACTAAAATAACCAAGAAAACACTGTGTATCTGTTTATAGAAACCGAATTGTTGAGTTTAATTCACACTGACTTGGGTGATTTGAAAAGTGAAGTTCTAAATTGTAACACTATTATTGAAACAAAAATGCTGAATTTTTGAACGTATTTATCCACTGGTAGAGTAGAATTTCACATGCGCTTTGTTGAAAGAAATATTGAGATTTCCTCTAATGAGGAATTGAGAAGGAGTAAAAGACCAAGAAAAGAATTTTCTTTTGGAAATGATTTTCAAACATTTCTTGTTGATGATGAACCTTTAACTTATAGTGATGCTATTTCTTCTTACGATGCGATTTTGTGGAAAGAAGCAATAAAAGCTGAGATTGATTCTATTATAAAAATAAAACTTGGATTTTGGTAGATTTGATCTTTGGTGCAAAACCAATTGGTTGTAAATGGATTTTCAAAGGAAACTTAATCGATGGATCCATGGACAAATATAAAGCTCATTTGGTAGCAAAAGGTTTTCTCAAAAACAAAATATTGATTATTTTGATACTTTTGCTCATGTGAGTAGAATTTCTTCAATCCGTGTTCTATTTGCCTTAGCTTCCATTCATAAACTTTTTATTCATCAAATGGATGTAAAAACTGTGTTTTTAAATGGTGACTTAGAAGAAGAAATTTACATGGTTCAACCCGAGGGTTGTGTGGTTAAAGGACAAGAAAATAAAGTTTGTAAATTAGTGAAATCACTTTATGGCCTTAAACAAGCTCTTAAGCAGTGGCATGAGAAATTTGATCAAGTTTTGATCATCGATGGTTTTTCCTCGGTAGAAGTGGATAAATGTGTTTATACTAAAGTTGTAAACAATGATTGCGTAATACTCTGCTTGTATGTTGATGATATTTTAATATTTGGTACTAGTTTGGAAGTTGTGAATAGTACTAAATATTTTTTGTCTTCTAACTTTGATATGAAAGATTTGGGAGAAACAAATACGATCTTTGGGTGTTAAAGTCATAAGGAGAGATGATGGCATTATGTTATCACAAGAACATTATGTTGAGAGGCTTCTTCGGAAGTTTGAAAATTATGATGTAAAACCGGTGAGTACTCTCTTATGATGCTAAAATTCAATTAAAAAGAATCGTGGTGACCCAATATCTCAATCTAAATATGCTCAGATTATTGGGAGTCTGATGCATTTAACGAATTTTACGAGACCGGATATAGCTTATGCCGTTGGCAAATTAAGTAGATATACTCATAATCCCAATCACGAGCATTGGTCTGCATTAGTGAGACTAATGAAATTTTTGAGGGGTACTATGAACTATGGTATCTTATATAGTGGATTTCCATTTGCACTTGAAGAGGTACAGTGATGCTAAGCTGGATTTACGATTGAGATAAAGACGAAACCCACTAGTGGTTATGTGTTTACACTTGGAGGTGGTGCGGTTGCATGGAAATCTGCTAGACAAACGATCATTGCTAGATCGGCAATGGAATCAGAGTTTGTAGCTCTGGAATTAACCGGTACTGAGGCTGAGTGGTTAAGAAATTTCTTAATCGATATTCCTTTAACTAAGGATACGTTACCTCCAGTATCGGTACATTGCGATTGTCAAGCAACAATTTTCAATGCAAAAAATAAATCTTATAATTGTAAAAGTCGACATTTAAAATTGAGACATAATTTAGTAAGACGTCTTATTAGTGATTGAATGATTTCCATAGATTATGTGAAGTCAGAATTGAATGTGGCTGATCCTCTGACTAAACCGGTGGGAAGACAATTAATTCTTAAAACTTCGAAGGAAATGGGACTTAGGCCAACAGTATGTCAATAGAGATGGTAACCCAACCTATGTGATTGGAGATCCCATGAAGTAGGTTCATATGGGTAACAACAAGTCAATATTGACACTGAAGCACAATGGGTGCTTGACTGCTACGAGTTGTGAGGTTGAGTTTTAAACTCTTAATGAGTTCATATTCCTTAAGGGTGGTGTAGTAACAGCAGGATACACTTGATGGATTCACCTATATGAGAGTGGAGTGGGGCCGCTCCTATAAGATTTTTATGGCCAAAATCTTTAGAGCTCTCATGAATAACCAGGCGCGCGCATGGCCTATTGGCGCAAAAAACGCGTTGAACAACAAAATAATGGGTTGCAATGATTGATGAAATCTCTGGCTGACACTAAATATTATTGGTTCATAGAAATTTTACATTTCACCGATAATTGTGTAAGTCATGTTGTATCAGTCAAAGTTTGGTTCATAGTCCAAAAGACACCAGGCTTATTATGTTGCACTCGCATAATCCAGCATTACTCTTTCTTAGAATATTTTGAAATTTGTGGGGGATTGTTGTATTATTTAAACATAATATTTCAAAATATTATTTTTCTTGAAATTATTTTAATATATATTTACTTAGTCAATGTGTTGGACTAAGTCTTCTCTATCCCCTACTTTTATGGAGTTGTTGGCCAACTTTCTCTCTACTCAACGATAGTGTTTGTTGGATATATATATATATATATGTATATTTGGTTAACAGAATAGACAGAAGAAATTATCTTTATATTTTTCAATTAAAAGACTGCTTTCACGTTGGCTGCATCTGTCCTTTTTGAGCATACGGTTCCTTTTTCAAGTAATAGCTTTTGGGTTTGGTATCTTCAATCTGGTAATGCTGGTTATTTATTTTGTTGTTCATGTTTCCTCTAATTAATAGAGAAGACTTGTTTTATCACGGGAAATATTTCAATCCCTTGAAATAGTTTCTTTAGGAATGATCGTCATTCATTACGACTCAAGGTTTTATCTGTGTTTTAATCTATCTACTCCAACAATATCTACAACGTCTATTATTTCAATGATGAATAAGTTTAAAGTCTCCGAACCTAAAGAGATGATAGTTAAAATTGGAAAGGAAGAAGCATTGGAGATGTTGAGGGCTTCTTTTCAGTCGACCACGGCCCTGACCGATGTATTCCTTAAGAAGAAGGGACAAGAAAAAGGTATAATTCTGATTTTGTTGTTACATTTATTAATAATTTTTATAGTGTGTTATTACGAATTTTACTTTACAGTCGACCAAACCATGAATTCCATTCCTTTTTTTTTTTTAAATAGTAAATGGTTCAAGTTCAATTTTTAAGGTTGCTATTTTGAATGAAAATCATGGTTTTCACCTCTAAAATTGTATTGTTTACGTACCACGTGGTTTAATTAAAATTTACCAAGCAAAATGAAGCCAGAAATGTGCAGAGAACAATGCAGATCTTTGTCGAGTGTCCAGATAGCGAGACAAAAACTTTAGAGGTAGAGCTTTCGGACACCATCAGCAATGTCAAGTCCAAAATTAAACAGAAGGAAGGCGGGTTCCGGTTTATTTTACTGAATCCAATCTTATTTTTCGGTGGCAAGAAACTAGAGGACTCCAAAACTCTAGCTGATTACAATGTGCAGCATGAATCCACTCTCTCCATGTTGTGGTATGAGAAGCGGAACGTCGTCTTGGTGGCTCCGGATAAGAAGGTCAAGCCCAAGCGCGGTATGCGCCAGTTTTAATTTGGTGGAGACTCCGATTGAGACAGATTATTTTGACAGGCAATGTGGCCTTTAGTCATGTTTTGTTTTTCAAAGTTTTGGTGGTGAATGAATCTATATTTTGTTTTCCTTCCATTTCACTACTGCCTTTATTAGTGATGCTGTTTAGAGATTACCAATCCATTGAAACCTTGTGGTAGCGCATTTGTATTCGATTAATATTGTGCTTTGAGATAAAAGTTATAGTTAATTGTCAATTAAGACACATTTAGAAAGATGTCAGGATTTTAGGACTATAAGAAGAAAAAAAAATTGTCACAAAGAATATTTCACTAGTGAAAGTGAAAATGATAGTGAATTACGTTGGTTTTGTGCTGAAAATCAACGTAATTCACTCTCACTTTCACTAGTGACATATTATTCATTTTGAATAGCATCTTTCATATTGTGTCATTTAGGACCATTATCCCTAAAAGTTAATTGCAGAAACAAAAAAAAATGAAATTCAACGAACAAAAATACCCTTACATAAAAACCACGCACGTCCAATGCACAGACACAAGAATTTAGTCAATATATAGTTAAAAAAAAACAAAAATGTAATAATAGTTTCTCTCAGGCAAAAATTCATAATTTTTTCAAGCCATTTATTCTGATATCTTATGTTAATTATACACTTTTGACGTAATTTATGAATCGGTAAAAAAACATTCTCGTTATCTGCGACTATCACAGTGTCTCACAATATCATGTTATAATTTTCACAAGTGACATCTTACATATGTAGTAACATCTTATGTAATTCAATGACAATTGTAGTAACATCTTACATTTTGAGTGACACCACATTTTTACTAATGTGTATAGTGACAATAACACCATTTATTTACGATGCACCGTTTATTAGGGCAAAATTAGGATTTTAGTCCTCTAACTTGGCCTATTTTGGATTTTAGTCTGCTTACGGTCGGTAAGGAAAATGGTCCTCTAAGTTGATTTTTTTGATTTTAGTCTATCCGCGGAAATAGGTGATTGGGCACCGGAATCTTTAAAAACGCTTACGTGGCAGCCTAGTTAGAGGACTATTTTTAAAAATTCGGTGCCCAATCACTATTTCAGCGGATAGGACTAAAATCCAAAAAAAAAAAAAGCAAACTTAGAGGACCATTTTCCTCACCGGACCAGGAGCAAGACTAAAATCCAAAATAGGCCAAGTTAGAGGACTAAAATCCTAATTTTGCCCGTTTATTAGGCCTTTGGGGATTAAATGCTACAGGTAGCAAGACAAAAACTTTAGAGGGAGAGCTTTCGGAGGCTAAATTACAATTTTGGTCCTCTAACTAGACATGTTTTTCGATTTTGGTCCTGGTTTTTCTCTGGCGATCATTTTAGTCCTGTAAGCGGTCTTTTTTTTTGCAAAAATAATCCTGAACGCCGGAAAGACCACTTACAGGACTAAAATTGGTCTTTTCCGGCGACAATTTTAGTTCTGTAAGTGGTCTTTCCGGCGATAATTTTAGTCCTGTAAGTGGTCTTTCCGGCGTTCAGGACTATTTTTGTAAAAAAAAGACCACTTACAGGACTAAAATTGTCGCCGGAGAAAAACCAGGACCAAAATCGAAATAGTGTCTAGTTAGAGGACCAAAATTGTAATTTAGCCGCTTTCGGACACCATCAGCAATGTCAAGTCCAAAATTATGCAGAAGGAAGGGTTTCGGGTTTTTTTACCGGATCCAATCTTATTTTTCAGATGGCAAGAAACTAGAGGACTCCAAAACTCTAGGCGATTATAGTGTGCGACATGAGTCCACTCTCTCCATGTTGTGGTATGAGGCGGTGGACATCATGGAGAAGTCAACTCGGATAAGAAGAAGGTCAAGGCCAAGCGCGCTATGCGCCAGATTTTAATTTGTCTCGAGACTCGGATCGAGACAAAAAAAAATTTACAGCAATGTGGCCTTAGTCATGTTTTGTTTTTCAAGTTTTGGTGGTAAATGGACCTATTTTATGTTTTTCTTCCATTTCACTACTGCCTTTATTAGTGATGCTGTTTAGAGATTACCAATCCTTTGAAAGCTTGTGGTAAGCGCATTTGTATTCGATTAATATTGTGCTTTGAGATAAAAGTTAATTGCAAAAACAACAAAAATGAAATTCGGCATACAAAAATACCCTTACATTCTTCTCAAAAAAGACAAAAAAAAATACCCTTACATAAAAAACAAAATAAAAAACACGCACGTCCAATGCACAGACACAATAATTTAGTCAATATATTTAAAAAAACAAAACTGTAATATTAGTTTCTCTCCTGCAAAAATTCATAATTTTTTCAAGCCATTTATTCTGATATCTTATGTTAATTATATACACTTTTGACCTAATTTATGAAATCGGTAAAAAAACATTCTCGTCATCCGCGACTATCACAGTGTCTCACAATATCATCTCATAATTTTAAGAGTGACATCTTACGTATGTAGTAACACCTTATGTAATTCAGTAACACTGCAGTAACATCTTACATATTGAGTGACACCACATTTTTTACTAATGTGTATACTGTACAGTGACAGTAACCCCGTTTATTTATGATGCACAGTTACTGTTTGCCTTATTTTCATACTAACATGACGCAGGGGCTTTCTTGTCCTTTATTTAGTAACATTTCTAATTATTATGTATTTATTTAAGTATTTCTAGTTTTGCAGAAACGTTGACGTTTTATGTATGGGAGGGGTATTTAAGGCGAAACCCTAATATGTACGCAGCTATTGATCATTTTCTGTAAAAACTTGAACGATTGAGCTGTTGCTCTTCGATTTTTGTTGTTCTTTCTTGTTTTATTGAAGACTCCTGCATCATATTTTCATAGTAACATGCTTTTATTAATCAAAATATTCAAACAAGAGCATTTAAATCTTCTTAATGCATTATGAGCTTCAAATATTCACAACCACTATGACAAATTGCATGAATGTAGCATAAGATAAAAAGCAAACAAAATAAGAGTCTAAAAAACCATACGAAAAAGATCATAATAGGTTAAGAATGAACAAAATGAGTCATCTCTACACAACGGGAAATAAACTTTACTAATCATGCTATAAAACACGTGCATCAATATAGTACTCCCTTCTTCCAAAATAACTAAAGCAGTTACCAAAAAAAGCATATTAAAAATATGAGTTAATGTTGTCATTTGAATGCCAAAATGACTAAAAAAAAACCCTTAGTCTATAATTAATACTACATCCGTCCCAATTTGTTTAAGACTTATTCCATTTATGACTGTTCCAAAATAAGTCTAATAACTCTAATTAGACTCAATGTTTTTGCTTTAATTGCCTAAATTGCCTCAATGTATGTATTTTATAAAGTGAAACTTGTGCTACATATAAAAGGACAAAAAGTAAATTAGTCAAGTTTTAAATGAATGAGACAACCTATTAATTTATGACTCTTTAAATATTGTGAGCTCCAAAATGTCTCAAACAAATTGGAACGTAGGAAGTATAATATTGTATTTATTCTCTCACCCTTTAATAAATAAAGATAGATATAGGAAAAACACAATAAATGTTTCATTAAAAATATAATTCTTGATTATTTTGAAACAAATATTTTTAAGAATTGTCTTTATTTGAGCGGAGGAGTATACGTAAACAATGGAAAATGTTGAAATAAAATGAAGTCAAACAATATATGTTGAAAAACGATTGATTTCACTTGTCATAATGACACGGAGCAAAAAACGAAGGGGTTTGAAATGGAATTGAAGATGCATATAATATTGCATAAAGCTGCTTCGTGAAAGCTAACTGAATAAATGCTGCCTATATAGTACTCCCCATGCTTTGTTGTTTTCTACTACTAATAACAGAGCTTCTTTTCACTTCAAAAAGTATGGCAACAAATGAAATGACTATCAAACTCATGATTGATCCTAACTCAAACACATTAATCTTTGCAGAAGCTTCGAAAGATTTCGTCGATTTCCTAATCTTCTTACTTTCCTTACCAATAGCCACTGCCACAAGCTTCTTACAAGTGAATCTATGGTGGGCTCGATCGGAAATGTCTACACAAGTGTTGAGAATCTCAATGCAAAATACCTGCAACCATATGTTAACAAAAAGGTACTTCTCAATCCGATTGTTTTTTCATCAGTTACTAACATGCCCGGGTCGCTAACCGGATCATCCATCAACTCCTCCCGGAAGTTCTACACTTGTTGCGATCCCAAATGCAAAAGAGGTATTACGAACGTGTATAATGGTGTCCAATGTCCTGGTTGTTATGGAATTATGAAGCAAGAGATCAAATTTATCGACAAAGATTCAGAGGGTTATGTTCAAAATGTGGCTTCTTATATGGTTTCTGATGATTTATCTATAACGTCAATATCAACAATGTCTATTATTTCAATAATGGACAAGTTTAAGGTCGCTAAACTTGTGGAGATGAATGTTACAATGGGACCTGAAGAAGCACTGGAGCTATTGAAAGCGTCTTTGAAGTCGACCACAGTTTTAACCGATGTATTTCTTAAAAGGCACAAGGAAGATGAACAAGGTACAAGTAACTTTACCACGATTAATTTCTTATTATATTTAACATGCAAGATAATAAGATAAAAATTAAATACTCCTCCTTTAGATCAATTCTATTTGTCTCATTTGACTTTTCACATATATTAAGAAAAATGTACTTAATACTTTCAATCTTATAAAATGATCAAATATTCATTTATGCAATTTAAATAGTTGTTGGAGTATTGATTGTTGTACAATTTTTTCCGTAAATATTGTAAAAATAGAGGGGCATCTGAAAAAAAATTGACAATTAATGCACAAAGTTGGACACTTATTTTTAGATCAATCAAAAATGAAACATGGACAAATAAAAAAAAGACGGGATGAAAAAAAAAAAACAACAACTAATATCCATGGCATGTAATTAAGTGCATTTCGTAAATTATTTATACTCCTATAAAGATGATATTTAAAGATGATATTCTGCAATAACCCTATAAACAAATTGAATTCCAGCTGTAGGCAATGGGCGGGAAAAAATGCAGATCTTTGTCAAGACTTTAAAAGGGCAGACCGTAACGTTAGAGGTAGAGCGGTTTGACACTATCGCCAAAATCAAGGTTGAACTTGAAGCAAATGAAGGGATTCCTTTCAATAAGCAACGCCTACTTTTCAATGGCTGGCAACTAAAGGACGACCGAACCCTAGCTTATTACAGGATTCCGAAGGAGGCCACCCTCGACCTCGTACTCGCACTAAAAGGTTGTTGATGAAAATCTAGGTCTAACATCACATAAGAGGTGAGGCGGTAACTTCAAAATCTACGTTATGGGATTAGGGAAGTCCATGTTGATGATCATGTTCCCATTGGCCTTATAATTGTCAACGAGAAGATGGAGATTGGATTAAAAGTTCTTTTATGCACTTTCTGCAGTTATAGTATCATTCTACTCATCTTGTACGTACGGACATTTATGTAATTTTATTTTGAACTAATTTGAGGTTTATTTTCTAGACTTGATCTTTAAGATAGTTTAAAAAATCATTCGTAGATGGAAAGTGACAATGAGTAGATGGAAATTACTGAAACGCTAGAGAATCGACCTTATATGTGACAATGAGCAGGTGAAGTTTGGAATTGAATTGTGAACCTCGATCTTTTTAATTAACTTTACGTTGTTAATTATCAATCAATCTACTTAATGTGTGAGGACAATAATGAAAGTTTATTGTTTGAAATAATTTGAGATTTAATTTACTTCCGAAAAAAGCAAAAAAAAAAAAAGATTTGTGAGGGCAGTCAAATAATTTGAAAAGTCATTCATCCATTCATCTTATAATTATTTTTATAAAGGAAGTATAAACTCCTAATTGATGAGTTGGAGTAAAGTATAGAATCTAAAATCTGATCATCAACTAATTCAACATGACTCCATAAATTTCATATTTTGAATTGTACTTGGACTTCCATATGAGATTTATAGATCTTAGAGTACGTTATGCAAGAAGCTATAATCACTCTAATCATAATCTTGAAAGTCAATATATGGTCAAAATTCAAACAACATTGGTCAATGTAATCGGACCTAATAGTCAACATAAGGTTGATGACGTAGTACACATGTGAACGGCGTGGATAAAAACTTATGATCTTATGTAAGTCACTGATACTAACAAGAGAATTAGATCAATCGCATTATAGCGAATCAAGTCAAAATCGATCTTACGTAGACTAATACTTGACACGTATAAGAAAAACCATTAAAACTAGGATTAACACATAGGGCTGATCTTTGACCAAATTAATTGTGAAGGTTTTTCTAACGACTAAAATGAGCGATGAACTTAATTTTCGAGTTCTAATATTATTAGTGAAAGAGCTGACCAAACCATGTTTCAATTATCTCCCATGGTTTAATAACTAGTTTGATTTGATGCTTTTACACTACAAACAGTAGTTCTAGCTACTACTCGATCAATAGTGAGATCACTTAATTTGGTTACCCTTAGAACCCTTATGTTAAATTCAAAAGCCTATCCGGGTTGGATAAGATTGAATTGACGAAACATGCATAAATTTTCGATGAGATTCCGGTACAAGTATTGAACCTCACTCATAAGACATGACCGTCCATATCCCTGATGGTGTTGGTCTAGTTATTTACATCCTATTTATTTCTTTAACATCAGTTCCTTTGGAATAAATTACGATTAGTATGCATAAAGTTGATTAGGTTTCATACACGACTTAATTGAGCACTCATAACCAGAATTAACGAGCTTAACGGATCAGATTTTAGATCTTAACCACCGGCGTACCAACAGCTAGACCACCGCTGAGCCAGTGGATATAGGACCAAGATCTGATCTTTCTTTTATCAGTAGCGAAGCCGGATCATAACTAATTAAAGAATGGTTAACAAAAACATTAGCCTACGAACCGGTGATTGTTGAAGATCCACGATTAAGAACTACGAATAATTCTCAGGAACTCAACAATTTTGCTGAAGAAAAGTTTTATTGTTTGGAAATATGAATAATGGTAGTAAAAGGGTATCAAAAGGTATGTTAACAACTCCTTTACAGAGAATGCACAAAAAGCGAAGGGATTTGAAATTGAAGATACAGAGAATATTGCATAAACTGCTTCGTGGAAGCCAACAGAATAAATGCTACTAGTAATTCTGTAGTAATATATATAGTAGCCCCATGATTTGTTGCCTACAGCTAATTAACACACAAATTTAAGATTCAATTCAAAAAATATGGCAACAAAAGAAATGACAATCAAACTCATGATTGATCCCAAATCGAACAGATTAATCTTTGCAGAAGCTTCAAAAGATTTTGCAGATTTCCTAATCTTTTTACTTTCTTTACCGATCGGCATTGCTACAAAGCTTCTTACAAGTGAACCTATGCCGGGCACGATCGGAAATCTCTACACAACTGTTTCCAATTGACGATGGTCAGGTTAGGCCCTGCCACGTGGCCCACGTGTCGCTCAAAGAGTGATCTCATAGTAAATTACACGGAAAGTATTAGGGCCAAGGGCCCCATGTTAAACCAACCTTACCCCAGGCGGGAGGTCGGTCCTAAGTCTTCCCGAGTAGTCCACCGTAGGCCGGCTCGGTTGTGAGGGTCATACAAGCCAGGTCGAGACGATCTGAGGAGTCTGACGCAGGACGTCAGGGTCTTTCCTTAGAAGGGTAATTCAAACACATGCCTATATAATCGGATAACGAAGGGAAGAATCCCTTGATTATAGGACACTGATCTTTTGGTATAAATGCAGTCGTAATTATCTCTTATAAGAGATTGATACGTAATAATCCTTAGGGTTTAAGAGTCCAATACTTGTCCAACAAGAAATGGGGCGAGACGCCTCCATATATAAACTATCTTAAGGAACTATGGAGACTTGATTCCAATTCATCTATTGGATACGTAGGCAACTTGAGAGAAGATAACTCTCAAGCTCAGTCTAAATTACCCCACAATCTCCATCTCCATTGTTTCTAGTTCTTGATAAGTCTTTCTAAGAGTAAATAAGATCCGGTTTATACATCTGACGGTATCCAGCATCGTCAATTGGCGCTAGAATGAGGATCTTCTTCAGCGATTTCATCAAGAATTTACGATGACACCATCAAAAAATACAGGGAAAAGGACCCAGGTTCAAGACCCGTTAGTCCAGGAAACAGATCCAACTGCAACAGATGCTGGACAGATCGAAGGTGGAGAAAAAGACCCCACCGCCACGACTAGCCAGCACCAACACCAGCAGGAAGAAGTACTGGCAGATCATGCCCAACAATCCTTGTTGAAGGCATTACGAAATCTAGATATGGCAGCATTCAAAAGTATGTTGGGTCTAGCCCTAAAGGGGCGGGAAGAACCAGAGGACAATGCTCCCAAGACCACCCAGACACGCAGAGACGATAGGGCGGACACGCTATCCTCCACATCTAATGCCTGGAAAAAAGATGTCAATGCTCAAGACCAGGAGGCTGCCCGAGCAGAGCTGGACGGAATACTATGTCGTAAATATGACGATCTTTCCTTCGAATCGCCTTTCTCGGAATAGATCCTAAATTACCCGCATCCCGAGAGGTTTAAGATTCCCAAGTTAAAGCCTTATTATGGTACCAAGGATCCTCAGGATCACCTGTTTCAATACCTGACACACATGAACTTGGACTGTGCAACAGAAGAGATGAAGTGTAAGGCCTTCCCCGCCCTACTCACAAGCAGGTCCCGTGAGTGGTTTAGAAAGTTGCAACCTCGTTCGATCCATAACTTTGAGACACTGGCCAAGAAATTCCTACAAGTGTTTGTCACGTCTAAGCCCTTTCAGAGAAACGCTACTTACCTTCTTACTATCCGACAGAGGAAGAAGGAGACGGCATTGCGGTTCCTGAAGAGGTTCAATGAAGAGTCCAGGCAGGTCAAGAACGCGGAGGAGCACCTCTTAATCACCTCTTTCGTAGCAGGTCTACGAGAAGGTAGATTATATGCTAAATTAAATAGCCAACTCCCTAGGTCTATGGAAGAGTGCATGGACCTGGCCTACAAAATCTGTCAGAGGGAGGAAGCCAACCGTTTAAAGAGAAAAACGGAAAGCTCCAAGAAAGAGAGGTCGGATGATAAATCTGACAAAAAATGTAAGACATTGTGGGATCGAGTTGCAGCACTGGTATCAGATCGGCTGGGAAAGAAATGTGCACTCCAAGAGCGGGATTTCATTCCTTTAAACAAGTCACGTAAGCAGGTCCTCGCTATAATGCAGAGAAAAGGCATTTCCCTCCTCCCTCCTCCCCTGAGGGGTCGTCGGGAAAAAAGAGATCAGACCAAATACTGCAAGTATCACGAAGATATTGGTCATGATGCAAAGTACTGTAGAGACTTGCATAGGGATATTGATGCGGCGGTCATGGAAGGGAAATTGGATGAGGTTATAGACCGGTCACAGAATGCAGAGCCTAGAGGAAGAAAGAGAGTTCAAGAGAGGAAACTTCGGTCAGGACCGAGGCCGACGGGATGAATACCGTTGTAGAAGGGATCAGTCCCCGGGTCCTGGCGGGCAGTTCGATAACCGTCCCACCAACACGATTAATACGATCTTAGGTTGCCTGAGCATCAATTCCCGACCCGAGGAAAAGGATAGTAGTAGGTCAGATACTCCCTCAGACTTCAACAGAAGGCAAAGGCTTTCCGGAGAGGTAATTTATGGTCCTCGGGATCCCTTGCCCTTAGTCACTAATAATGAGGGGCTGGTTATTGAAGTTGTAATCAACAAGTTCACGGTGAAGCGTATATGTGTCGATACGGGTAGTGCAGTCAATGTGTTTTACTATAGTGTTTTTCAATCGATGAAGATGAAGGATACTGAGCTAACACTAGTCTCTGCTCCGTTATTCGGGTTTGCTGGACCCCCAATCTATCCCATGGGCATGATTAGATTGCCGACCAGTTTCGGACAAGAACCTAGTGGCAGGACCCTTATGGTGGATTATGTTGTAGTCAAGGCGCCCTCAGCGTTTAATGTTATTATGGGGAGACCCGCACTGATAGATTTATGAGCTGTAATCTCCTCAGCCCACATCAGTATGAAGTTTCCAACAAGTCAGGGGTCAGTGGAACTCAAGGGGACCTGGAAACAGCCAGGAGCTGTTACACGGCCACCGTTAATAGAAAGATAATGGTGCAGCAGGTCTCGATTGATGAGCTACTCCCAGAAGAAGAGGAGAGCTGGTATTCAGAAGACAAGGTCGAAGCAGTGAGCCTATAGGAAGATCAAAAGGATTTAGATGTCAATGTAGGATCATGGATCCTAGAGCAGCAAAAAGAAGAACTCGTTAAAGAAGAGCAGCAAAAAGAAGAGCAGCAACTCGAATCTTACACTATTTCATGCTTCTTTGCTGCATTCTGATCAGTCGTTTATGGTTTAGGGAGGGGAGGAGGAGGACCAATAAAGAGTTCCTGAGAAATCCTTACAATTTTTGTATGTACTCTCAATAGTGAAAAGGTTTTATGGTTCTATAGTATTTGCTTTAACTAGGTTAATTAGCAACATGTGCTTTTCCGTCTTTTGTTATCCAAACCAACCACACAGACAAAATCAGACACAAATATAATAATAAGTATGAAGAAGAGAGGCACAAGCACAAATAGCCTGATACATATATCAAATGAATTGCAACAGTGGTGCCATCTTCAGCTATGTATTTTGTTGATCAAGACCTTAGACTCTTCGTCGATAAATTTGAAAGCAGATCAGAAGCACTTTTTTTTGAGTTTGTAAGGCTGTTATCTTGATGATTATAAACAAACCATTCCCCTAAAAAAATTGCTATTGAACGAGCCGAGCTCGAGTTCGAGCTTGTTCGCGAGCTTGTTCTAGATCTCGAGCTCGAGCTCGAACATTTTCCATGCTTATCGAGCCAAGCTCGAACAAGGTTTTACGCTCGTTTGTGTTAACGAGCCGAGCCGAGCATGCTCGATTACAAACGAGCTCGAGCTTGAACATCAGCTACTCGGCTCGGCTCGTTAATAGCACTAGTGACCTATCCTCCTATGCCAAATTTTAGGGTTCTTATTCACATCAGGATACTGAACTCTTCTAGACTCATGATTAGACCTAGACTCAAGAAGGAAACCAGACTTGTTGGATTGAGGGAAGCTCTTGATTTCCTCAGTTGGAGTGACCATCTTGTACAGACCATCCTCCAGAACTCCTGTTAGCAGTACCTTCCCTGATGTCTTATCCTTCACAAAACAGAAAGAATTATCAAACTCAATGATTATGTTATTATCAGTAGAAAGTTCGGAGACACTGAGCAAATTCTTTGTAATATTAGGTACATGAAGAATAGTATGCATTCTAAGGGAAGTATGAGGATAGGTAGATTGGCCAACATGAGAAATTTGGAGTTGTTCACCATTCCCAACCACAAGTGAATCATTACCATTATAGCCAGCACTCAAATGAAGATTATTCAGGTCTCCAGTAATGTGATTTGTAGCACCACTATCCATGTACCAAGATGAGTCATTAACTAATTGAGGAGAGGCCACCAGAGCTGATATCTATCTTGGACCAGCATTTCCAGGAGGTCTAAGAGTTGAGTTAGGAGCAGGATTCCCTGTGAAATTGGGATCAAACCTATGCCAGCATTCAATGATTGTGTGTCCATTCCTACTGCATAATTGACAGATACTACTGTTGTTTGAATTGCCATTTCCACCACCTCTACCACCTCCTCTACCTCTTCCACCTCTTTCACCTCTCCCCCTGCCTGAATTGGAATACTGAGGCCTCACATCTGAACTGAAATTGGAAACTCTAGGATTTAATTAGGACAAATTTGCAAAGTGAGGAGTATCAAGATTAATGCCTGGATGAAACCTAGCCAACAATCGTTCATGTGTCAACAACTGAGACTGAACTTCCTGCCAATTCATAATGCCAACCCGAGCAGTGAGATTTACTATGGCAGCTTCATATTCCTTGTCCAAACCCCCAAAAACAGCCAAGATCAATTCGGTTTTAGAGATAGGATACCCTGCAGCAACTAATTTGTCTGAATAGGACTTCATTAGTGCAAGATAATCAGCCATAGATCTGTTTCCTTTTTCAGTTTTTGTTAAGGCACTTTTGAACTCTAACATTCTAGCTTCAGATTGGCTATTGAACAAGGTTTCTAAGGTAGACCATACCTCATTAGATGTAGAACATCCGATTACCTCAAGTAGAGCTTGCTCTGTCATTGAGCTTAATAACCACCCCATGAGTAGAGTCTATAGACTTCCACTGATCCACTGCCAAGGTGTTCTGTCTTGCAATTCTATCTTGAATAACAATCTTCGGTGGTTTGGCCTTGTTCCCAGCAAGAATCCTTCAAGCTTGTAACCTCTCACAATGGGTAGGATTGTATAACGCCATAACAAATAATTCTCACGGGTGAGCTTAACAGTACAAGACTGGTTCAGATTTCCGGTAAATGGTGGAATAAGCGGAAGTCCAGGTGAAGACGGAGATCTGACCATGGAAGTTGTAATATTCCGATTTTCGCAAAATGACACGTCTGCCTTTCCCGAAAATCGAAAAGAGTTGGACCGAGATGTACAAGAGTTGGAACAATATTGCTGATGATCCTTCATGAAGATAGAGGTAGAAGAACGCGAGTGACCAACTCTTTCCGACCTAATTATTATTTATCCTATTTATTTGATTAAAAAGGATTTAATTAAAAGGATTTAGCAATTAATTATAAAGGATTTAATGAATGGCTATAAAAAGGAAATAATACCCAAAAAAAAGAGGAGCAACGCGCAGAACAAGTAAACCAACGCAGAAGATGCCAGAAAAAGGGAGAACGTAAACTTCAACCGTGTGACCAATCCGTTCATCTGTTCAAGATGCCGTAGGAGAGAAAAGTGATTAGCGCAAAGAGACGCAAATTTGGAAAATAACATCTCTTAATTTCGTAAGTTTTCAGTTTAGCCCTAGTTTTTTGTATTCGTTGAGTTCGATTCTTGAAAAATTCGTATCTTTCAATCCGTAGCTCTGTTTTTCAGCCATGAGTAGTCGAAACGATCGTCTTGAAGCGTAGATTATTCTAAAAATAGTTTCCCAGTAGTTAATCTAGGTAATTTGAAGTTTTATGCTCTTTTTCAGTTTCGGTTTCTGCCAAGAAAATAGGATATTAGGGTTTCTTACTGATCAAATAGGTTTTGGGGGTTGAGGATCAACAGTTGTTGCAGTTGCTTGACGTTTTGCTGGAAATTAAGGTAAGAGGCTATTCCTAATGAGTAATTATAGTTTTATAATGATAGGTTGAGTTTTGGTGAGTTTTGGTGTTGTTTGGTGATAGAATTCATGCTGAGTTGTAATTAATGAGTTGTGATATGTTTTGGCATATTTGTGTTGAGTTTTAAATTTCTATTTTTTTTCTATTCAATAACATTAATTAAACATAAACATGCTTCGATTGAACATCCGATTCGTTCAGTTAAAACACCGAATGTACTCTTAAAGGGAGTCGAAGTTCAGATCCGTCGGAAGGGCATGAAAGGGCTTGTGCTTTGATGAACTAGAGTTCATCAATGTCTGTGTATATGTTAGGCCTTGTCCGTGTCTAGTGGTCTAAGTACGAGAGTAGGAGATGTGAGGGAGCTTACTTGAAAACACTTAGGTGACTAGTTAATTCACAATAATAATTACATAAGTGTAGTAAAAGCTAAAATGTCACTTATTCTTGGTTAGGCACCGATTCAAATCGGCGATGTGATACGTTCATAAAAGGTGGACAACGCTACTGGCTCAAAAGGCTGAAGGGTAGTGGAGGAAATCCATCGAACGTATATGCATACCGGGGAGATCCCGGGACTACCGGTGCTAATCACCGTAGTTGGCAAGTACATCTCGTGGTGGAATTTTCACCATGCATTGTGTCCTTGAGTGATGATGTAACCAAGATAAGCTAAGCTAGAAACGTTTAGTCATGACATGTCGATGGGCATGGATTGAACACTAGATTGAGTCGGTCTCATAAAGATAATTTAATAATCATAATAATAACCTTTCGTTGTATAACTTAGTTATTCATTAGCTTCTCACTTTTACTAAGTACTTTGTACTTACCTCCTTTGCATTTTCTTTTGTATGCATTGTGGGGTGAGAAGACGAACAGGTTGATCAAGTGTAGATGACGACCTTTGAAGTCTTGACAAAGCTCTTAGTTTATTTCTTTGTAAAGGTTGTACTAGACTAGTTGTATTTCTTTTCTTAGACTTGTTGTACTTCTACTTTTAAGACATCGTATTGTATAAGTCTTTGGGTTTTTCGTCGTTGTAATTTAACTATCCATCTTTAGCATGGTTACTTTCTATTCATAGTAGCATTTATGTTTTTACCCTAGTCTTTTTAGCTTCCGTTTGCTTTTATTTGATACGACGACGTAGAGGCTTGCGTATAATGTTAGATTTATTTAATGCTATACGCGCCGAACGTTTCTCTTCCGGATAAGGGCTCGGTATCCGGGAGCGGGGCGTTACAGTTGGTATCAGAGAGAAGCGTCCTTTCTTTCCTAGGCTTCTCCCCTCTAAGATAAGACTTCTTTAGACCTTTTTGAACCCTTTTGATATCTCTTGATCTTGGTGGTAAATTCTCGTAGGATTAGGAATCCTTAGAACGTGGTTAAATTGCACTAGGTCCAAGTGAAAAGTCTCCTTAGGCGAAGGTTAGGTTGAGTATTAAGCTCACGTCTCTTATATGATCCTCTCAAGTTTTTTTTCTTTCTTTTTGAGGTTTTAATGCTTTCGTAATGCTAAATTGGTTCAAATCACTCCCTTGTAACTTGGTGTTATGTAAAATGAGTAAACGATTTTGTTCACGTTTCTACATGTCATGTTATATCATTTTTTTTTGTTCCAAGAATTCTGTAAATTTTCAGCCTCTTAGAAAGTTTTCTTATCTACAATTTCTCTCTTTACATCAATTTAGTTTTCAATATGGATTGTACACAAATTGTTTAACAAGGAGGGGTACTCTGTTCAGAAAATTCTGCAGCGGTACTCTTACTTATCAATCTGTTTTGAATAAGCTAAACACCTCCAAATGACTTGGATTTTTGATATGTTGTATAAAACATCCTGCACTATAATTTTTGTTTTGGAACCAAGTGCAAATTCGTTTTGGTTTGAGCACAATCTGCAACACACGACAGTTGATGAAGTCCTGAAAATTTTTGACAGCTTATAGCAGTAGATGAAAAGAATTATTTTGACCGAACTATGGCTTCCCAAAAATTTTGATTTTTGAGCATCATATGTAAAACTTATATACTCACAGATTTTCTCTTCGCCTCATGTTCAAAATCAGTTCGGTTTGTTTTGTGCAAATCAATTATTTCGTGGCTTATGTATGCACCCGAATTTCTCAAAACCATTTAAGTCCTCTAGTCAAGGAAGGATAGATGTCTTTCTTTCACCCTGTAGGTTATAGTGTAGTAGGTTATAGGAGATGAGAATACTTTGATTTATCTGATTCTTAAGCTAGTTGTTACCCAGGATAAGAAGTTTGGTAGGTAGAGACTAGGTGTTGTCGTTATAGTGCTCCTCGATTGCAAGAAACGATTGCGTGGTGATTTTAAAATCTTATGTCTTCATCAATAAGGTTCTCTTTTATAATCATCTAGTTTCCTACTTGGTTATTCCGATTTCAAATGTTTCCACATCCATACTAATTGTAACTCATGCTCTGGTTAAATCCTCCATTTGAAACTTCTGAAACTCGATCGGTAAAAGTCTCTTATTACGCAGTTTTGTTTTCCAAGTGTGTACATTCATTTGATGTGACTTGTTTTTTAAAGATGTTTTCATCGTGTCAAATGCTTGATTTAAGAAAAATAAGTTTCTCATCCTTCGAACTATTTGAACTGTCAATTGCATATCCTTCCAACTATGTCATGTTTAGCTATTTCAGGGCAACACACTTTTGCATCCTAGTGATTACCCTTAATGCATCCCCTACAAGATTGTAACGCCCCGTTCCCGGACACCGAGTCCTTATCCGGAAAAGAAACGTTCGGCACGTATAAAATAAAAGTAAATTCATTTTATACGTAAGCCTCTACTACGTCGTATCAAGTCAAAGGCAAAACGGAAGCAAAACCCGGGTATATAAAATTTTTCCCAAAAATAAAGAGTAGAAAAGAAATCTAAGGGTAGAAATGTAAATTATTACATTTGGAAAAGTACGAAAATCCCAAAAGACAGAATACGACAAATCGTCAAAACCGGTGGTCTACCTCAAAAGTAAGGAAAGTACAACCAAAGAAAAGCAGAAAAGAAGCATCTTGATTCTTCAACGAGCGGCGTCAAGCGTCGTCGTCAAACTCTTCCTCGAAAACACATTGCGTCTTCTCGTCCCCAAACACATAGAAAAAGTATGCATTCGAGGTAAGTACAACGTACTTAGAAAGAAAGAGAAGCTATGAAAGCAATCATAGTTATACTTAAAAGATAATTATTTAATTAGTTGATTAAATGAGACCAACTCCATCTAGGGTTCACTTCATGCTCATCAACACGTTGTGACTAACTGTTTCTAACTTAGCCTATCTATGTTACAACCGCACTCAAGGGCACTGTCCCGGATTTATCTAATGCGAATAAACAAGTAATAATATTTATAAACCGGTTAACCTCAAGTATAAGGATCGTAGTGTAGAGGCTAATGCCGGGTCGATCCTACGGGTAACTGACGAATGTGAATCCTAGTTTTTGCTTTAAACTAACTATGTCACGAATCTAACCTAAACGAATATGCAGAAAAAGTAACTAGACAGAGGATTGCTCCAATGCTAGGCAAGATTGAAAGCGATAAAAACTAAACTAAACTAAAGTACAGAAAAGTAAACTAAAGCTAAACAATTCAAGTTTTAAGGATTAAATCAAATTATAACGAACGAACAAGCAATTGATCCACCTATCCTATCAACATTCAATTCTAACTCGGATTGATTCGTGATCTCTACTCAAGTCGTGATTCACCTAATCAAAGGCATAAACTCCTACTTTCGTAGACGAGTTTGTTTTCTAATCTTTTATCTTTCGATGTTAAAGATTACGTCTTTCTAACCTAGGCGTGAAATCTTTCGATTTCTAATCTAGAAAATCAATCTAATAACTTTCGTTTTGATTAGATTAAAGGTCTAAACTTTTATCATGGTGATCTAACATTAACATGACTCTCATCAAGTTAAAACAATCATAAAAGCAAAGATCTTTCGATGTAATTGCAATACACAATAATAAACAATGATAAAAGAAACAACTTCGAAGTAGAAACTCACGAATTAATCACGAACAAAACCGAATTGTTGATGGACGGCTTCACAACGCTTGTTCAAAGAGGATTAGCCTCTTAGCATCCTTTGAAAGCTTGAAATTGATGAATTAAAGAACATAAATCTACCTAATCTAATCTAGAAATTAAAGTGCATAAACCGGAAGAAAATAGGGTAAAAGCAGCTGAGCGCCCCCTAAGATATTAGGGTTGAATTGTATATCTAGGGTTTGAGAAAACGCCGCTTATATAGAGTTTTGAGGCGGTTTGGCTAAGTCGGCAAACGGACGACCGCCGTCGCTTCAATGGACGCCGTCCAGATTTCTTGGACGCTAGGTGAACGCGCTCGTTGAGCGCGTTTGAACTCTCTCGAATGTAAAATACGATTACGGACGCGATTCACTTTTATAGACGCCCGCCCACTACTCAGCTCCAGTATTTTGCTCATAACTTCACTTCTAGGGCTCCGAATGAGGTGATTCAACATGCGTTGGAAAGCTATTTCAATCCTCTACAACTTTCATCAAGACAACTTTCCTGAAAGTGCCTACAAGTGTGGACAAAATCCCCATGAAGTGCCTAGTTCCGGTTTCTTCAATGATTCTTCACTTAAACATCTTTCAACTCTTCCATCTTCATGTGATCATCGTTTAAGCTCCTTACTCATCATGAAAACGTATCTAACAACATGATAGAAACATGCAAAATGTAACATCATACGAATAAACATAAAACACCGATAAAATCACGTAAATATCTCGATTTTGCATTTAAACACATTTAAAACTCGTTTACTCAATAATTCGATAAAACCAACACTTTTCTATAAAAAGTACTAAAATACCAAGGATATTGTTACGGGAATAACGTCATATAAATCATAAATTTCACCCTTAACAACTCCCCACACTTAAACTTTGCTCGTCCGAGCAAAACAAAACAAGATAAAGGCTCGGAAAGAATATAGACATCTCAACACATATACCATATAGTCAATAAACTAGAAGTTCACCGTGTGTGTGCATAGCCATAGAAAACTTCCACTAAATCCAAACTTGAAAAACTCAAAGCAAAACTAGCTAATACCCCTCGTGGACTAGTAATAAATGACACTCATAAGATGCACCCTACAAACGTGACATATCCCGAAAAGAATGATCGAATGAATCTAGGGCCTTTACGAAATACTCGAGAGGACAATCCCTACAACATATCCATCAGTTTATACTGGGATAAGATTAACGAAAACTAAGCCTTATATTCAATTTCGTAACAATATCTTAGTTGATTTAGCCATTTCACTTTAAACACACATTAGAACAAGCTATTGCCCTCATAGCAGAATAGGACATTTCGAGATAACACCCTACCTTACTCCAATCATAAGGCAGCTCTTCCTAACTGTCGTGAGCTTTTGGTCATCATAGTGGAATAGGACATACGTGGTATACCCTACCTCACTCAAATCATCGACTAGCTTCCGACACACCCAATAATTCATTTAATTCAACTTCTTCAATTTGACAATAGCTACGTGTTACTTATCACATTCAAACGCCTAGATATTCACAGTATATCATACTTCGGAACTAAATACAAACTATCATAAATCCCAAGATATATACGTAGCACTAAGCACATGACTTATAAGAAAATCAAAAACTACTAATCCAAAACGGGGTATAACTTTATAAAAATAGCTCTTCATTCACTATGGCACGTGAAAAATAAATCAGGTGAAACAACTAACTCACTAAAAATATGGTATACAGCATCAATGACTATAACAAACCGAACAAAAACGTATATTGCCTACTCGGGATAAAACAAAAACAAAAGTGTCGAAAATTTTTGAAAAATTAAGCCCCCATTTTGCACAAAAACATCATCACAAAAACATCATATATTAAGCAAATGGTAGATACATAGCGATCATTCCCCTCCCCCACACTTAAATAACAACATGTCCTCATGTTGTGGAGAAAATAAAAGGAAAGGAAAACTTAGGCACGTCAGTATGTCGAAAGAGGCAATTCTGGAAATGGTCCGGAGCCAGGTCCAAAAATGTTGAGGAAATCAGTAGACTGTGGACCATCCACCGGAAAACTGACATCATCTGAAAGCTCACAAGTGCTATAGCAAATATCCTGCATACATGAAAAACAAAGAAATACCTCGGGGGATACAAGGGATTAAACCATATCGCGCAAAAGTGATAGAGATAAAGATAAGAGGAAATCGTAAGCAAAACCACACTTTGACCCTGTATAAGCCTAGGACGGCTGACTGACAAAAACAACACAATCCTAATAAGATTAAAACAACTAGAACAAGGAAAAATAACTAAAGAAAGAAACTAGTATAATAAGGGATATCTAGGATGCCTCCTAGTAGCGCTAATGGTTATTGTTGTTAGCTCGACACATTTGAAGCTCAGCCTGGATCAGGCCATTTAACCTTTCTGCCAGCCACTACCTCGTGTAAGCTTTGGTCAGTAGTGTGGCCGCAGAAACAGCACTTAACACATGGGGTTAAATCCTTTATAGCTTTCCAAATACGGTTAAACTTCCCCATGGTTGACCTCTTCGTCTTCTGAAGCTTTTGATGACATCTGCGTTGACGCTCCTTCCAATACTCTTCCATATCCCAACTACCAGCTAGAACCTCCTCAGATTGATCACAACCGTCATCCTCAGAAAACAAGTCGGGTGAAAACTCGTCAGACTCGTCGACTTTAGGGGTGCTACACCCGAGGATATCGAGAAATCGAACAGTCAAAGGCTTTACCTTGGGTTCACCAATGTAATGCTTGCATCGTTGACCATTCACTCGGAACGGTTGATCGCCATAACCGCGCAGCTCTAGAACGCCTCCAGGAATGATTTGGAGAATCTCAAATGAACCAGACCAACGTGTTCTCAACTTCCCAGGAAACAAATGTAACCTAGAATTGTATAAGAGAACTTGCTCGCCGACCTGGAATTCTCTCTTCTTTATCTTGGCGTCATGGAGGAGTTTCATCTTTTCCTTACTAATCCTGGCACTGGTAAGCCCGAGTCTAAATTCATCAAGCTCATGCAATCGCTGCAGCCGGTGTTTGCCACAGGATTGGGAATCGAAGTTAAGAAACTTTGTAGCCCAATAAGCTCGTGCTCTAGCTCAATCTGGCGAGATGGCACGGCTTATCAGTAAACCATTTGATATGGCGATGTACCCATAGGGTCTTATAGCGATCCTATATGCCCAAAGTACATCGTCCAACTTGCACTCAGTCTTTTCTATGACTATTCACCGTCTTCTCTAGGATTTTCTTAAGACTCTGGTTGCTTCGCTCAACCTGACCACTAGTCATCGGATGATATGGTGTGCCTATTTTATGGCGAACACCATACTTCTCGAGGACTTTTTCCAAAGGTCGGTTGCAGAAGTGTGTCCCTTCATCACTGATCAAGGCACGTGGACATCCAAACCTCACAAAGATGTTCTTCTTCGAAATTTCATGACCGCTTTATGATCATTGTGAGGAGTGGCTCACGCCTCCACCCATTTCGAAACATAGTCGACGCAAACTAAGATGTATTTGTTGCCACACGATGATGGGAAAGGTCCCATAAAATCGATGCCCCATACATCAAAGACTTCGCACTCTAAGATGGGTTTCAAAGGCATGTCAAAACGCCTTGTCAAAGCTCCGGTTCTTTGGCAACGATCACAAGCTTTGCAGAAAGCTTCTGCGTCCTTAAAGATCGTGGGCCAATAGAAACCGGACTGGAAGATCTTAGCAACCGTTTTCCAAGGACCAAAGTGACCACCTGTGGGTCCACTATGGCATTGCTCGATTATATCGCGTTGCTCGGATTCGGGAACACATCTCCTAAGCAAACCATCTTTGCAGATCTTGAAAAGATAAGGTTCATCCCAAACGAAATATTTCATATCAGAGAAGAACTTCTTCTTCTCTTGATAAGACATTTCAGGATCGAGATAACGGGCATGAAGGTAGTTTACAATGGAGGAGTACCATGGAACATCGGGAGGACAACCGTCTATCAACATAATGTTTTCTAGAGGAAAGTAAAGATCTATATCATCTGGTTCATCCTTTTCCTCACTTAACACCCTAGAAACATGATCCGCCACTACGTTCTCACCGCCTTCTTATCTTTGATTTGAACGTCAAACTCTTGGAGGTCGGTATCCAACGCAAGAAGCGCGGTTTAGCTTCCTTTTGGTCATGAGATATCGCATAAAGCGGCGTGGTCACCCACACAATCACTTGAGCACCCGGCAAGTAACTACGAAACTTATCCATAGCAAAGACTACGGCTAATAGTTCCTTTTCGGCTTGTCGTGTAGTTAACTTGAGAAGGACTCGGTGTGTGATCGGCATAATAGATAGGGTGGAACTTTCCATTAAGCTTTTGCCTAAGATCGCACCAACAACATAGTTGGATGCATCACACATAAGCTCAAAGGTAGGTTCGATCTGGCGATATAAGAATTGGAGCAGAGGTCATCTACTCTTAAGCTCCTCAAACGCGCGCTTGCAATTCTCATCAAAATCAAAAGTAACGTCTTCTTTGAGTAAAGTAGAGACAGGGGCTTGGCAATCTTTGAAAAGTCTGGATGAACCTCTCTGTAGAAGCCGACATGTCCGAGAAAACCTCGGACCTCCCGAACATTCTTAGGATAACTCATCTTCTCAATAGCTTCAACCTTGGCCCTATCTACTTTATACCTTTGGTGACACTTTGTGGCCGAGGACTATGCCTTCATCTACCATGAAGTGGTATTTCTCCCAATTAAGCACTAAGTCCTTTCCACACATCTAGACAACACCGATCAAGATTATTGAGGCAATCATCGAAGGATTGACCAAAGACCGAGAAATCATCCATAAAATCTCCATGCACTTTTCAACTAGCCCGTCAAAGATTGCCATCATACACCTTTGAAAGGTGGTGGGGCATTACTGAGAGACTAAACGGCATCCGCTGTAGGCGAATGTCCCATAAGGGCAAGTGAAAGTGGTCTTCTTGGTCACAGGATCGATGGGTATCCGGAAGTATCCTGAATATCCATCCAGGAAGCAGTAGAATGCGTGTCCCGCCAGACGCTCAAGCATCTGGTCAATGAATGGAAGGGGGAAATGATCTTTTAGTGTGACCTCATTGAGCTTTCGATAATCGATACATACTCTGTATCCAAAGAACGAGCCCTCGATGCTATCTCTTCTCCTTTCTCATTCTTCTCAATAGTAATTCCACCTTTTTGGGAACTACTTGAGTTGGGGATACCCACTCACCGCCTCTGCAATGGCGTAAATGATACCCATATCTAGAAGTTTAATGATCTCCTTCTTGACTACTTCTTGCATGAGAGGTTGAGCTTCTCTCGAGGTCGTCTAACTCGTTTTGCACCCTCCTCGTCTTGATCTTGTGCATACAGATGTCGGGAGATATCCTCGGATATCTCCCACCGCCATCCAAAGGCTTTTTCATTTTTGCGCAAGACGTTTAACAATTTAAGCTCCTCTATACGAGATAGCATGGCGAGAGATGATCAAAGGAAGCTTGTCACCTTCTCTCGTAAATACATACTTAAGATGTTTAGGCAACGGCTTGCAACCAAGTCTACTGGGGGTTCCTCTAGACTTGATTTAAGATCACCACTCTTCAACTCAACATCGTTGAGCTTACTTAGTGGTCCTACTGCCAAGGCTTCTTCTCTTAGCTCATCCTCAAAATCAACTGCTAACTGGTCTATATTGACCACACCATGATTATTCAGATTATCAATCAATCGCTCATATTCTGCTTCTACAGCCAAGACTTGCTTATCCATGAAGTCATTGAAGTCATCAGACGTCTCCTCAATGGAACAGCCGGTTGGAGAACCGGAGGGTACTTGAATAGATTTAGAAACACTATAGCTCACCTCTTGGTCACCAACTCGGATAGTTACTTTCCCACCATCACAATCGATGAGGGCTCTAGCTGTAGATAGGAAAGGTCTTCCAAGAATGAGAGGGACGTTTTCATTTTTCTCCATATCTAAGACATACCAGTCAACGGGAAAGGTAAACCTATCTATTTGAACTAATACGTCCTTTAGGATTCCTGAAGCTTTCTTAGAAGATCTATCAGCGAACTGCAAATTCATGGTCGTGGGTTCTAGAAGACTTTGTAAACCCAGCTGCTTGCACACAGATAATGGCATCAAGCTTATAGATGCACCCAGGTCACATAATGAATTTGGGAAGACTAGTCCTCCCATCTGCAATGTGAGCACAAATTTTCCTGGATCGCTCCTCTTGATTGGTAAGCTTTCATAATTGACCAGAGAACACTCCTTACCAACTGCTTGATCCATTCCGGCTAACTTCTTCTTGGAAGATACAACATCCTTGATGAACTTTGTATACTTAGGCATCTCGACCAAGACCTCGGATAATGGCAGATTTACCTGAGTATTTTTCAGAAGGTTTAGCACCTTCTCGTACTTTTTGTCTTCAACCAATGGAATGTTGCTCTTCCTCGGTGGAAACGGAAGCTTCTTCAGATCACTCTCGGAAAAGACTTTCTTTGAGGATGCGCTGATAGCTTTGTCTTCCAAATCCTTCCACCGAACCGTCTTTTCGAAGCTTTGTAGTCGTGGATCGACCACCGACTTTCTTTCCTTTTCGATCCTCGAGGATCACCACTTGAGGATTTCCAACCTTTTCACCTATCGAGGATCACCACTGATTACTTGCTTGCGCGCCAAGGGGATGATGGGTGCTCAACTTCCCCCCGCCTTATCAATGGCAGGAGGGGCTAGTGGTTTCCCTGGAAGCCAGGGGGACCACTCAGCTGTGTACCGCTTCTTAAATTCATTGTACTGGCCTCCTCTTGTCCATAATGCATTGTTGGTACGAGGTCAGTACATTGGCTGCTGCTCAAATCGGCCTGAGCAACATGACCGCCCTTAGGATTTTTCTCGGTAAAACTGGGCAGATGCCCAGGGGGTCTTGACGCTAGCTGCTCAGCCAATTGCCCTATTTGTCTCTCAAGATTTTTTATTGTCCTGTTTTGCTCCTCCAACTTGGTTTCGAAATTGTTGGATTGGGAGGGTCCTTGAGAGTTTCGATGATTTTGAGGGTGGTGATTGGGTGATTTGGAAATGTAGAATTAGAATTGGCGGGCCAATTTCGATTGAACCTTTGCCGTGGATTGGAAGAATTATAGCTTGGGTTACGATTATAACCAGGGTTTCTATTGAAGTTCGAACCAGATTAAATCAAGATCGATTAAACCCTTGGTTTTGAAACTGCTCGCCAGAGAATTGGTTATTGAATCTACGATTTGTCCGGCCAGAGAAAGCATTGACTTCCGTGATTTCGCCCAATCATGGGACGAAGCGAAGCAATATGCCCTATGTCGTCACATACTTGGCATGTGATTGGATTATCGCCGTCCATAGTCATGAACAAAGCATTGAC
This sequence comes from Gentiana macrophylla, assembly GCA_026214975.1. NCBI lineage: Eukaryota > Viridiplantae > Streptophyta > Magnoliopsida > Gentianales > Gentianaceae > Gentiana > Gentiana macrophylla. The sequence continues at coordinate 7,532,615 of CM047816.1, read as the reverse complement.
TTGCTTGGCGAGAGGGAAGAAAATTGACATTGGCCACCATATGGCGGTCGGACAAACAAGCTTACAAAGATGTAACTTGAGAGTTCAGTAAAAGTGAAGGAGCCTCGATAACTCGGATTTGAGAAGTTTTGAGAGGTTGTTATTTGAGAGGTTGCCATTTGCTTCTGCAACATGGCAACGAGATTTTGCATCGTCACCTCTTCGACCTTGGGAGGCGGAGGAGGTGCTTGAATGGCTTGATAAGAGGGGGCATAATTGTACTTGGCAATGTCCTCGAACAGCGCCCACCCCTCATCAGGTGTTTTCTTGAGAAATGCCCCACCAGAGGAACTATTGACCATGCCCTTGGTGAGCTCGGTCAATCCACTGAAGAAAGTATGGACTTGCCTTTGCTTTGGCAAGCCATGATGGGGACACTTCGCAGAGAGACTTAAACCTTTTCCACGCCTCAAAGAATGACTCATTTTCCGGTGACGGAATGTGAAGATTTCGTGCCTGCATAGCAATGCTTTTTGAAGGAGGAAAGTATTGACTTAGAAATTCCTTCTCGAGCTCCGCCCACGTAGTGATGGATTCAGAGGGGAGAGAGTGATACCACTCGAGTGCCTCCCCCCGTAAGGAAAATGGAAATAGTTTAAGCTTGATGGCGTCCTCACTTACACCTTGGATACGGGTAGTACCGCATATTTGCAAGAATGTGTGTAAGTGAGTGTGGGGGGTTTTCGGATGGGAAACCATGGAAAATTGATGCATCTTTGCATCATCCGAATAAGTCCGGGTTTAAGCTCGAAGTTTGGAGCAGTAATGGTAGGCATGACGATAGCCGGGTTGATGGTGACTGTGCCGGGCATGGCATAGTCGGCCAACGTCCGTCTATCTTCTGCTGCCATTATTACTATTCTTTCGATTTCTCTGAAAGATATTGCTCAAATTCTTGATCTAGAGCGTTTTCTTCGTCGAAAAAGAAGTCTCCGCCTATTGGGTCGGACTATGGTCCGCTTCGGGGTCGTGGGAATAGATTAGTGGTCCCTTATGACTACGAGTTTGCATAAACCGAACACCAACTCAAGGTGTTGAGCAAGAAAGGATAGAAAGTGACGAAAGGACAGATCAGACTGAGGGAAAGGATAACTAAACCTAGAGGAATCAAAAACTACGAAACTTAACTACGAAAAATTTAAAAACAGAAAAACAGGAAACACTAAAAACGTGTTGAAATCTTCTCGAGCCCAAAATGGAAGGGAAAACAGTGGATTTTGACTCGAAAACGGTGTCGGACGGCCTCCGCGTCTGCCACGTCGTCGGCGTCGAACGAGCTTTCGAATTGGGGTCTGCGCGCGTAATCCGACACTCGAGCCGAAAGTTATGGCCAAAATACTAACGAGTGCTAAACGGACCCTTTTATCCTAAAATTTGATCGTGAAAGGTGTGGAGTCAGATGATTCAACCTAAGAAACCTACCTACGACACTTACCTACGGAAAAAAAAAACAGAAAACCTAATTGAAATAAAAATAAAATCGATGGCGAGACGGGGATGACGGGCGCCCAATTAATCTGGACGTGGCGTCTTCCTAGAGAAGAAGCTGGACGGGCGTTCGGACTAATCGACGCTCGCTCAGGGGAGCAGATAGATAACAGAATAGAGCAGACTTGATTGGACGAGCGTTCAGTGATACTGGACGTCCGTCCGGATCAATCTGAGACAGAAAGAACGCAAAACAGAGTAATAAAACCGATCTAAAAAAAAACTAATTATCTAACTTAATTTCAAAAGGGAAAGATTTACTACAGGATCAGATTCCTAACAACTAATCTAACTACTAACTAACTAATTATGAACACAAACAAATAAAATAAAGTCAACAAATTAACTATAAAAAAAACAAAAACAAAAACTAGGCAACCGTCCGGTTCCCCGGCAACGGCGCCAAAAACTTGTCCCGGATTTATCTAATGCGAATAAACAAGTAATAATATTTATAAACCGGTTAACCTCAAGTATAAGGATCGTAGTGTAGAGGCTAATGCCGGGTCGATCCTACGGGGAACTGACGAATGTGAATCCTAGTTTTTGCTTTAAACTAACTATGTCACGAATCTAACCTAAACGAATATGCAGAAAAAGTAACTAGACAGAGGATTGCTCCAATGCTAGGCAAGATTGAAAGCGATAAAAACTAAACTAAACTAAAGCACGAAAAGTAAACTAAAGCTAAACAATTCAAGTTTTAAGGATTAAATCAAATTATAACGAAGCGAACAAGCAATTGATCCACCTATCCTATCAACATTCAATTTTAACTCGGATTGATTCGTGATCTCTACTCAAGTCGTGATTCACCTAATCAAAGGCATAAACTCCTACTTTCGTAGACGAGTTCGTTTTCTAATCTTTTATCTTTCGATGTTAAAGATTACGTCTTTCTAACCTAGGCGTGAAATCTTTCGATTTCTAATCTAGAAAATCAATCTAATAACTTTCGTTTTGATTAGATTAAAGGTCTAAACTTTTATCATGGTGATCTAACATTAACATGACTCTCATCAAGTTAAAACAATCATAAAAGCAAAGATCTTTCGATGTAATTGCAATCCACAATAATAAACAATGATAAAAGAAACAACTTCGAAGTAGAAACTCACGAATTAATCACGAACAAAACCGAATTGTTGATGGGCGGCTTCACAACGCTTGTTCAAAGAGGATTAGCCTCTTAGCATCCTTTGAAAGCTTGAAATTGATGAATTAAAGAACATAAATCTACCTAATCTAATCTAGAAATTAAAGTGCATAAACTGGAAGAAAATAGGGTAAAAACGCAGCCTGAGCCGCCCCTAAGATATTAGGGTTCGAATTGTATATCTAGGGTTTGAGAAAAACGCTGCTTATATAGAGTTTTGAGGCGGTTTGGCTAAGTCGGCAAAACGGACGCCTGCCTCGCTTCAATGGGACGCCGTCCAGATTTCTTGGACGCTAGGTGAACGCTGCTCGTTCGAACGCGTTTGAACTCTCTCGAATGTAAAATACGATTACGGACGCGATTCACTTTTATAGACGCCCGTCCACTACTCAGCTCCAGTATTTTGCTCATAACTTCACTTCTAGGCTCTCGAATGAGGTGATTCAACATGCGTTGGAAAGCTATTTCAATCCTCTACAACTTTCATCAAGACAACTTTCCTGAAAGTGCCTACAAGTGTGGACAAAATCCCCATGAAGTGCCTAGTTCCGGTTTCTTCAATGATTCTTCACTTAAACATCTTTCAACTCTTCCATCTTCATGTGATCATCGTTTAAGCTCCTTACTCATCATGAAAACGTATCTAACAACATGATAGAAACATGCAAAATGTAACATCATACGAATAAACATAAAACACCGATAAAATCAAGTAAATATCTCGATTTTGCATTTAAACACATTTAAAACTCGTTTACTCAATAATTCGATAAAACCAACACTTTTCTATAAAAAGTACTAAAATACCAAGGATATTGTTACGGAATAACGTCATATAAATCATAAATTTCACCCTTAACAGCACTACTGGCGCATCCGCCTCAGCGAGGGTCCCTCAGACTTAGTGGTCTTTGACCCACTGAGTTCTTCTACCTCGGGACACTCTTTTGCAACATATTAGTGGATCACACCAATACCCACGAAGTCTAGAAAAGGTAGACTCCGATAGCACGTACACCTCAAAGAGAGTCCCTCCGCACTTAGGGTCTTTTGACCTCACGAAGTTCCTCCACCTTCGAGAGGTAGCACATGCATCGCGATTTAGCCACGGTGCCCAGCCAAGAGAGACATGTTGTTTAATCTTTTACTAGTCACATACGTTGTTTATTAAGTTATTAACTAGCCAGCCTAAGTGTTTTCAAATAATCTCCCTCACACATACTACTCTCTTCCTAGACCACTAGACACGGACAAGTCTTAGCACATACACAGACATTGATGAATCCTAATTCATCAAAGCACAATCCTATCATGCTCTTCCGACGGATCCGAACTTCAACTCCCTTTAAGAGTACATTCGGTGTTTTAACTGAACGAATCAGAAGCTCAATTCAGGCTTGTCTATGTTTATACCATATTAACATATCATATATAAAGGTTTCATGTAGTTAAAGCATGTTTTCAAAGCTGAACAGCAACTAACATAGAAAGGAGGCAGTACAAAACTGGACGCCCGTTTAAAGACTTGGACGCCCGTTCAAGCTTACTGGACGCCCGTCCACCAAACCCATTTCAATCCTGAATGTAAAATTGCACCTCAGACGCCCGTCCAATACAACCAGACGCTCGTCCAAGGTGGAACCTAGGCTGGACGCTCGTCCGTAATACCGACGCTCGTTCACCTGGGTTCGACCTAAACCCTAACTTCATCACCATGCGATTTCCGGATCGATTTCAACCAAAAACCGTAAAAGACAAGACAGATTGAGCACATAAACCTCATCTAACACTACCATAACTTCTATAGACAATTACCAAAGCAACAACTCAAGGCTCTAACACATAAATTGCCTTAGATCATGATCAAATCCTTATAGCCAACAATTGAATTCATAGGACTGGTTTTTCCTTACCTTAGGCAGCCGCAGAACTGATCCAAACAGCCCTCAAAAAATCTGCTGCTTTGCAACCGAACTGATACCAAAGTGATGCCCTTATCACGACGATTCCGAAACTCTTGCGTGATCTGAAAACGGTTAACGGATGCTTCAATTATCAAGAAAACTCCTTGGCCTTTTCTCTCCTCAAACTTGCGCAGAGATGGGGGGAATTCTTAGACTGAATTTTCTGATTTTAAGTTAGGTCTTAACATAATAAAGGAGTCAATCTTTTCCTTAATTGCCCTTGATCACTAAAACTAAATTTTCTTTTAATTATGTATATAAAACTCGAAATTATATATATAAATATGTCCAAATAATTAACTCCGAATAAAAAGGAAACCGAACCTAATATTTCGTTTTCGCAAAAAGACACGTCTGCCCTTTCCCGAAAATCGGAATATTACAAGATGTTTTAATACATACAAATTTTTGTTTAAAGACTCGACTCTACAAATCCTTCGTTTTCTCTTTTCGCAATCGCTTGGTTTATGTTTACCAAAATTCTTTGGCTTGCTTTGTTCGAGATGGGTTCCACACGAACTCCATATGCAAATTTTATCTTTTCCAAGTACTCCTCAGTCGTTTCAACTATTAGTGTTAAAGGTCTCATACTTTGGCACATAGTTTTCATCATCCTCGTGTTTGGCTTTATCCAACATGAGTGAATGCTTTTGTTTCTGTTTTTTCCTTTCCGTTTAAACCACTTACCGTGCTCTAAAAATTCTGGAAATTTTCCACAATATAGACCGAAGTCTTTTCTACAATTTCAATTTTTACACCAACTCGATAATTGTTATGGATTGTTCTGAAAATTCATGTTTATGCCGGACACTCTGTCCAGTAAATCTGCAACAGCACCTTCCCTTCTTCTTCTGTTTTGGACAGGTTAAACACCTTCAAATGACCTGAATTTTTGCTATGTTGCAGACAAAACTTTTATCTGCAATTTTCCTTTCGGTATTAAGTTCAGATTCTTTTTCGTTTGATCTCGATTTACAATTCAACTCAGTGTTTATTAATCTGGAAATTCTGACAGCTTGTGCAATCGTCGGAAATAACTGTTTTTGACTGACTTTATCTCATTCAAAAATTCCAATATTTTTATATCACCTGGGAAACCCCAGTATCTAAAACTTTTCTCTTTTGATCATGCTCAAAATCCTTTTCGTTTGGGCTACACAAGTCGATAATTACAAGGCGGAGTAAATATCATACACAACAACCTAAAAGGGATTTTCACCTCTTTGACTTGGGGTTTGGGCTAAGATGGTAGTAAGTTACGACCGTTATGTTTAGGAGTTCCCCGAAGTTTGATCTCCTTTTGAGTTAAACCTTTTAGTAGGATCGATGCTTGTAAAAATAACATTATAGTTCTTTTGCAGTTGTAAACAAGAACCAAGATGCCATCCTCCAGCATGCCATGTTTGATGTTCAGACCATTTTCGTGCCCTTTTATAATTATACCTTTTCTGGTGATTTATTTCTCATGTAATCCCTCATTTGAGATCTTTAAACTCAACAAATCATTTTCAAATGTTGTCATGAATTACCTCAGAAATATGTCTCTATAAGCCTTTCTTTTGAACAAGTTCTTACCTTCTTACTTTTTAAATCAAGAGACAAGTTCTCTTCAAAATTCTACATTGTTGCACTTCCATCTTTATTTTCAAATTCAAATTTGACTAAGCCATCTGATGTCAGAACATTTTTTTTTACTTGTGTTCATTCTCAGCTTCCCTCCTAAGGGTAGTGTCGATGTTGTAACTTTTTCACCTAATGTTGTCTGTCCTTTTAAAGTATGCATATTTTCTTTTGCCGGTCCAATTTTTAAGCCTACCATGACATTCCTTTTCAGTTACTTATCTTTAACCTTCTAGCAATTTATGCTAAACTAGTTTCAAGTAGAAGGTAGACCTTTTCAAGATGCATTCCGAACCTATCTAGCCAACCAACATTTGAACTCCAAAACTTCTATTGAATTTCAATCCAGATTAATGTACCTTGTACCATTCAGTTTTAACTCTCTTTCAGGCCATTTAGAGCCATGAACCGCCAGATATGCCTTTTGATTTTCCATCCTCTGTTTGGCGTTTCTATTCCAATTTTATTACACCGGTTGAAAGTCTATTTTATTTTAACCTTGAGCATTTATTCCTTGGAAGTGTACTATTCCTCTCGAGTAGTGCAACCTTGAATCTTTGATTTGAATCATCAATAATCGTTTAAACCTCCTTTGAAAGTTCGAATTAATTCTTGGAAATCAAACCTTATCCAAAAATCCTTAAGTGTCGTTTCCTCTTCACTTAAAAATCTTGCTTACCGCTTACTTATTCAAACTTTGATATTCCCTTACAATTCCTTGAGGGAATTTCTATTTCTATTAAATCCTAAAAAAACCTCTCTTTGACTATTGCAAACTTGGACACTTCTTGACAAGTGTTTATTTTATTCTGAGACCTTTTGGTGTACTCATTTTGTCTCTATGGCTCCTTCATGTTGAGATTATTGCACCTTTACTTTGTTTTTCTGTTGTGTGATGTTTCCTTTAACGTCTCCACTTTCTAAAGGTTTATATGAAAGCTTATTACCATCCTTTCAAGTTGCCTCTGAAGTCTTTGTAGACCACCGTACCTTGCAGAATTTCACTCTCTCAAAAGAACTTCATCTGCAAGATGTTCTTTTGTTTTCCTTCTGGTGGCTATCTTTTGTATTATGATACAGTGCCTCATTCTTCATTCTGGAACCACCTTCAACTTTTCCCCAACACGAAATCATCTTGTTTTGCATGTAACCCAAGCAATCTTTCATATTTCAAGTGCATTGTATCATTCCTTGGCTGACCTAGTTGACATGTCACCCCTGGTACTCAACTTGTCACTTTTCAACTTCTTTTATTTTCCAAGCTAACCCTAATTGGCACGAGGATTGGATCAGACTGTCAGAGAGAAAGTATGGCAATGCATGTTCCCCACCCACAGGCCATAGGGAGTCTCAGAAGTCCTTCAGCTGGGATCATTGCAGTTCTTCATCAAGCTTGCCATGATGGAAGTGGGATCAAAAGAAGTCAAGTGTGCCAGAAGTGTGGTTTCGGCTGGGAAGATTCAGCTTTCTGGGTATAGGTCAGCAGGAGCAAGCAAAGAGTGTTGAACCGATGATTGCAAGATTCGAGGCATTTGATGAGTATGTGAAGAAACAAGGCAAAGATCCAGTTGTCTCCGTTTACATGTGAGTGGTTGGAGTCCAACCAGCCTTTGGTCACGGGTTAGATGAAGATAGCAACCGTCGGCATCGGAATCAGCTTTGGGTTCCGAATGCGGAAGATTGTGAAGGACAATGAAGAATGAAAACCTCGAGATGACAATTGCAGTTCATCTCGGAGCGACCAAGATGTACAAGAGTTGGAACAGTACTGCTGATGATCTTTCTTTAAGATAGAGATAGAAGAACGTGAGTTTCTGGGATGAAGTGGAGCGGCATCAGAATACGAGACCAAAGTTGATACATCAAGACAACGTGAAGATTGAAGCGGATCGTCGCAATCACAAGTTGGCTCAAGACAAGCAGAAGAGTTAGGAAGATGAAAGAAGAAGAAGAAAATTGTATGAGTTAGAAGACGAAACGCCTTGCAAAGTCCAGAGTTCAAGTACACCCCAGTTACATTCGAGTTTCAAGGACGAAACTCCTCTTAAGGGGGAAGGAATGTAACATCCCGACTTTTCATAAAAGGGTAAAATAGTCATTGGGTGTATTTACTACGACCTAATTATTATTTATCCTATTTATTTGATTAAAAAGGATTTAATTAAAAGGATTTAGCAATTAATTATAAAGGATTTAATTAATGGCTATAAAAAGGAAATAATACCCAAAATCTCTTATTATTTCACACGCTGATTCTAATATTAAAAAAAAAAAAAGGAGCAACGACGCAGAACATGTAAACCAACGTAGAAGATGCCAGAAAAAGGGAGAACGTAAACTTCAACCGTGTGACCAATCCGTTCATCTGTTCAAGATGCCGTAGGAGAGAAAAGTGATTAGTGCGAAGAGACGCAAATTTGGAAAATAACATCTCTTAATTTCGTAAGTTTTCTGTTTAGCCCTAGTTTTTTGTATTCGTTGAGTTCGATTCTTGAAAAATTCGTATCTTTCAATCCGTAGCTCTGTTTTTCAGCCATGAGTAGTCGAAACGATCGTCTTAAAGCGTAGATTATTCTAAAAATAGTTTCCCAGCAGTTAATCCAGGTAATTTGCAGTTTTATGCTCTTTTTCAGTTTCGGTTTCTGCCAAGAAAATAGGATTTTAGGGTTTCTTGCTGATCAAATAGGTTTTGGGGGTTGAGGATCAACAGTTGTTGCAGTTGCTTGACGTTTTGCTTCCAGTTTTGCTGGAAATTAAGGTAAGAGGCTCTTCCTAATGAGTAATTATAGTTTTATAATGTTGGTTGAGTTTTGGTGTTGTTTGGTGATAGAATTCATGCTGAGTTGTAATTAATGAGTTGTGATATGTTTTGGCATATTTGTGTTGAGTTTTAAATTTCTATTTTTTTTTTATTCAATAACATTAATTAAACATAAACAAGCTTCGATTGAACTTCCGATTTGTTCAGTTAAAACACAGAATGTACTTTTAAAGGGAGTTGAAGTTCGGATCCGTTGGAAGGGCATGAAAGTGTTAGGTGTAATGCCCGAAAGACAATTTTGTAATTGTTTTATTTAATAAATGAAATGATATTATTATTCATATTTATTATTCTCATATTCACCGATGTGACAATAGTATTTACACTACAGAAAACCCTAAAGTATATCGTTTATGTAATCACTTAACTCAGTGTATGGGATATACACGGGAGGATTGAGTTAGTGAATATGTACTTAAAATACAATTAGCCCGTAGTGAAGTTAATCGAGAGTATCAGGTCTCTCCTTTAACGTGCTACTAATGCGCCCAGAACACAATATGTGTGATTGTCTTATCCGGACTTTCGGTTAAGAGAACCTAGTGGGGCATTTATATATGATAGATATATCATGTAGGGCTCGACCGATTTGATTAGAGTTCACGATATGATTCCGTAATCGAGAAGTCTTATCGAATCAATCGATGATCATATTTATGGATATATCTTAATCCTGAGGTGATCACATCAACCGCTTGAATCGGTATGAGGTTTGACTTGACGGTTAAGGATTACACCGAGTCCGTGATCTCGAATTACCCTATTTTGGCATTGTCTTTGGATTGAGTGAGTAGTCCGTGTTATCACACAGATACGGAATCCATTCCTTCCATTTATGGAAGTAGATAGACGATTCCACTTATTTGTTAATCCTAGAAACCGATCGATCATACGAGTTCATATTACATCGATTAGCTACCCGGTGAGTTGTATGAATTAATTGATCACTAGGGGTTAATGGTAAATAATGATAAGAGGTTCTAAAAGGGTTAACGGTAACTTCCCGATTTAGAATGAAGCAGATCTATGGAGGATTAATCCATATGTAATGATTATATCAATGGACGCTTATTATCATTCTCGTGAGAGATAAATATAATCTCATAATCGGAGGAGTGCGATCCACGAGGATTATGGTGGCATATTCTCGTGATTGATTTATCGAATATAATTATTCATTCGTAAGATAATTATTTATTTGATTTATCGGAGCGATTATTAGTCCATGGTCCCCGACGTGCCTCCAATATAGCATAGCTATTCTCGGACGTCGAATCCTAATAATATTAATTTAGTTCTTATTAAAATTTAATTAAAACGATATGTGAATTAATTGTTTAGTGGACTATTAAATTAGTTGGGCTAAATAATTAAATATGTGAAAAAGACATTTTTCATAATCTTGGCCCAATTTGGTGTGTATGGCCGAAAATCATAGTGACTAGGTCACAATGATAATTTTCGGCCAAGAGGTGTCTTAGGGAACAAGAAATTAGTTTTCTTGTGGATCAATAAGACATGTGCATAAAATATTTATTGGATAAATATTTTTATGGTAAAAATAAAGATAAAGATTATTCTAGATTTGTTCTAGAATATTCTAGGATTATCTTTTATTTAATGGATTTATTTATTTGTAAAATAAAATCCTTGGAGGACAAGAAAAGCTCTCCTATATAAAGAGGTTTTCCCAACTCATACACACACAAAATTTTCGGCCAAGGGAGTAAGAGGGAAAATCTTGGAGGTTTTCCGGATAGCATATCGGAAGGATTCGAGACGAGGATTTCTTTCCACCGGGAGTTGCTCGGAACACACGTGCGGAAGATCGTGGTGCTCTTCACACCATCTTTTGTTCTTCCTATTGTGGTTCTTCTACTAGGATTTTGAGATCCAAGAGGTATGTTCTACAACCCCCTTGTAGAGTACATCTAGTTATTTTATTATGTGTAAATTATAGATCTAGATCCTTAAATCGCTTCCGTTGCGGATGATATTACTAACAGAAAGGGGTTGTGCTTTGATGAACTAGATGTTGGAATAGTGTCCTAAACCCAATCGGGTTGGACCGGATCCGACCGGGTCGATCATTTCTACTATTTCTTTATGTTTATACATATATAAAATGGCTTTTCTGTTGTCATATATATGTTCTTTTAAAGAACCAATTATGAATTGTTATATAATAACGTCCTTAGTATTAAACTGTGATAGAGAAACCATGATAGGCGATTATGGTTGATGAGATCTCTAATCACTTTAATGAGTTTGATACTTAAATGTCTCTAGGCTGATGTACTATTAAACAGGCATTGATAGTATAAATGAGACTAGCACGTATTAGATGTCTTCTATCATTAAGGCGAGGATAGATCTCGTCTATCAAAGTGTAGAGACACTTGACCGACGTGGACGTGTATTAGAGAATGCGTACGTTAGACTGACCCACGGATAAGTGTCACACTATGTGGCGGTTGTGTAATTATCCTTTGGACCGGAGTCTTCATGGCATCACAGTGTGGATTGTCATACTTTGACACTATTGAGGTTTCCCCTAGCCACGGGGCGATCATGCGGTAGTGATTGGGTATGATATTGAAGTATGCGGAGTATACATGATTGGTCGTCCGGGAATCGCGTATCCTATGATTGGGATCAAATATCCGAAATGGCCTTCTTATAAGGAATGTCTTACTCTCGTGAATCTTTGCAAAGTGGGAGTAAATGAGTTACTTCGAGAGAGCATGATATCCAGATTATAAGATACGGTCGTTGATGTTTTGACACTCGACTAACGACCGTATGGATATTATTACAAATGATGGGATTGTAAGTTACACGTGCTTGTTTCACATTAAAGGTAGTAGTCATTGCATTTGACTCTTCCGATGATTGGGGGTCACGGTGTGTTGCTAAACGCTATCCCGTGATCGTTAGGCATGAAGGGCATTTTCGTAATTTGCACTTTGTGTCTGCGGCCAACATATTCGGAGGCCTATCGGGTCACACACATATGAACATCTAGCCGGATTAAAATGTGGTTATAGATGATAACCAAATAAGGAAAGTTTATCTCGAGACTATAAGGGTTATAGTGGTAAATTAATATGGTGGTATTTATTTATTATGAATAAATTAAATACAAGATATTAATAATATTATATTAATTAAAAAATATTCCGGATGCCAATTTATTGGCATATGGGGTGCAACTTGTTAGTGCATAAGATACACTTGGATTGTGTAATTTAATTAATGATATTACCTATTATTAATATTAGATATTAATAAAATAAAATAATATAGATATTTTGTGAATGCATGCGTGTGTGTGTACATTAAATGCAAATTGGATTTGCATGCATGCGCACCATAGTGTTTATATATGATATATATTAATAGATTTATATGTGTTATATATATGTGATATATACACATGTGTAAATTGATTTACGGTAATATAATAAAAGATAAATATTGTCAATATAAGATATTGACAATATCTTGGAAATATTCAATATAAGATATTGACAATATCCTAGATTTATTTAATATAAGATATTGTAATAAATGAGATAAATCAATCAATTATATTTTCTTTATTTTATTGGAAAAAAATTTTCCTCTCCTACAAGGCATTAGGTGCGCCCCTTACCCTATATATATGAGGTCTTGCCAAGCTCTTTTGTACACCATTCTTCCAAGAGCAATTGTTCTTGTGAAAAATTGCAAGAACTCATAGTTCTTGTGTAAGAAAGAGGGGGTTTCCTATAGTGAGTTTGTGAGGAGGAAAAGTCCGGTCTAGCAGAACCGGAGTTTTCCAATAGCAATCCATGATGGGATTCCGGCGGGCTGTTCGTGTGGACTAGCGGTAGAGGCCGAACACTTGGGCGGCTCTATGCAGAACTACTCTCCTTAGACGGTCAAAGCGTCGATCTTTTAGATCAACCAAGGTAACCACCGTCTACTATCTATTTGTTTATTGCTTAAACGAAGTCGATGTTGGGTAAAAGGAAATCAAAATTTTAAATTCTGCTGCGTTCCCGCGTAGATCCCGGGACTACCGGTGCTAATCACCGTAGTTGGCAAGTACATCTCATGGTGGAATTTTCACCATGCATTGTGTCCTTGAGTGATGATGTAACCAATATAAGCTAAGCTAGAAACGTTTAGTCATGACATGTCGATGGGCATGGATTGAACCCTAGATTGAGTCGGTATCATAAAGATAATTTAATAATCATAATAATAACCTTTCGTTGTATAACTTAGTTATTCATTAGCTTCTCACTTTTACTAAGTACTTTGTACTTACCTCCTTTGCATTTTCTTTTGTATGCATTGTGGGGTGAGAAGACGAACAGGTTGATCAAGTGTAAATGACGACCTTTGAAGTCTTGACAAAGCTCTTAGTTTATTTCTTTGTAAAGGTTGTACTAGACTAGTTGTATTTCTTTTCTTAGACTTGTTGTACTTCTACTTTTAAGACATCGTATTGTATAAGTCTTTGGGTTTTTCGTCGTTAAATTTAACTATCCATCTTTAGCATGGTTACTTTCTATTCATAGTAGCATTTATGTTTTTACCCGAGTCTTTTTAGCTTCCGTTTGCTTTTATTTGATACGACGGCGTAGAGGCTTGCGTATAATGTTAGATTTATTTAATGCTATACGCGCTTGAACGTTTCTCTTCCGGATAAGGGCTCGGTATCCGGGAGCGGGCGTTAAATGTAATATTCGATTTTCGGAAATGGCGAGACGTGTCATTTTGCGAAAACAAAATATTGGGTTGGTTCCTTTTATTCGGAGTTTAAGTATTTGTTAAATTATATATATATATATATATATATATATATATATATATATATATATATATATATATATATATATATATATAAGGAGGAAAATCTGATTTTTATGATTAAGGAAATTAATAAGATTTTTTATTATTTTGGGATTTGTTATTTAAGGAAAATAAATCCCCAACTCTTATAACCTACTAGAAATCAGATTTCTCCACCTCCTAAATTCATCTCTACGTGTGTGAGCAAGGGATTAGGGCTGAGGGACTTTTCATCAATTTCTAAGTCAATTCATAACGGTTTTCAGATCAGAGTCGAGCACCGGAATCGTTGTGAAGAAGGCTTCGTTTTGAAATCAGAAAGTTGAAGCTTTGTAAAGGTATGTTCGAGCCCTAATTCTGTTCTCCTTCAGGGTTTGATGGATTCAAACTCATCAACTCGTAGTTTTTATCTTTTAGAAGCGTGTGATTGAATCTAATCTAAGTTTGGGATTTATCACACATGTTTTCTGCAGAAAAGATCTGTGTTTGCTGCTGTTTTTCTGAGTTCTTGGAGTTGGAATAAGCTTGCTAAAGGTAAGAAGCTCTTCCTACAATCTAATTATGGTTTGGAGTAGCTAGATCATGATTTTAAAGCGTTTTTATACCAAGGTTTTATCTAGATGTTGCTTATAAATTAAGGGTTGTTAGGACCCGAGAAAGTTGTGTTTTTAAGTTGTTTTTCTGCTATATTTCGTGTTGAAGATGTTTGGAGTTGAGTAGAGATTGTTAAGAGATGAAACACAAGTTTTAGGGCTTTTCTGCGTAGGATGCGTACGCATTGGCTAGCAATGCGCACGCATTCCTGTTACAGGATTGCTTAGGATAGTAGCAGCAGGTTCAATGCGTACGCATTCAAGGTAATGCGCACGCATTGTTGTTTCAGAGTTGTTCAGGATGTTTGTTGTCTGATGGAAGCGTACGCATTCATAAGAATGCGCACGCATTGATCAAACAGAGAGTTCAGATTAGGTTCTGGTCTTGGGATGCGTACGCATTGAGCACATTGCGCACGCATTGCTTGAACAGAGAATTTCCAGCAGGTTTCAGCAGCAGGAATGCGTAGCATTCCATAGTAATGCGCACGCATTGCCCCAGATTTCTATATAATGATGTTTTAAGCTATGTTTTGAATTTTAAACCTTAATTCTCCATCAAATAACATCAATTGAATATGAACAAGCCTCGATTGCACATTCCATAGTAATGCGCACGCATTGCCCCAGATTTCTATATAATGATGTTTTAAGCTATGTTTTGAATTTTAAACCTTAATTCACGATCAAATAACATCAATTGAATATGAACAAGCCTCGATTGAACTTCTGATTCATTCAGTTAAAATACCAAATGTACTCTTAAAGGGAGTTGAAGTTCGGATCCGTCGGAAGGGCATGAAAGGGCTTGTGCTTTGATGAACTAGAGTTCATCAATGTCTGTGTAATTGTTAAGATTTGGTGTCTAGCTGTCTAAGTGAGGGGGTAGGTTGAGTTAAGGTGGGTTTTATTCTGAAAACACTGAGGTGGTTAGTTAATTCACATTAATAATTACATATGTGTAGATAAAAGCTAAAACGTCACTTATTCTTGGTTAGGCAAGCGATTCAAATCGGCGATGTGATACGTTCATAAAAAGGTGGACAACGCTACTGGCTCAAAAGGCTGAAGGGTAGTGGAGGAAATCCATCGAACGTATATGCATACCGGGGAGATCCCGGGACTACCGGTGCTAATCACCGTAGTTGGCAAGTGTATCTCGTGGTGGAATTTTCACCATGCATTGTGTCCTTGAGTAATGATGTAACAAAGATAAGCTAAGTTAGAAACGTATAGTCACGACGTGTCGATGGACATGTAGTGAACTCTAGATTGAGTCGGTCTCACTAAGATAATCTTTTAATAATAAACCTTAATTATGTTGTAGCTTCTACTTCTTACTTTGTACATTGTACTTACCTCAAATGCATGTTTATTTATGTGTTTGGGGGAGAGAAGACGAACAGGTTGGTCAAGATTTTGAGGAGGACTTTGATGACGACGTTTGAGGACGCCGGAGTTGAAGACCTTGTTGATTATTCATTTATTTATATTTATTTCATAGACTTGATTTATTATTGGAACCTTGTAAGTTACTTTTAGCTTTCTTGAGATTCGTACTTTTGGATTCGTTCGGTTTTCCGATGTAATAAGTATTACATTTCCTCTTTAGTTCTTGATTTCTATTCTTAGTTATTTGAAAAAAATTACCCGAGTCTTTTGCTTCCATTTGCTTTTGTTTGATACGACGTAGTAGAGGCTTACGTGTAATATTATTTATTTAATATTATGCGTGCCGAGTGTTTCGATTTCCGGATAAGGACTCGGTGTCCGGGAACAGGGCGTTACAGAAGTGGTGAGGTTCGGTGTTGACATCAGTGGTGGAAAAAGAACACCAGACAACCCAAAGAAGGGGAACATCATGCTAGAAGCTAGAGCAGTCGGAAAAGTGGTCGAAAAAGTGGCCGGAAAAGATGGTGAAGACGGATATGGTGGGAAGATTGGCTGTGTAACCGATATAATCAAGGGAGTTGTGCTACCTGCAGCACTCAGAGTTGTGTTGGTGCTTTGCATGGTGCTGGAAGGTGGTGGAGCTGTTGATTCCGGCGGAACCGTGGCTGAGCTCATGGTGGTGGTAACCATGGCTCTGATACCAAGATAAGAAACCGATACACAACAAACCTTTTTTGTATTAATTCATGATAATTCTGCATACATAGTCTACTAGCATATATAGAAACATTCTTAGGATATAATCTAACTAACTAACAACTTGGATCATATCCAAATCTAGTAGATTAAATCTACACCATCCAATCCTACTACAAGTGGACACTCGGGATGTTGCCACTTGTCACACGGTGATTTATCCATTTATCCTAACACTAATATTTTTTCAATGATGGAAAAGCTCAATGTCTCTAAACTCGAAGAGAGAATTGTTAAAATTGGAACAAAAAAGGCACTGGAACTGTTGAGGGCGTCTTTTCAGTTTACCACGGTCTTAACCGATGTATTTCTCAAGACGAAAAACGAAGAAGGACAAGGTATAAGCCTAATTGGTTTTTTTAATATTATTTACATCATTTAAAACAAATTGTTCTCAGTTCTATCATTTCCAAAATGTTGATATCTTAATTTCTTTGTATTAGTTGATGAAAAAGCTTGATAGGGAGGAAATTGATGAGAGACTGGAGCATATGATGAAGCCCTATTTTTGTTTATCCACTGCGTAAGTAATGCATTTATGGGGAGGAATTAATATCTGTCCATAATGATAGAGGAAATTGAAGTCCTCCATTCTGACACTTTTGATTCTAAAGTTTTTATTTTTTTCAAAATAAAATACGTATGAAACGAGGTAATATTTATTTAAACACATGAATCAGACACTAATGTTAGACATCTGGTCATATCCGATTACTATTAAGGTAAAATCTTCTCGCCTAATTTTTTTTAACATACCTAGTTTTTATTTGTGGTTTTATCGTTTATTTTTTTCTCTAATTCTTTCGGAGTCAATTTTAGACAGGATATCAATTAGTTTACGGACCGAATTTCTGTTAGGGTGTATCAATTGTGCTTTTTTATCGATGTTGAGTTAAGAAAAAACCAACACCGTGATTCAAATTCGGTCAGCATAAAAATTATTTTCTGACTAGAATTTGCATGATGTTGATTAGTTTACGGACAAATCTCAGTCAGGTAATATCAATTATGTTTTCTAACCAATATTGAGTCTAAAAAAAAAAAAAAATCAATATCCTGACTCAAATTCGATTAGAATAAAAATTATTTTATAACTCAAATTCGATCAAGATAACGTATAATCATAAAAAGACTCTCCTAATATCAATAGTTAAATTGCCTCCGTCATGACTTTTTAAAATAAACTATCCTATTTTTTTTTTCCTTTTTTTGAAAGGCTTATTCAATTTAAATGTTTTATTTTAAAAGTACTGATACATCCACTACTCATTTTACCACAATATTCTACACACATAATCAACATCATACATTTTATTGGGATTATCATACTCCCTCCGTCTCACTTTGTTTGGGACTTATTCCTTTTTGGGGTGTCTCAAAATAAGTCCCATATCTAAAATTAGATTAAAAGTTGTCTCTTAACTACCTAAATTGCCCCTAATGAAGTCTGTTTTTTTTTTGGGTTTTGTTTTTTTATACGTTGATTCCCTAGAAGACTCATTTACTTCTCCGAGTATCAATTCTAATGACCATTAATGAGACTGTTCATATTACCAAGGGGGAGATGAAGTCTGTATTTTTTTTTTTTTAATTACGTATTCCCCATTACCAGCAGAGATAATCATCCACAGCTTATGCCACTCTTATTTAAATCTCACTTTAGCAGCTCATGTAGATGATTAAAAAAAAAACCTTCAAAATGGATTTCATCAGCAATTCAAAATCAAAGGCAGCTTATCAGGAGGTGAAGTTGGATATCTTTGAAGATAATGATGAATTTGAGTTATTTCCAGTCAACGAGTTTGAAGACATAGAGAGTAAATGGAAGAAACTGATCCATGGCCGGGAAGATGAAGACACGGGAGCGGAATGGAAGAAACCGATGTTGTGGGCAGATGGTTGGGACGATGAAGGCATCAACGATGATTTTTCTCTGCATATTAGAAGGGATTGAAAAGAGATTACACAAGATGACATCTTTGAAAGGAATAAAATTGATTGAACACCAACATTCTAATTCGTCCTCCATCTCTTGTGGTGAATCGAAAGCGACAAATAAAAGGATGAAAGCGGATATCGATTTGAATACTCCTCGCTAGTAATGGTTTTGATTTAAACAAGTTTCCCGAAGATGTGGAGGAATTTTTCGAACATCAAGAGAAGCAACAAATGGTCTTACCTATGTTGAAGATATATCTTCCAAATTACTTTTAAATGTGAAGTGGTATTGTGTGATCTTAGATTGAGGAAGTTGATTTAGAAAACATGAATTTTGTCATTATGTTGTCTTATGTTACTGATAATTTAATTTTGTCATTCAATTGTCTTATGAATTTTCCCAATTATTATCGCACATCTCATGTGCTAAATTTTCAGAAAAGATAAAGCCCCTTTCATCCGGATCAAATGTTGTTATCCCACAAGTTTATTTGATAAGAAGCTTGGGTATTTTTGTATGGATTGTGGCTATGCTTTGCCCTCACACCAATTGGGTGAATTGCCTGAAGAAAAACTGGATTTATTGACAAATATGATACCCGGCCTACTGTTATTCACCTTATACAGAAAGGAAAAAGAATAACGTGAAAGTACCCATAATTTTAGGAAATGGTATTGGACTGATTTTGTGAAATGGTATTTGTGAATTTTTAGGAGTAATAAATATTGGACTGATTTTATACAGAAAGGGAATTGATAAAATAGAAAGGGTAAAAATGGAAAAGTTTTATACTAGACAACACATTAAATGATGTTTTCTTAATTTTTATGAGTTTTTAAATGCACCAAACAAAATAAGACAGAAAGAGTAATAAATAATTCATCACTTTAATCAATGAAAATAATAGATATAATGAAAAATACACTACAAAGGCCGGCTAAAACCTTAAAGTTACTTTATAAAAATAAAAAAAGAAGAAATAAAAAAAAGAAATTACTTTTACAACTGTCGAAGTGTCAATTTCTTTCGGCCGCCTATGACATCAAATGTACTGTACATAACATCATTGTTGGGATTTCCCTATGGAGATGGTGGTGTTTACTAGACAGCAATTGAGTACCTTGGGTAGTGATATTTGCAGAGAGATGGAGGGACTGCAATGAATAACCAAGTCCAATCGAAATAAATTAGAACGGTTCAAAACAGCTTTTATAATTTCTACAGGTTAAATAACAAAAAAGACAAATTCAAAAAAATCCGACGCTGCTGCAGCACCCCTAGCGCTGTTATTTATTATTTTTTTTCTATTTCCTCTTCAATTTCAAACACTCGGACTTTTTAATCTACATCTCTAAACGTGATAAAAATTTAATCGATTTTTTTATTATTTCATATTCTTCGTTTTGAGACATGGTTCGTTATCATTACATCGTTTTTCTTAAGATTAATTAACGAAACTTCTTTGGGAAATCTCGACAGTGAATCCCGAAAATCAATGAATTTCGAATAATAATGACTTTCGACAGCAGAATTTCGTAAATCACGTCGGAATATGTTGAATGTGGTTTTAAAATAAGGAGAATGAAAAAATAAAAAAAAAAATTATGAAAGAATTTTCAATTTTAGAATTCTAGATTGAAAGATATGAGTATTAAAAAAAATGAATGAAAGAGAAAATGTGTTGTTTTTTTTTTCTCTTAAATGACGTCCAGCATTTATAAAAAAAATCCCTCAAAAAAAATTGTCATGTATGCAAAAGTTATGAGAATCTGTCATTGTCTTTATTGATAAATATTTTTGTCATTTTCCGTAAATCCTCCAATTGTATTTTTGACACTGCAATTGCTTCCCGCATATAAAATAAGTATTTTAGTTTTCGATAATGACGACAATGATATTGACGTTATAGTTATTAAAGTGTCACGGATGAATAAAAGTCGGTCCACAAACATTATTTTTGAAAATTAAGGTCAATAGTACTGACGTCCATAGTGTGCCGGAAGTAAAAAATAAATAAATATGTGATTAATGAAGTAAATGAAAAAATAAAGTATTAGTAGTAAATAGTGATGACGATAGAAACCACTTAAATTAATTATAGTTAATTAATCTAGAGTAATAGCACAAAACACTCTTATGTTTGAGTCACATTCAGTATCACACTCAATCACTACCGTATAATCATCCCATGGCTAGGAGAAACATCAATAGTGTCAAAACATGGCAATCTACATTGTGATGTCACGGAGACTCCGGTCTTAGGATAATTACACAACCGCCACATAGTGTGATACTTAATAAAGTAAGTGGGTCAGTCTAACGTACGCATTCTCTAATACACGTCCACGTACAGTCCAAGTGTCTCTACACTTTGATAGACGGGATATATCCATATGTTCAATAAGATAGAAGACATCCAATACGTGCTAGTCTAATTGTACTATTAACATCTCATTTAATAGCACATACGACTAGAGACATTTAAGTATCAAACTTTTTAAAAAGGGTCGAGATCTTATAAACCATAATCATTATTATGATTTTTCTAACACAGTTTGACACTAGGGACGTTATCATATAACAATATCGTAATTGGTTCGTTAAACGAACAAATATATGATAACATAAAGTCATTTACTATATGTATAAACATAAAGAAATAGTAGAAATGATCCGACCCGGTCGGATCCAGTCCAACCCGACTGGGTTTATGACATTATTTCAACACATGTACGCGACGATACAGGTTTAACCATCACTCATTACGGCTCTTATTGTGTTAATTCTCCTTCCCAGTCTTTTAATTTATCTAATATTCTTGTTACCCCCTCTATCACCAGAAATTTTTATCTATGCATCAATTTGCCTCTGATAATTACGTGTATTTTGAATTCCATGCGTCATACTTTCTTGTAAAAGATTACTGGGGCCATCTCTGAGGCTTTGTTAAGGATGGACTCTATCATTTCTCCACCCCGCTCCATCCACCCCTTGCTCCTGCTCAAGCACTTGTTTCCTTCCTTACCTCCTCTTCCACATAGCATCAGCGTCTCGGTCATTTCTCTTACTCCGTGCTCCGTCAAGATTTTAAACGTCTCATTTTTACCCCGACTAAAGCGCCCATACTGTATGTGCCCCGTGTCAATTTGCAAAAAGTCACCGTTTCCGTTATACACTTCTGATTTTACATCTACTGCTCCTTTAGACCTGATATACTCGAATGTTTGGGGCCCCTATTCTGAACCCTCTATTTATGGTTCCAGTTATTATGTAAGTTTTCTGGACGACTTCACAAATACATATGGATTTATCCCCTGAAAAATAAATCTGATGTTGAAACTATCTTTCCCGACTTTCTTTCCATGATCGAACGCCAATTTAATAACAAACTAAAATCCATCCAAACTGACTGGGTGGTGAGTATCACCGCTTTTCCACTCTTCTTACCTCTCTTGGCATCAGTCATCGTCTTTCCTGTCCTCACACCTATGAACAATTGGTGCCATTGAACGCCGCCACCGTCAAATTGTTGAAGTCTGTCTTTCTCTTCTTGCCCAATCCAACCTTTTGCATCCCTATTAAGAGGATGCCTTTATCACTCACCAAAGTCCTCCATGATAATTTCCCTTTTGAAATGGTCTACCATCGATCCCAGACTACATACATTACTTTGAGTCTTTGGATGTGTGTGCTAGCCCTATCTCCGTCCCAACAACCATCATAAGACTGATTTCCTCTCCAAAACTTGCATATTTCTCGGCTATAGCCATTCACATTCATGGTTATAAATGCGGACCTTGCCTGCGTCGTATCTATATTGCTCGCCATATGGTTTTCGAGGAGTATGTCTTCCATTATACACCTTCTCATTCCAAAGCCACACTTGATAATCTCACTGTACTACATCCTTTATCCTGCCAGCACCTCCACACAATCCGCCTGGCGGCCACTTCCAACCCGGCTCCACCCCCTGCGTCTCCCCCTCCCGAGCCTTCTCAACCCAGCTCTCATGCGTCCACTTCGGCCTCGGCCTCTCCAGACTCGTCTCCTGACCAACCTGCTCCCACTCATACCACGGTCACTCGCAGCAAAACCAATTTTCTCAAACCAATCTCTTGGCTTGACTTTATCCGTTATCTGCTTCCTAAACCCTTGTCGCCTCTACCAACTCTCTGGACCCCACTTCCTATACCAAAGCCTCCAGGCACTCGAATTGGCGTAATGCTTTGAGAGAGGAAATTGACGCGTTGTTGTGCAACCATACTTGGGATCTTATGCCAACACATCCTCGTATGAATATTGTTGGAAATAAATGGGTATATCGCACTAAACATCTGATGGCCAAAACAGTGACGTCCAACTTTAACCGGCAAAGTACCGGGTCAGAAGCACTATAGTGACGAGCAAGGTCGTATCCCATGAGGAATCAATCAAGTATCACAATTAGTTTCATATTTAGTTTAGGCTCACAAAAACGGGTGGAGTAATCTATAGCTAGAGAAATATAAATGTTAACTTTAGAATATATGAATGAAGAAATAGCCAAATTATGGTCAGGAACACGACTCTTAATACCTTTACCGAATCACTAGGGACGAGTCTTAACCTACCAACTAACCAATGGTTTATAATGAATGTTTTGTGGGTGCAACCTCCTAAACTGGTCCCTAGGCGCTGATACCACAACCTAGTTACTCTATATTCGGTTCAACAGTCTCATCTATGGGATTTAATTGACCTAGTATGATTAAGAACTATGAAATGCCCCGCATCCACCGATTTCACGGCTTAGCTAGAAAAACCTTACCAAGGAACATGCTGCGAAAAACTCGACTAGTTCGTGCATGGCAATCCTAAACCCTATATCGCACACTCCCTCACAAAATACAATTATAAAGTTTGTGCGGGGGATCAATTAATGGTTAGCTACACCACTAATAGCATTAGGTTCAAGTTTTAGGATACAAAACATTCAAAACATTCAACTTTTAAGCCATACTCATCCCTAGATCATCGTTTGGGCATTAATTTCATGATTCCATCACATAATCTAGCTATAATTAATTTAGCTACTCATAATCGAAAGAACAGAACAGAAACTATCAAATAATTGCAGGAAATCATGATAAAAGAGAAAGAAATTAATTTACCAACAGTTTAGAGCAATCCACAATGAAGAATTCGCAAAAAGAAATCATAATCGTAGCAATCTTGAAGTAATTTGTGCAAGAAAATAAATTTGTCTAATGGTATTTGAAGGAAACAAACCAAAAAACTGAGTAAGAAATTAAATTCTGAAGAAGTGGGTATAAAATTTGGCCTAATTGGCTTTTATATGGCCAAAATCCGACCCCGTATGGTGAAAAGCCGTAAAAGAAACGAAAAACACGCGTTCCAAGCGCGAGCATGGAGAGAGCATGCGTGTGCATGCAATCTCTGAATGTAGATGTGCATTTTCTGCCCCTCCATGCGCGAGCATGCACTTGTTCATGCGCACGCATGAGCTTGCTGATCCGCAACTTTACAAGTATATTTTCAGTAATTCGATGATAATTTTGTGTGTAGAGCTCCGATTTGAGTGATTCAAGCTGCGTTGGAAAACTCATTCAATTACCTACAACTTTCATGAAGACAACATTTCCAACACATTCCTCTAAAGGAGCTCAAAATGCAGATTAAGTCACAGAAGCATGAAAACATCAACGATTCTTGATCCGTTTCAACTCTTTAGTTTCGGGTGTCATCTTTCGATAACCAATGCCTCCTTTTCTGGGATCCCAATTAACCTATATCCTGTAAATATCAACAACAATACCGCGCATAACTTCCGCAAGATAAAATAGGTGTGAAATATGCAACAATTCACCAAAATGACGAGATTTTCAGACTAAGTTGTCTTTTACCTCAAGGTGAATTAAATGGTGAAAATGCATCATAAATTACTCAAACTACCCCAAAATGCATCAAATAAGTTATAAATGGAGGTAAAATCATTTAAGAAATGAAGCAAAGTTGACTCTCATCAACATCATGCAGATGGCCGTTTTGTAGGGGTGTACATAGTCCAGTCCGGTCGGTTTTTTATGATTTTCTGAACTGAACTGTAGTTACGGTTTTGATATTTTCGAATCGAATCGAATTGGTCATTTTATGAATTGACCTGAACCAATACAATCCGATTCGGTTCGATTTGGTTTTCGGGATTGTATTTTATTTACCATAAAATTTTGATTTTTTTCTTCTAAAAATGAGACAAACACTATTATTGGCACCATAAGCCAGCGCGGGTGGTCGTTGTAACGACAATTTCAAAGGTTGCTTTCAGCCTTTCACGATCAAAGGATGAAGAATATTAGAAGAAGCAAGAATGGCCGGTGAGCTCAAGCGGCGGCTATCGCGGAGGAAGCATTTTAGGTTTAGGTTTAGGTTTAGGTAGAAACGGCGAAGTATAAGGTTGAGAAATTTAGGGTAGTGTGGGGGGGGTTTATAGTAGGAGCTAGTGAACAAATTAAATTATATATATATATATATATATATATATATATATATATATATATATATATATATATAAAATTAAAAATGAAGTATAACCGGTTCGGATTCTCGTCATACCGGTTTTTATTGATAAAACTCGAAATCGAATTGGATTTTCGGTTCGGTTTTTCTTCAATGAAAAAGCAGATTGGAAAACCGCGGTTCATCATTTTCCGGTCCGGTTTAATCCAGTTCAGTCGGTCAGTCCAATTTTTTCCAATTTCGTTGTACATCCCTACCGTTTTGAGCGTCACACGGCTCGCCTTGTGGCCAAGGGTTTTCATCAAGCCGAAGGGGTTGATTTCACTTAGACATTTAGTCCCGTTGTTAAACCGGTCACTATTCGTCTTCTTCTATCTCTTGCCGTTTCGCAGGGTTGGTCTCTTCTCCAGGTGGATATTCAGAATGCTTTCCTCTATAGGCATTTGTCTGAGCCCGTGTATATGAAGCAGCCTCAGGGATTTGTTCACCCTGATTATCCAGACTATGTCTTCCGTTTTCACCGCAGCCTTTATGGCTTTCGTCAGGCTCCCCATGCATGGTTATTCTCTTGCTTCACCGATGTTTTGACTCAGTTTGGCTTTGTTGGCTCCAAAGCCGACACCTTCATATATATTTATTCTCGTGATGGTGCTCGCGTTTATATTCTGATTTATGTTGATGATATTATTATTATTATTATTAGCTCGTCGTCTTCTCTTGTTGAGCATATTATCTCTTATTTTGGTCGGCACTTTCCGGTTAAGGACCATGGTTCTCCGTCGTACTTTCTTGGCATTGAGGTGCTTCCTACCTCCGATGGGATATTCCTCACTCAACGCAAGTATATCTTTCAGCTTCTGCAGTGTGCCTCTCTGGACCAGGCCAAGCCTTGTCAGACACCTGTGTCGGCCTCTACCCGACTTACACTTGATGATGGCCCTCCTTGCACCGATCCTTCGCTTTACCGTACAATTGTCGGTGGTCTCCAGTATCTCAGTTTCACTCGGCCTGATATTGTCTTTGCGGTCCACAATGTTAGTAAGTATATGCATTCGCCTACCGAAGCTCACTGGGTTGCGGTTAGACATATTCTTCGGTATCTTAAGCACACTATCTCCGATGGTCTCTTCTTCTCCCGCCAGTGCCCTATTTAGCTCCGGGCATTCTCGATTACGATTGGGCGGCGGTGATAATAAATCGTTATATTGGGGTATATTGTGTCTTCCTTGGTGATAATCTCATTAGTTGGCGTAGTAAGCAGTCTTTGATGGTTTCAAAGAGTAGCATTGAGACCGAGTATAAGACTCTTTCTAACACCGCCGCAAAACTCCAGTGGCTTTGCAGTCTTCTTCATGAGATGCAAGTTTCGTTGTCTTCCCTGCCTACTCTCTGGTATGATAATATTGATGCCACATACCTTGCTTATAATCCGGTGTTTCATGTCCGCACGAAGCATATAGAGATCGAATACTACCATGTGCGCGAAATTAGTTGCAGCTCGCAAACTCGGCATCTCTTTTATCTCCTCGAATGATCAGTTAGCCGATGTCCTCATCAAACCGTTGGCTCAGCCTCGTTTTGCAAATTTAAATTTCAATCTCCTTGTTGAGCCACTTGCCACGGGATATCGGAAGCTTATCGAGGATAATATAGTTTGAATATTATTATTTACTTTAGATATTATTATTGTCGTATTTATCTTGTAGTTATTTATTGATTAAGTCGTCGAACCCTATATATTTATACTCTCTCCATTCAATTGAATCAGAGAAATACAATACACTCTGAATTATGTTAATTGCATATGTTTTTAGAACCGACGGTGCAGTAAATAGGTGACATGAAAAGCAAAGGGATATGGGTAATTTTGATGCGGAGAGTCCTTATTGGACTTAGCCGTCGGATTTGTGCCACGTGTATATAAAATAAAAAAAGTTTTTGTCTTATATATATATGGCACAGATCCGACGACCGAGTCCAATTAGGACCCCTGCATCAGAATCACCCAGGGATATGATATTGAGGATGGAGAGATTACTGTACAGAAACTGCTTCGTGAAGGGCAATAGAATTAAATGCTACTGGTACTTGATATATATATATAGCAGTCCTTAAGCCTTCAACTGAAACACAGTTTTATAATTCTTTCCTTCCCATTTCAGAAAGTAAATATGGCAAGCAAAGAAATGATTATCAAACTCATGATTGATCCCAAATCAAATAGATTAATCTATGCAGAAGCTTCAAAGGATTTTGTGGATTTCCTAATCTTCTTGCTTTCTTTGCCAATCGGCACGGTCGTTAAGCTCCTTACGAGTGAATCAATGGTGGGCTCGATCGGAAATATCTACACGAGTGTTGCCAATAATCTTAATAAAACAAACCTGAAACCAAATGTCCACAAAAGCCTACTTCTCAATCCAATGGTCAGTTCATCTGGTAAAAGCATTTCCGTAACCGAATCATCCATCGTCTCCTCCTCAGGGAAGTTATACAGTTATGTTCAGGAGGAGAATTCTTACATAGTTATGGATGATTTGTCTATAACGTCGATATCAACAACGAAATCTATTCTTACAATCATGAATAAGTTTAATGTTTCTAAACTTGAGGAAAGGAAGGTCAAAATTGGAACTAAAGAGGTACTGGAGCTGATGAAGGCATCATTTCAGTCAACTACTGTGATAAGTGATGTATTCCTTAAGGTGAAGAAGGAAGAAGAACAAGGTATACATCTGAGTTTATTGGTAATTAAATTAGTTTATTCTGTATGTATTCTTAAGGTTTAATATATATTTTTTCTTACTGTTATTACAGTAAAAAAAATCTGAGACACTTCAGTTTTTTTTTTTTTCGTTTTTTTTAATCATCAAATAATGATCACAGTATAACTCTGCAGGTCATTCCACTGAAAAACAAGGTGAAGAACCAGGAAATTGCAAATGGAGGAAAAAAGAAGAGGAAGAATCTGAATCTGAATCTGAGTCATTTGATGATGAGTCATCTGATGAATCTGAATCAGAAAATTGCAAAAAGAGGAAAAAATATGAGTCATCAGATGACTCATCATCAGATGACTCAGATTCGGACTCCTCAGATTCAGACTCCTACAGTTAAATAATGTTTTTTTTTTTATAACAAATGCAGCATGTTGAAGCAAGTAATAATTAGGGTATTATGCTATATCCCATTATCTGCTAGCTAAAGCAGTACTATCGTTTCTATATGTGTGCTTTATTTAATTTTGAGAAGTGATGAGTTTTCTTTAAATTAATCTCTGTGTTCTAACTTTCGTTTCAATAATGTAGAATTGATCAATGTATCTCAGAAGCCGAGCATACAACAGGCAATTAGACATTTAGCATATGCCACAAAAAATATTGAAATCTGAATCTAAAAAAGCACTCTCAAAAGCATCTGTGATGATGAGTAAAAAAAGTCTGAGGCATACCTAGATATTATAAATCTGAGAACCGGCCATATTCTCCAGTTCTACGGAGAAGAGAGCAACTGTAATGGTGCTCAAAATTAATGCTCTCAATTCATGTTTTTGACAAGTGGTTTTTTTGTATTGGATAATTAATACTAGGAATATATAAATGAAAAGTCATTGATAACACTTTAATGGTGGAAATGTAGAAAATCTTTGCGTGAGAGAAAATATTTTATGTTTTGAAGAGAAAATGATGTGTGTGGTGGATATGCACTACCTAAAGTGTACTTATTGATCGAAGTAATTTGAGATTTCTTTTGTGGACTTGATTTGTAATGGATATTAGATAGTTTAAAAATTCATTCGTTTTAGATTTTTCTTGGAAAGAAATATAGAAGACGTCCAAACTCGAGTCAAGTTTTGACGAAAATATAGACACGACAACATATAAGTGAGAATGAGTTTTTATTTTTTGAATTCCAACAATTATTATTATTTAGAGCTTATCTATTAAACTAATAGGTAAGCCAAAAGAAAGAGTTACATGAAATATACAAAAGTCTCAATATAGTACTCTAGACATAGAAATAATACTCCAGAAATATACAAAAGTCTCAATAGAGTACTCTAGACAGAGAAATAATACTTCAAACTATCTAGTTAGAACTACTCAGAAGGCAATCTATATAATCATTCCAAACTAATTAAAGAAAGTTATAAGTGACAATGAGTTTACGGAGATTAATGAAACGCTAGCTTAGAGCCAACGATGATGATCATATTAAATCGACCTTATATGTGACAACGAGCAGAATCGTAAATGGAAATAAGGTTCTTTTTTAGGGCAGGAACTAATAGAACATCTTTAATTATGATAAGGTTAGAATCATTGTTATATACATGAATTTCTCCTATGCCTGTGATATGTAAGTTTGCTCCATTTCCTACTTGAACTAAATCTGAACGATGATATTCTGATATATTATGTAGGATAGATACATTACCTGTCATATGGTTGGAGGCTCCTTTGTCCATGATCCACTCAGTGTCTGCAATGGTGTTATCCAACGTGAGAGCTGAGAGAGCTTTTGGTATGCTGTTGTCCTGATTCTGACTTTTCCACCAGCAGATTTGTGCAATGTGTCCTGCTACTCCACAATATTGACAAGTCTCATTCTTGTACTGCTCCCTTTCAGCCCTTGTCATCCTTTTAAACACCTTACCTTGAGTAGTAATTCCATCAGATCTGCCTTTGGATTGCTGAGCTTGGAATCCCCTTCCTGTGGAGGTGAATCTAGGATAGAAACTAATTGATGAGCAGGTGAATTATAGACTCCTAATTGATGAGTAAAGTATAGAAACTAAAACCTGATCAACTAATTCAACATGATTCCATCAATTTTATATTTTGAATTGTGCTTGGACTTTCTATATGAGAGTTAGAGTACGTTATGCAAGAAGCTATAATCACTAATCACAATCTCGAAAGTCAATATATGGTCAAAATCCCTTCAAAATATATATATATATATGGTCAAAATTCAAACAACTTCAGTCAATCTAATCGGTTCTAAAAGTCCACATACGGTTGATGACATGTGAACGGCATGGATAAAACTTATGATCGTAGGTAAGTCACTGATACTAGCAAGAGAATTAGACCAATCGCAGTATAGCGGATCGAGTCAATGTCGAATTCACAGAGACTGGTATTTAACACGTATAAACAAAATCATTAATGTAGAAAAACAGAAATATGAGGTATGAACTGATTTCTCTTTTATTTATTTTCCTTGATTCTTGTTGTATGACAGCTTACAGTTTATATAGCCATAGGCTTTTCTGTGGAAGAATACTTCAAATTTACAGATAAATACTTGAATATTTGAACTAAGATAAACACTTAAAAACTAGATTATCACTACATAAGCTAACAGATAAACCCTAGGAGTCCTAGTTACTTCAACCATCCACTGCTCTGAATGTGGTCAAGGAATAGCTGTCAAATTGCCTGTGCCGCCTTATCTCTCCTTTAACATGACTATCCGACTTTGCTCAAACTCTTGTGGTAATCTTTATTTTGAATTTCACTTGAATTTAATAGTCAACATTATCTACCTTTCAACCTGTTTGAATAAATGTTTGAATAAGCCTGACTTGATCCGACTTTGGGACTTCGACTTTGCTTGTCTCATTTTGTTTTTGTAACTTTCCTTTTTGTTGTAATATTCTTGATGTGTCTTGTATGTGTTAATACCCCCCCTCAAACGAGGCTAGGGCTAGGGACCAAGCCAAGTTTGGGTCTGAGGCGTGTGAAGTCGAACTTAGGCAGAGATTTAGTGAAGATATCTGCTAGTTGAGCTGGAGCAGGGACATGTTTGGTAACCAGGAGTCTTCGGGCTACCTGTTCTCTGACATAGTGATAGTCTAGCTCTATGTGTTTGCTTCTGGCATGAAAAACTGGGTTCACGGTCATGTAGAGTGCACTGAGGTTGTCACAGAACAATACTGGAATAGAAGGTAGAGATATGTGGAGTTCTTTGAGAATGTATGTGAGACAAGTGAGTTCAGCTGCTGTGTGTGCCATGGCTCTGTATTCAGCTTCTGTGTTGGATCTGGAGACTGTTGGCTGTTTCTTGGCACACCAGGAAATTAGATTGGGCCCCAAAAATGTGCAGTAGCCTGTAACTGATCTTCTAGTTAGGGGGAAACCAGCCCAATCCGCATCTGAGAATGCATAGAGTCTGAGATTAGGAGAAGCTTGCAGTGATATGCCTAAGGTAAGTGTGCCCTTAACATATCTAAGGAGTCTGTGTGCCCTTTGTAAGTTTGCCTGACTTGGAGCTTGCATGAATTGGGACAAGTAGTTGACTGCAAATGAGATGTCTGGCCTGGTGAAGGTTAGGTATTGCAGGGATCCCACCAGACTTCTATATAAGGTGATATCTGAAAGTGGGGGAGAATCTTCAGGGTCCTTAAGTTTAGTATCCATAGGTGTAGACATAGGCTTGCAATCTGTCATAGCCACCTTGTCCAAGATTGTAGTAGCATAATGAGCTTGACTGAGGTGTAGGCCTGTACTTGTGTGCTGAATCTGGACTCCCAGGAAATGATGAATAAGGCCAAGGTCTTTCATAGAGAACTCCTTGTGGAGTAATGTAATTAGGGACTGCACCAAGTCCTCACTGGAACCTGTAAGAAGTATATCATCCACATAGAGAAGGAGCACTAGAGTGCCTTGATTAGAGTGAAAATAAAAAAAGGATGGATCAGATAGACTGCATGTAAAACCATAATGTAGGAGAAAGGCACTGAATTTGTCAAACCAAGCCCTAGGGGCTTGTTTTAAGCCATACAGTGCCCTGTCCAATTTGCATACATGGGAAGGAAACTGGGGATTAACCATACCTGGTGGCTGTTCCATGTAGATGTCTTTTGTAATGTGTCCATGCAGGAAGGCATTTTTGACATCTAGTTGCCTGATTGACCACTTATGGGAGAGGGCAATTGTGAGGACGATTCTGATTGTACTGGGCCGTACTACAGGGGAAAAGGTTTCAGTGTAATCAAGACCATCTACTTGGCTATATCCTTTGGCCACTAGTCTGGCCTTTAACCGTTCTAAGGTACCTTCAGGTTTGAGTTTAGCCTTGAAAACCCACTTACATCCTATGACATGCATATTAGGGGACCTAGGGACTAGGTGCCAAGTGTGATTGTGATTTAGGGCATCTAATTCTTCCATCATAGCTGCTCTCCATCCCTCATGTTTGAGGGCAGACTTGACTGTTTTTGGTTCTGTGGGAATAGAGGCATAAGAGACTGCAAGGGCATACTTGGGATTGGGTTTGAAAATTCCATAATGAGCCCTTGTTTCCATAGGGTAGTGAGGTGGAGATTGAGGTGAGTGTGGAGATTCTGGTGAAGTAGGAGGCTCACTGGATGTGGGAGATGAAGGTAATGGTTCTTGTTCAGGTGGGGAGTGATCTGAGATAGGTGTGCCAGGATCTGAGATTGGTGGATCAGGAGTGGAGGTTGATTCTGTGTGAGTTATAGGTTCTGAGGGTGGTATGGCAGGGATGTCTACTGGATCTGTAAGGACTGGTAAAGATAGGGTTTCAGTGGTTTCTGTGGGTTGTGTTGATGATGGCATGGCAGTGTCTGGTGTGGACTTAGTTAGGGGGAGCCAGGAATCAAATATGTTAAGTACATAAGATGTATTTATGGCAGATGCAGACAAAAAAGGGAACATAGTTTCATCAAATGAGACATGCCTGGAGATATAGAACTTCTTGGTGGAGGGATGGTAGCATTTGTATCCCTTATATTGGTTGCTATGTCCTACAAACACAGGGGAGTGTCTTAGGTTCAAACTTATGTTTCTTTGTGTCCCAAGTGTAGGGATAACACCTAGAGCCAAAGACTCTGAAGCTGCTATAATCTGGGTTTTTATTGAACAGGACATAATAGGGAGACTGAAACTGTATGGAGGATGATGGAACTCTGTTGAGGATATGGACAGCTGTGGAGAAGGCCTCAACCCATAGGTGTAGGGGTGTTCTACTATGGAACATAATTGTCAATCCTAGTTCTCTGATACTCCTATGTCTTCTTTCAATTGCTCCTGTCTGTTGTGGAGTGTGTGGACAGGATATTAAGTGAATTATGCCTTTGTGAGTGAAGTGAGTAGCTAGTTTGTGGTTTATAAATTCACCCCCCCATCTGAATGGAACTGTTTAATCTGTTTTCCAAACTGAGTTTAGACATATTTTTCAAAGGAAACATACACATCATAGAAGTCTGATTTGTGTTTTAGAGGAATAAACCACATATATTTTGTATGATCATCAAGTAAACAAGCATAATATTTAAAACCACTAAAAGATTGAACTGGGGCAAGGCCCCACAAGTCACAGTGTAATAATTCAAAGCTACTAGAACTAACATGTTCTGAATGATTAAAAGGGAGCTTGCTAAGTTTGCCAAGTTGGCAACTTTCACATAAATGCTCCTGTTTATTTTTCCCCAAAACCTCAATGAGGTCTTTATTCTTCAAAAGCTGAATTGTAGGAAACTGGATATGCCCTAGTCTTTGGTGCCATAACTCAATAGTGCATGATCTGAATCTGTGTGAGAAGTTGGCCTCCAAGTTGCTAGGGATGGTGTAGAGGTCTCCTTTAAGATGCCCCTTCACCAAAACCTGACCTGTTGTCTTTTTTCCTTAAGAGCACAATCAGTGTTAGTGAACAAACAACTTGCAGAATATTGTGTAGTTAATTGTCTGATGGAAATAAGGTTCTTTTTTAGGGCAGGAACTAATAGAACATCTTTAATTATGATAAGGTTAGAATCATTGTTATATACATGAATTTCTCCTATGCCTGTGATATGTAAGTTTGCTCCATTTCCTACTTGAACTAAATCTGAACCATGATATTCTGATATATTATGTAGGATAGATGCATTACTTGTCATATGGTTGGAGGCTCCTGTGTCCATGATCCACTCAGTGTCTGCAATGGTGTTATCCAACGTGAGAGCTGAGAGAGCTTTTGGTATGCTGTTGTCCTGATTCTGACTTTTCCACCAGCAGATTTGTGCAATGTGTCCTGCTACTCCACAATATTGACAAGTCTCATTCTTGTACTGCTCCCTTTCAGCCCTTGTCATCCTTTTAAACACCTTACCTTGAGTAGTAATTCAATCAGATCTGCCTTTGGATTGCTGAGCTTAGAATCCCCTTCCTGTGAAGGTGAATCTGGGAGTGGTCTGAGCCTGCTGAGGTGATCTTTGACCATAGAAAGCCATATGGGATAATGGTTGTGTATCCTTGACTGAGAACCAAGATCTCCTTTGATCCAGACTTTGTAACTGTGATACTAACTCTGTGTAGATGGGCCTTGGTGGTTTGAGCATGATGGTAGTAAATGTTTCATACTGAGGGCCAATGCTAGTGAGTAGAAAGTAGACCTTTTCATCTTCGGGGATAGGCTTTCCTATGGAGCCAAACTGTCACACAGTCCTTTAAAGTATTGAATGTGCTCATTGATGGATCTGTCATCCTCTTTTCTTAAGTAAGTAATTTGTTGTCTGAGGTTGAATTCTCTTTCCTGTGAGTTTTGAGCATATGCTCCTTTGAGGGCCTCTCATACATCATGAGCAGAATCCAAGCCAATAACCAGTCCAAGAGATTCTTCTGATAGTGATCCAATAAGCCATCCACTAAGCAACCTGTCAGATTTTCTCCATTTTACAAATTCAGGACTGAGGGTTTGTGCAGTCGATTGTGATGCAGTGTCACTGCCTGGTGTTGCTGTTGGTGTTGCTGAATCTGTTGGGTGATATTTTGCTGGTGCAGGTGTTTCATTGGTTAGATGACCAATTAGATCCTGGCTTCCTGCTAGAGCAAGTGCTTGCTCACGCCATAAGGGGTAGTTTTTGGATGTAAGTTTCAGAGATATGATGTCTGAGACATTTAGTGATAGATTCGACATGATATTCTGTAGTATGGATGGTGATCAGGCACCAATAGGCTCTGATACCATGTAGAAAAACAGAAATATGAGGTATGAACTGATTTCTCTTTTATTTATTTTCCTTGATTCTTGCTGTATGACAGCTTACAGTTTATATAGCCATAGGCTTTTCTGTGGAAGAATACTTCGAATTTACAGATAAATACTTGAATATTTGAACTAAGATAAACACTTAAAAACTAGATTATCACTACATAAGCTAACAGATAAACCCTAGGAGTCCTAGTTACTTCAACCATCCACTGCTCTGAATGTGGTCAAGGAATAGCTGTCAAATTGCCTGTGCCGCCTTATCTCTCCTTTAACAGCTATCCGACTTTGCTCAAACTCTTGTGGTAATCTTTATTTTGAATTTCACTTGAATTTAATAGTCAACATTATCTGCCTTTCAACTGTTTAAATAAATGTTTGAATAAGCCTGACTTGATCCGACTTTCTGGGACTTGCTGCTTGTCTGTTTGTTTTTGGTAACTTTCCTTTTTTGTTGTAAGATTCTTGCTGTGCTGCTGTATGTGTTAATAATTAAAACATTTTACCTTCTTATTAATAAAATGTTATGTTTATTATAAAAAAAACAAAACCATTAAAACTACGATTAACGCATAGGTCTGGTCTTTGACCAAATTAATTGTGAAGGTTTCTCTAACTACTAAAATGAGCGACTAACTAAATTTCGAGTTCTAATATTATTAATGTTTTCTAAAATAAAAAGATAAATTATTATTAATGAAAGAGCTAACCAAACAATGTTTCAATTAATCTCCCATGGTTTAATAACTAGTTCGATTCGATGTTTTAACACTACAAACCGTAATTCTACTCGATTAATGGTGAGATAAGCTAATTTGGTTACTAAGTCCGGACGTGACATGAATTAGAACCCTTACGTTAAATTCAAAAGTTTATCCCGGTAGGACTAGATTGAATTGACGAAACACGCATTAATTTTTGAAGAGATTCCGATACAAGTATTGAAACCTCACCAATGAGGCGTCTGTCCACATCCGTGATGGTGATTTTGCAGTGTTGGTCTAGTTATTTACGTCCTATTTATTTATCTAAAATCAATTCCTTCAGAATAAATTACGATGAGCATGCATAAAGTTGATTAGGTTTCATACACGACTTAATTAATTGAGCACTCATAACCAGAATTAACGAGCTTAACAGTGATTTGCACCGTTGATCATGTTAGATTTACGTTTGATCAATTTAGACACATTATTATCAACGGTGCAAATCACAGTTGTGTCACTCGTTGTGGCACAACTTTTGTGCCCGTATCATTACTAAAAAAAAAACCAAATTATTTTAATCAATTACCAAAACAACCTTTTGAATTAAATACAGGTAGCCCTCAAAAAAGGGAAAAATACAGGTCATTACAAATTATCCTTTTCAAATTATAATGGATTGAAATGCTTAAAGCCTAACTATAAACGCCAAACAAATTTTAATTTTGCTATTGCAAGTTGCAACCACATGGATGGAAATTAAATATCTATACTATTTGTCAAAAAAAAAATTAAAAAATCTATGCTAATATTCAAAGAGTTATTGCATTTAATACGTTACTTCGTTTAGTTATATATATTTCACTTATATATTATTCAACATTAGTTTTTATTATACGTATGTTTATCACATGTCGTTGATGTGTCGTATAATTAAATTTGAAGTTAATTGTGTTGTCGTGTTCGTGTCGTGTCATGTAATAGAACATCCCGACTTTTCAGAAAAGGTAAAATAGTAATTGGCCATACCCACTTAATTTACCCAATTATTATTTATCCTATTTATTTAATTAAAAAGGATTTAATTAAAAGGATTTAGTTATTTAATTAATTGGTTTAATTAAATGGCTATAAAAAGAAATAATCCCAATTATTTCTCATAACTTACACACGCATATTCTGAAAAAAAAAAAAAAGATGAATGGCGGCATAGAAGAAGCAACACAGAGTTGCCAGGGAAAAGACAGAACGTAAACTTCAACCGTGTGATCAATCCATTCGTCTGATCAAGAAGCCGCAGGAGAGAAAAGTGATCAGCATGATGAGACGCAACTTTGAAAAATAACATCTCTCGATTTCGTAAGTTTTCAGTTTAGCCCTAGTTTTTTGTATTCGTAGAATTCGATTCTTCAGAAATCCGTATCTTTTAATCCGTAGCTCTGTTTCGCAGCCATGAGTAGTCGAAACGATCGTCTTGAAGCGTAGAATAATCTAAAAATAGTTTCACAGCAGTAAACCCAGGTAATCTTCAGTTTTACAGGCTTTTTCAGTTTCATTTTTCCGCAAAGAAATAGGATTTTAGGGTTTCTTGTTGATCACATAGGTTTTGGAGTTGAGGATCAACAGTTGTTGCAGCTGCTTGGTGTTTTGCTGTCAGTTTTTCAAGCAATTAAGTTAAGAGGCTCTTCCTATGATTCCAATTATCGTTTATAAGGTTTAGATCAAGTTCTAAGGTGTTTCGATGATAGAAAGATGTGTCTTTTTGTTGATCAAAGGATCATAGATGATTTGGTATGTTTAGATATATTTTCCTATGTTTTACTGTGTTATTTCCGATGCCAATTAGGTTAGAAACGAATGGGAATTCGTGTCTTGATGATTTTAGGGTTCTGGGCAAAACCCAGGCAGATGGGCGTCTGTATTAAGCAAACGGGCGTTTGCGATCGTTGCAGCTCAAACGGGCGTTTGGGTATTCTGGACGGGCGTTTGAGGTGAGATTTTTTATTCAGGATGTAGCTGTTTTTTACGGACGGGCGTTTGAGGTTAGTGAACGGGCGTTCGGTTTCGGACGGGCGTCCATAGGGTTTTAAACGGGCGTTCGGGGTTAGACGGGCGTTTAGGCTTTTCAAACGGGCGTTTGACCTGTTTTATTTGTTTTCACTGTTTTCATCGTTTGACTTAGTTTTGAGTTTTATACTCATGTGTTTTCTGTTTTAAACCCTTAAACATGATATATTAACATTGTATAAACATAAACAAGCCGGAATTGAACTTCTGATTCGTTCAGTTAAAACACCGAATGTACTCTTAAAGGGAGTTGAAGTTCGGATCCATCGGAAGAGCATGATAGGCTTGTGCTTTGATGAATTAGTATTCATCAATGTCTGTGTAATTGCTAGGCCTTGTCCGTGTCTAGTGGTCTAGGAAGAGAGTAGTAAATGTGAGGGAGAAAAATTGAAAACACTTAGGTGGTTAGTTAATCATCTTAATAAATACGTACTTGACTAGTTAAATATTAAACAACATGTCTCTCTTGGATAGACACCAGTCTATATCGCGATGTATGCCTACCTCTGAAGGTGGAAGAACTCCGTAGGTCAAAAAAACCCTAAGTACGGAGGACTCATTTGAGATGTGCGTGCACTATTGGAGTCTACCTTTTCTAGACTTCGTGGATATTGGTGTGATCCACTAATATGTTGCCAAGAATATCCCCAGCTTGGATATGCGTAGTGCCCTTGAGTGCGGTTGTAACATAGATAAGCTAAGTAGAAACGTTTAGTCAATTCATGTTGATGGACATGAAATGAACCCTAGATTGAGTCGGTCACACAAAGATAACTAACTAAACGATTAAACATCTTTTATTTATAAATCTTAATTGTTGCCATAGCTTCTCACTTTTACTAAGTACTTTGTACTTACCTCCTTTGCATTTTTCTTTTGTATGCATTGTGGGGTGAGAAGACGAACAGGTTGATCAAGTGTAGACGACGGCTTTTGAAGACTTAAAGTCGTGACAGAGCTTCTAGATTATTTTCTTTGTAAAGGTTGTGTTAGACTGGTTGTATTTCTTCTCTTAGATTTGCTGTACTTCTACTTTTAAGACCTCGTATTGTATAAGTCTTTGGGTTTTTCATCGTTGTAATCTTAACTATCCATCTTTAGCATGGTTAATTTCTATTCATAGTAGCTTTTATGTTTTTACCCGAGTCTTTTTAGCTTCCGTTTGCTTTTATTTCATACGACGACGTAGAGGCTTGCGTATAATATTAGATTTATTTAATGCTATATCTGGCGCGCGAACGTTCTCTTCCGGATAAGGGCTCGGTATCCGGGAGGCGGGCGCATCTGGTTGGTATCGTGAGAAGCGTCCTTTTACATTCTAGGCATCTCCTCCTCTAAGATAAGAATCCTTTAGACCTTTTAGAACTTGAGTTTGGTGGTAATCCTCGTAAGACTAAGAATCCTTAAACCGTGGTCTAGTTATCAGGACCTAGTGAGGAGTCTTCTGTGACGAAGGTTAGGTTGAGTTCTCTGTTCACATCTTTTATGTGATCACATCAGTTTTGTTTCTCCTAGTATCCTTAGTAGAAACTCTTCCTTCTTTTGAAGTTCCAAACCGTAGCTTGTTGCATAGGGTTGTGAAACCCCTTAAGTAAAGCTTTGGGATCGGAGTCTTATACCTACACCTTAAAGTCGAGGTTCTCTTGGTTGATTTTCTTTTTCTTACTTTCCCTATTGAAATCTCTTCACCTTCTCTACATATGAATATCTAAGTTTACTTTTATCTTGGCCTAACTTTGTAGAGAATGATATTTGATTTAGCTCTACAAGTCCTCCACTTCCTCTTTTCACTATCACTTGGTTGAGTTCATCAACATTCTTTGAACTTTGCTTTGCTTGAGATGGTTCTACACGAACTCCATGTGTAACTCTATTATTTCCAAGTACTCCTCAGTCGTTTCAACTCATAGTGTTAAAGGTCTCTTACTTTAGCACATACTTTTCATTGTCCTCGTGTTTGGACTTATCCAACATGAGTGAATGCTTTTGTTTCCGTGTTTCCCTTTAACATAAGACTGTCTCTCTATACTCCAAAAAATTCTACAAATTTTCAGCAAAGTAGATTTCTGTCTTATCTACGATTTCTCTTTTTACACCAACTCGATAATCATTATAGATTATTCAGGAAATTCATGTTTATACCGGACACTCTGTCCAGAAAATCTGCAGCATCACCTTCACTTCTTCTTCTATTTTGAACAGGTTAAACATCTTCAAATGACCTGAATTTTTGATATGTTGCAGACAACAATTTTATCTACAACTTTTATTTTGGAATTAAGTTCAGATTCTTTTTCATTTAATCTCGATTTGCAATTCAACACAGTGTTTATGAATCTGGAAATTCTGACAACTTGTGCAATCGTCAGAAATAACTGTTTTTGACCAAGTTATTTCATCCAAAAATTCCAATATTTTTATATCACCTGGGAAACTCCAGTATCTAAATCTTTTCTCTTTGGATCGTGCTCAAATTCCTCTTCGTTTGTTCTGTATAAATTGATAATGTCAGATCCGGAGTAAAAATCTTACACAGCAACCTAAAAGGAATATTCACCTCCTTGACTTAGAGTTTGGGCTAAGAGGGTAGTAAGTTACTACTGTTATGTTTAGGAGTCCCTGGAGTCTGATCTCTTCCTGAGTTAAATCTTTTAGTAGGATGCTTGTAAAACTAACGTTATAGTTTCTTTTGCAGTGTTAAACGAGAACCAAGATGCTATCCTCCAGCATGTCATGTTTGATGTTCAGACCCTTTTCGTGCCCTTTTATAAATATACCTTTTCTGGTAATTTGTTTCTCATGTAATCCCTCATTTGAGATCTTTAAACTCAACAAATCCTCTCTGCAGTGTTGCACTCCCATCATTCATTTCAAATTCAAATTTGACTAAGCCTTCTGATGTCAGAACATATTTTTTTACTTGTGTTTATTCTCAGCTCCCCTCCTAAGGGTAGTGTCGATATTGTAACTATTTCACCTAATGCTGCCTGTTTCTTTAAGGTATGCATATCTTCTTTCACTGGTCAAATTTTTAAGCCTATCATGGCATTCCTCTTCAGTTACTTATCTTTAACCTTCTATCAGTTTTTGCTAAACTAGTTTCAAGCAGAAGGCAGAATTTTTCAAGATGCCTTACGAACCCAACTAGCCAACCGACTTTTGAGTTCCTAAACTTTTGATCTCCATTTCAGATTATTATACATTGTACCCTTCAGTTTTAAATCTCTTTCGGGCCATTTAGAGCCATGAACCGCCATATACATCATTTTGACTTTCCACCTTCTGTTTTGGCGTTTCTACTACAATTTTGTTACACCGGTCGAAAGTCTATTTTATTTTAACCGTTTCATTCCCACATGAGAAATAACCTTAAGCATTTATTCTTTGGTAGTGTACTATTCTTCTCGAGTGGTGCAACCTTGAACCTTTGATTTGGATCGTCAATGATCGTTTAAACTTCTTTTGAAGGTTTGAATTAATTCTTTGAAATCAAACCTTATTCGACAATTTTTAAGTATCGTTTCCTCTTCATTCAAAATCGTGTTTGATGCTTAATTATTCAAACTTTTCATATTCCCTTACAATTTATTGGGAAAGATTTCTATCTCTTTTAAATCTCGTAATAACCTCTCTTTGACTATTGCAAACTCGGACACTTCCTGACAAGTGTTTAATTTCATTCTGAGACCTTTTGATGTGCTCGTTTTCCCTCCATAGCTACTTCATGTTGAGATTCTTGCTCTCTTTTGATTTCTAAATTCTTTCTAGTCCTTCTGGTGCTCGACCTTGCACCTTTTCTTTGATTTTCTGTTGTGTGATGTTCCCTCTACGGAACTCATGCGAACTGAATATTTTCCTAGTTCGCCAACATCCATTTTTTGTTAACCAAGTTTTTTTAACAATCAAGGTCATCTGCCTACTGTTCTCAAGTCCAGTATTTCCTTCCTTCGCAGTTAATGTTTCCAAGTCCATCAGGTGATGTTTCCTTTAACGTCTCCACTTTCTAAAGGTTTATATGAAAGCCTATTACCATTCTTCCAAGTTGCCTCTGAAGTCTTTGTAGACCACCGTAACTTGCAGAATTTCACTCTCTCAAAAGAACTTCATCTGCAAGGTGTTCTTTTGTTTTCCTTCTGGTGACTATCTTTTGTATTATGATACAATGCCTCTTTCTTCATTCCAGAACCAACTTCAACTTTTCTCAACACGGATTTTTCATGGTTTGCTAGTAACTCAAGCAACCTTCCTTATTTCAAGTGCATTGTACCCTTCCTTGGCTTACCTAGTTGACATACCACCCTGGTACTCAACCTGTCATTTTTCAACTTCTTTTATTTTTCAAGCTAACCCTAATTGGCACGAGGATTGGATCAGACCGTCAGAGAGAAAGGATGGCATATGCATGTTCTCCATCCCAACGAGACATAGATGTCCTACCGCTGGGATCCTTGCAGTTCTTCAGCAAGCTTGTGGTTTCATGATGGAAGTTGAGATCGAAAGAAGTCAAGTGTGCGCGAAGTGCGATTTAATTTGGGAAGATTCAAACTTTCGGGTATAGGTCGTGAGGAGCAATCAAAGAGTGTTGAACCGATGATTGCAAGATTCGAGGCGATTGATGAGTTCATGAAGAAACAAGATGAAGATCCAGTGGTTTTGATTACAAGTGAGTGGGTAGAACCGACCAGCCATTGGTCACGAGTTAGATGAAGATAGCAACCGTTGGTAGCGGAATCTGCTTTGAGAATCCGATTGTGGAAGATTGGGAAGGACAATGAAGAATGAAAACCTCGAGATGACAATTGCAGTTCCTCTCGGAGCGATCAAGAAGTACAAGAATTGGAACAGTACTGCTGGCGATCTTTCATGAAGATAGAGGTAGAAGAACGCGATTTTCTAAGTGGAGCGACAACAGAATACGAGACCAGATTTGATACAGCAAGTCAACGAGGAGATTGAAGTAGATCGTCGCCACCTCGAGATAGCTCAAGACAGGTGGAAGAGTTGGGAAGATGGAAGAAGAAGAAGACTGTACGAGTTAGGAGACGAAACGCTTTGCAAAGTCCAGAGTTCAAGTACCTCTCGGTTACATTCGAGTTTCGAGGACGAAAATCCTTTTAAGGGGGAAGGAATGTAACATCCCAACTTTTCAGAAAGGGTTAATAGTAATTTATCAT
Source organism: Gentiana macrophylla (assembly GCA_026214975.1). Taxonomy (NCBI): domain Eukaryota; kingdom Viridiplantae; phylum Streptophyta; class Magnoliopsida; order Gentianales; family Gentianaceae; genus Gentiana; species Gentiana macrophylla. The sequence goes on along the minus strand of CM047816.1, from coordinate 7,489,545 downwards.
ACCCACGACGACCTAATTATTATTTATCCTATTTATTTAATTAAAAAGGATTTAATTAAAAGGATTTAGTTATTTAATTAATGGGTTTAATTAAATGGCTATAAAAAGAAATAATCCCAATTATTTCTCATAACTTACACACGTATATTCTGGAAAAAAAAAAGAGATGAATGGCGGCATAGAAGAAGCAACGCAGAGTTGCCAGGGAAAAGACAGAACGTAAACTTCAACCGTGTGATCAATCTGTTCGTCTGATCAAGAAGCCGCAGGAGAGAAAAGTGATCAGCACGATGAGACGCAACTTTGGAAAATAACATCTCTCGATTTCGTAAGTTTTCAGTTTAGCCCTAGTTTTTGGTATTCGTAGAATTCGATTTTTCAGAAATCCGTGTCTTTTAATCCGTAGCTCTGTTTCGCAGCCATGAGTAGTCGAAACGATCGTCTTGAAGCGTAGAATAATCTAAAAATAGTTTCACAGCAGTAAACCCAGGTAATCTTCAGTTTTACAGGCTTGTTCAGTTTTGTTTTTCTGCAAAGATATAGGATTTTAGGGTTTCTTGTTGATCACATTGGTTTTGGGGTTGAGGATCAACAGTTGTTGCAGCTGCTTGGTGTTTTGATGTCAGTTTTGCAAGCAATTAAGGTAAGAGGCTCTTCCTATGATTCCAATTATCGTTTATAAGGTTTAGATCAAGTTCTAAGGTGTTTAGATGATAGAAAGATGTGTTTTTTTGTTGATCAAAGGATCATGTCTGATTTGGTATGTTTAGATATATTTTCCTATGTTTTACTGTGTTATTTCCGATGCCAATTAGGTTAGAAACGAATGGGAATTCGTGTCTTGATGATTTTAGGGTTCTGGGCAAAACCCAGGCAGACGGGCGTCTGTATTAGGCAGACGGGCGTTTCCGATCGTTGCAGCTCAAACGGGCGTTTGGGTATTCTGGACGGGCGTTTGAGGTGAGATTTTTGATTCAGGATGTAGCTGTTTTTGATGGACGGGCGTTTGAGGTTAGTGAACGGGCGTTCGGTTTCGGACGGGCGCCCAGTGGTTTTAAACGGGCGTTCGGGGGTTAGACAGCGTTTAGGCTTTCCAAACGGGCGTTTGACTGCTTTTATTTGTTTTCTTTGTTTTCATCGTTTTCACTTAGTTTCAGTTTTATACTCATGTGTTTCTTGTTTTAAACCCTTAAACATGATATATTAACATTTTATAAACATAAACAAGCCTCGAATTAAACTTCTGATTCGTTCAGTTAAAACACCGAATGTACTTTTAAAGGAGTTGAAGTTCGGATCCGTCGGAAGAGCATGATAGGCTTGTGCTTTGATGAATTAGTGTCTCGGGTTTTATCTAAGGAAAACAACAAGTAATAAAATTTATAACCCGGTATACCCCAAGTGTAGGGATCGTAGTAAAGTGATTATACCGGGTCGATCTCGTGGAATCGACGGTTGTGATTCCTAGTTTTTATTTATCTAACTATGTCACGATTATTAAACTAAAAAGAAACAGAAAATAAACTAACAAGAATGTAAAAAGTCGACGGAAGAACAAGTTCTAAAGCCAGGAAAACAGCAGGTTACGAACCAATTAACTAAACTAAATCTAAACCTAATTATGCAATAAATCTAACTAAGCTAAACAATTCAAATTCAAGGGATTAAATCAAGTTATAACGAAGCGAACAAGCAATTGATCCACCTATCCTATCAACATTCAATTCTAATTCGGATTACTTCGTGATCTCTACTCAAGTCGTGATTCACCTAATCGAAGGCATAAACTCCTACTCTCGTAGACAAGTTCGCTTTTCTAATCTTTTATCTTTCGATGTTAAAGATTACGCTCTTTCTAACCTAGGCGTGAAATCTTTCGATTTCTAATCTAGAAAATCAATCTAATAACTTTCGTTTTATTTAGGTCAAAGATCCAATCTTTTATCACGGTGATCTAAGGTTGACACGACTCTCATCATATAAACAATCATCAAAGCAAGCATCTTTCGATTAAACATGCAATAAAACATACAAAACATGATAAAAGAAACGAGCTTGAAGTAGAACTCACAAAATAATCACGAACGAGAAATCAACTGTTGAATTGGACGGCTTCACAACGCTTGTTCAAGAGGATTTAGCCTCTTAGCATCTTCTTGACAACTCGAATTGATGAATGAAAGTACATGAAATTATCTAATCTAATCTAGAAGTTTAAGTGCATAAAACTAGAGAAAAACTGAAGGAAAAACGTAGCCAAGCTGCCCCTAGGGTTTAGGGTTTGTATGATGTCGAAATTGATGATCTTGTGTGCAGAAATAGGCAGGTATTTATAGGGGATTAAGTCGGTTCTTGCTGAGTCGGCGGACGGACGAACGTTCGTTCTGGTGGACGCTCGTTCACTTCCTTGAACTCTCCTCAGACGCTCGTTCGACCTCAGTTCAAACTCTCGAATCACTCTTGGCACCTTGACGCTGCGTTCGTGAAACAGACGCTTTCGCTTGGTCCTGGACGGAGCATGGACGTTCGCTCAACATGACTTCAATGCGATTTTTGCATGTTTATCTCTTTTTTCTCTCCACTCGATCATTATCTCTTCCTTAAATCTTTATAGCTCAAATTTATCTCCTTTGATCATCATTTGAGCACAATAAACATACCTATAACACATGGAAAACATCGCAAACTGTAATAATATTCAAATAATCATATTTTAACCATGAAATCACATAAATATATCGATATTGCGATTAAGCCGTCAAAAATATCGTTTGCTCAATATTTTAATATAAAACCTATTATTATGCAAATTACACAACATAGAGGGAAAAACATCGTAAAATTTATCCTTATAATTCATAGATTTTCACCCTTAACAACTCCCCCACAGTTAGCTTTTTTGCTCGTCCCGAGCAAAACAAAACGAAAAATTAGGCTCGAGAAAGGAAAGCAGCATCTAAAACAGATATAACATACATTCAATAACTTAGAGGTTCACCGGTGTGTGTGCATAGCCATAGAAAACTTCCACTAAAACCAAACTTGAGAAACTCAAAGTAAAACTAGCTAATACCCCCTCGTAGAATAGCAATAAATGACACTCATAAGATGTACCCTACAAACGTGACATATCCCGCAAAAGATGATCGAATGAATCTAGGGCCTTTCTGAAATACTCAGAGGATAATCCCTACATCATATCTTTCAGCTTATACTGGGGATAAGATTAACGAAAACTAAGCCTTATATTCAATTTCGTAACGATATCTTAGTCGATTTAACTTATTCACTTTAAACACACATTAGGATAAGCCATTGCCCTCATAGTAGAATAGAACATTTCGAGATAATTCCCTACCTTACTCCAATCATAAGGCAGCTCTTCCTAACTGTCGTGAGCTTTTAGTCATCATGGTGGTATAGGGCATACGTGGTACACCCTACCTCACTCAAATCATCGACTAGCTTTCGACACACCCAATTAATTCACTATTAATTCAACTTTTTCATTTTGACATTAGTTACGCTTTACTTATCACATTCAAACTTTCAGATATTCACAGTATGTCATACTTCAGAACTAAATACAAACTATCATAAATCTCAAGATATATACGTAGCACTAAGCACATGACTTATAAGAAAATCAAAAATCACTAATCCAAACGGGTAATAACTCTATAAAATAGCTCATAAATCACTATGGCTCGTGAAAAGTAGTGTCAGGTGAAACAACTAACTTATCAAGTACATGAAATATCGCATAGATGACTATAAAAACAACGAACTTCAAATTGAATTGCCTACTCGGGACCAAACAACGACAAAAGTGTCGGAAAACTTTGAAAAAAAAATTACGCTCATTTTGCATAATAAAACATTCTAACGTATTAAACAAACTTATATGCATAGGTACAAATCGAACTATCCCCTCCCCCACACTTAAAAATTCAACATGTCCTCATGTTGTGCAAAAAGTAAAAAGGATAAGAAACTTATTTGAATTGGCGTGGAAAACCGAGCCGTTGGTCAGTGGAGCATGAAAAGGCCAACGCCGCAAAAAGCATGGAAAACGCCCCAAAACTAACTCAATCGGATCTCGACAAAACTATATCGCAAAACTCGAGAAACGTAAAACTCGGGAAAACGGGAAACAATATGGCAATAGAGAGAATAAATCAAAACGGAATAAAAAGAAAAGGTCATCGATAAATATGTCAACACAAGTCAAAGAACGAGAAACTAGAAAGTAGCAAAATGTATAGGTACAGCCAAATCGAATTAAATGTATCAAAAAGTGCAACAACAACCGTAACGATAGATATAAACAAATAATAACTCAAGGCAGCCCCGGAGTCGTCTCAGCAGCATCGTCAATAGCATCATCAGCCGGAGCATCAACTGGAGAAGGATCCGAAGAAGGAACATCGGTGTAGATGCGATGTAGGTCCGGGCTGCGGCAACAGATCGGCGAGTGGTCGGCTCAAGATCTCTATCGTAGGAACTCGCACTCCACTCGGATCCACCTGAGTCTCCTCATCACCGCACTCGGGTTTCTCCTCTAACTTGACCACCTCGGCCTAGCACCCGCCTATCTCCGCTCGGAGAAGACATAATCCATATTACTTGCATTGAATACCCTCCTATCTCCCGGTTTCCTTCCATCAACTATACATTCCAAAACCGATAAGATATTATCTTGGCCATCCCGGATATCACTCAACATCGCCCTCAAACTATGAGCCATACTATGCCGAGTAATCTCGGAAGAAGATAATCCCGAAAAGAATCAAGCTCGAGGCGGTGTCGATGTGGAACCAGGCTCGTAAACGGAACAGCCTTCTCTCTACGAATAGGGGGTAACTCTTGGTCTTATGGTCAGCGTGCATACTCCAAAACTCCCGTGACGAGACATAATCGATGAATCAAATGTGGAACTATCAAACTCCGTGTGTATACCTTCTCGGTTCATGGAAATCTCATCGAATAAGGCTTGACCTACATCTACATTCAACCCGAACGTCAAAGCATGTAACATCCCAAGATCACTAATATGGAAATGTCTGAGATTATCAGGGCCGGCCCTCGCTTGTATTGGGCCTAAGACCAAGCCCTCGAATTGGGCCTTTTAGTTGATTTTTTTTTTAAAAACATACTTATTGTTAGATATTTTTTCATAAATAAATATTTTAGTTATCGGTTGCATACGAGTTGCGTACGAATTAATGTTATCGCAACGAAACGGGGTTCGACCTGTGTAAGGGTTGCATGCTTTCATCCGGTGCAAGGAGTACATCCATTCGTTTATGGGGTACTTGCAACCTATAAAAGACATAAGTATGAAGACGAAAATCCATAAATTTGACAACATCATTAGAAAAACTTTGAGTGTTCTCGGGTTTGATTCAAACAAGTCACTGTTTGAATCAAACACCCCCATTGTATCCTGAAAGAGATTTTCATTTGATCCCTTAGTGACAAATCGTGTGGGACAAAATATCTCTTAAAAGACAACGTTATTAATTTGCCTTGGAGTTTCTAATTCTCTGTCAAATTCTAAGTACTATATTTTTTCCAACACTTATCGCGTTTTTACAATCCGTAAATGCAAAAAAATAATAAAACTTGTTTGTATATATCTATTTTTTTGGTCAAGTAAAATTTTTTATTGGGGCCTTTATCAATTAGAGTAAAAAAAAAAAAAATTGGGCCTTTATCAAAAAAGAAAATTAACATATTATATTAGGTTGAATCGGATTAAATCTACACGATTTTTTTTTTCTTTTAGCGAAACATGTACCGTTGGGCCCCCGACAGAATTGGGCCTAAGACCCGGGTCTCGCCGGCCTTAGCATAGGGCCGGCCCTGGAGATTATTCTTCGGGATCAAACGACTCTGAATAAAACGGCATTGGACTTTCCAATCCTCGGTCCATGTCGTAGTGATCAACTCCTTTCTTTGGCCATTGGGTCTCAATGTCCAAGCCACATCCGGACAAACTCTTAATCTCAACTCCTCCATCGGGTCACGACCATCCTCACGTTGCCTTCTCGCAATTTCCTCTTTATAATCTAAACCCTCAAAAGCTGGTAACTTGTACTTCTCATTTATGACCTTAGCAGAAAAAGGAACCTTAACACCTCGCACCATAACGTACTTTTCATCTAAGTCCGCCTCAGAACAGTTTGCATAGAACTCTCGGACAATAGAGTCATTGACAGGAGTAGGAGGAATTTTTGTTAAGGCAGACCACTTCCTAGCCTTTAACATCTGAGCGAAAGCAGGATCAACTTGAGACACTTTCACCTCTCTATCAAAAATAAGACTCCTGGTTGAGTAATGCTTAGTGTAGGCTTCATGTGCCAAAGGATTTACAAACCGACGAGGCATCGAAAGAGGGATAACAGTCTTAGACTTTTTCTTAGGAGGTGCTCTCGGTTCAGGTTCTTCTTGCAACTTCCTCCCTAACCACATCATCAACATTCGCCTCTCGAACTTGTTCATTTCAGATGACGACCTTTCTTAAAATCGGGATTCCTAACCAACGGAACATCATCTGTGTATCCGAATCGGAGGAGGATTCATCTCTCAAATCAGCCCGGCTTGTTGAGATGCCCCAGGGGTTGCTCACGTAAAATTACACCTCGGTTGGGGTCTAAATTGGAGGGCACATCGCCCAAACGTTACGTTTACCCGATTCAACAACCTTCTCTTTACCAGGCCTCGCTTAATAACGCTTTCTTCCCATATCAACCTAAATGTCTAAACCAAACGATTCACAACAACGAAGGTTACCCGCTTAACATCCAAAGCGGGTTTCAAGCAAACCGCCCAAACCACCAAAGATCAACAACACACCATCACCATCACCACACCACCACAAGCAGAAGGAAAGAAAAGAACCAACAAAAAACGAAAGGAAATCAACAATAGTGGATAATTCAAGAAAATGAGCCGACTCGAAAATCGATCTCACAAAAACGTGAATTAAAACGCGAAAAGGTGTATCAGGCTTACCAAACACTATGAGGGGATGATGATCGAACAGTGTAGAAGCCCAGAAACACCGAGATTAACCATCAAAATTCGAGCTTTTGTCAAAATGGCCGCACTGAGTAATCTCTGATTCCACAACTTGTGTTGACTGTTGGAGGAAATGGATTGGATAAATGAAAAGAGGGTGCAAAGACCGTTCTTTTGCAACAAGAATCGCTGAATTTGGTTTAGAAATGACGATTTTAGGGTAAAGGGGAGAAGAGAGTCGGGTTGCGGTTTGAAAATTCTGAGAAATGAGGGTTCATGCGTTGAAAGGTCTATATAGGCGCTTGATGGACGCCGTCCATCCCGAGGGACGGGCGTTCATTTGGAAACTGCAGGAACTGGACGGGCGTCCATTATAGCGGACGCTCGTCCGGAGGTCAATTTTTGAAACAGGATTGGAGGGAATTTTCCAGACGGGCGTTCAGACCTTGTGGACGAACGTCCGGTTAAAAAGATGAATTCAGGAGTGAAAGCCTTGATTCCAGACGGGCGTCCAGAAACCTGGACGGGCGTCCATGGAAACAGAGGGTCGGACGGGCGTCCATTAGCACCAGACGGTCGTCCAAGATAAAAATTGCCAAATTTTATAAAATTTCCATATAAACCAACTAAATGCGAAATTTTTTCTTTATTATTATTGATAATTTAAAATTCAAAAGTACAAACGGAAATGCTACGAACATAAAAGAACTCCAAAATAAAACAAAACGAATAAAACAGTGGGTTGCCTCCCACCAAGCGCTTCCGTTTAACGTCGGGCTCGATTTAAACAAACCTAATCGACGCTAGTCTCGCATAAATCTCGTCCCAATCTACCAAACGGATGAGACGACGAAGCATATCAATAGCAGGAGGGAAATCATAGTCGTCTTGTACGCCCCAGTCATCTTCAGCTACCTCTAAACCTCTAAAATGTGAAGCCTGTAGTACCATCGCTAGATCTGTCAGCATTGGATCATTAAGGATCGTATATGGACGTCCTATAGCTTCCCGTAGCTCCTCAGTCGTGAAATCGATGCCTCCCGAACAAGGTGGAACTATGATAACGTACGTGATGGTCTTAACCTGAGTGCTAATGTCAAAATCTACATGAAGAACTATAGTGCCTCCCGGTCCACCATCTATTTGTGATCGGCGGGATCCGACTAATGAGTGGGAACTCCTCGAGGCGAACTCCGTAAAAATCCATATCTAGAAAGCAACTACTGACAGATAGAAACATAAAAGCTTAGTAAAACTAACCAAAATAACTAAAACAACATACGGAAGCAAAAAGAACTAAGGAAAACTAAAACAATATTGGATATCCGTGATGCCCCTAGTGGCGCTTTTGGTTAATGTCGTTAGCTCGACATTTGCCGGAGTTCAGCCTGGATCAAAGCCATTTGACTTTTCTCGCCGTACCACTACGCCGTGTAAGCTCATCATGAGTGTGGCTGCAGAAACAGCATCTTACGCATGGGATTAATGCTCTGATAGTTTTCCACACACGTTTAACCTTTCCCATGGTTGACTTCTTCCTCTGTAAATTCCTCTGATGACGTTTAAGCTTTTGCTCCTTTTCATATTCCTCCATATCCCAACTGCCCGCTAGAACTTCTTCACATCTACGACAACCGTCATCCTCGGAGAACAAGTCGGGTGACAACTCGTCTAATTCATCGACTTGTGTAACACCACATCCGAGAATATCGAGAAATTTAACAATCAAAGGCTTATCCTTAGGTTCACCGATATAGTGCTTGCACCTTTGGCCATTAACTCAAACGGTTGATCACCATAACGCAGCAGATTCTAGAACGCCCAGAATGATTTGGAGAATCTCAAATGGACTGACCAACGTGTCCTCAACTTCCCAGAAACAAATGTAACTCGGAATTGTATAGTAACACTTGCTCTCCAACTTGAAATTCTCTCTTCTTGATCTTTGCGTCATGAAGGAGTTTCATCTTTTCTTCATCGATCCTGGCACTTTCGTAAGCCTGAAGCCTAAACTCGTCCAACTCATGCAAGCTGCTGCAATCGATGTTTGCCACAGGCTTGGGAATCGGGTTAAGAAACTTTGTAGCCCAATAAGCTCTGTGCTCTAACTCAACGGCAAGTGGCACGATTTACCATAAACTATACGGTAGGGTGATGTACCCATGGGGGTCTTATAGGCGCCTCGATATGCCCATAGTACATCATCCAACTTTAGACTCGATCTTTTACATGATGACATTCACTTTGTTTTCTCCAGGATCTTCTTCAAGCTCTGGTTGCTTCGCTCAACCTGACCACTAGTCATCGGATGATATGGTGTGCCAGTTTTGTGACGAACACCATACTTCTCGAGGACTTTTTCCAAAGGTCGGTTGCAAAAGTGTGTCCCTTCATCACTAATTAAGGCACGTGGACATCCAAACCTCACAAAGATATTCTTCTTTAGAAAATTCATGACCGTTTTATGATCATTGCGAGGAGTGGCTATTGCCTCCGCCCATTTCGATACATAGTCCACGCAGACTAAGATGTATTTATTCCCACAGGAAGATGGGAAAGGACCCATAAAGTCAATCCCCCATACATCAAAGACTTCGCATTCTAAGATGGGTTTCAAAGGCATGTCAAACCGCCTTGTTAGAGTACCGGTTCTTTGGCACCTATCACAAGCTTTACAGAAAGCTTCCGTGTCCTTAAAGATCGTTGTACAAGAGAAACCGGCCTGGAAGATCTTCGCAATCGCTTTTCCAAGGACCGAAGTGACCACTGTGGGTCCACTATGGCATTGCTTTCGATTATATCGCTGTTGCTCATTCAGGAACACACCTCCTTAGCAAACCATCTTTACAGATTTTGAAGAGGTAAGGTTCATCCCAAACGAAAGATTTCATATCAGAGAAGAACTTCTTCTTCTCTTGATAAGACATTTCAGGGTCAAGATAACGGGCATGAAGGTAGTTTACAATGGAAGAATACCATGGAACATCAGGAGCGCAACCATCGATAAGCATGATGTTTTCTAGAGGAAAGTAAAGATCTATATCATCAGGTTCATCTTTTCCTCACCAACAATCTTGAGACATGATCGACTACCACTACGCTTTCACCGCCTCTTTTTGTCTTTAATTTGGACATCAAACTCTTGGAGGGTCAGTATCCAACGTAGCAGACGCGGTTTAGCCTCTTTCTTGGTCATGAGATAGCGCAAGGCAGCGTGGTCAGTCCAAACAGTGACTACAGCTCCCAACAAGTAACTACGGAATTTGTCCATGGCGAATACCACAGCCAACAATTCCTTTTCGGTGGTCGTAGTTAACTTGTGCGGGGCTCGGTGTGTGATTGGCATAATAGATAGTTGAATTTTCCTTCGATCCTTTGGCCTAAATCGCACCAAGCTGCGTGAGTTGGATGCATCGCACATAAGCTCGAAGCGGTAGGTTCAATCAAAGCGATATAAGAAACTGAGCGGAGATTAATCGACTCTTAAGCTCTCAAACGCTTGCTTGCGGCTATCATCAAAGCGAATGTAATGTCTTCCTTAAGTAAGGTAGACAGGGCTTGGCGATCTTTGAAAAGTCCTAAATGAATCTCTATATAACCCGACATGTCCGAGAAAACCTCGACTTCGCGAACACTCTTAGGATAACTCATCTTTTCGATAGCTTCCACTTTAGCCCTATCTATCTCTATACCTTTGGCGGACACTTTGTGGCCAAGAACTATTCCTTCATCTACCATAAAATGGCATTTCTCCCAATTGAGTACTAAGTTCTTTTCCACACATCTAGATAACACCTGATCAAGATTACCGAGGCAATCATCGAAGGATTGACCGAAGACCGAAAAATCGTCCATGAAAATCTCCATACACTTTTCGACCAGCCCGTCAAAGATAGCCATCATACACCTTTGAAAGGTGGTTGGGGCATTACAGAGACCAAATGGCATCCGCTGTGAAGCGAATGTACCATAAGGCGGGTAAAAGTGGTCTTTTCTTGGTCAATTGGATCGATGGGTATCTGGAAATATCCTGAATATCCATCCAGGAAGCAGTAGAATGCGTGCCCCGCCAGACGCTCGAGCATCTGGTCAATGAAGGAAGGGAAATGATCTTTCATTGTGACCTCATTGAGTTTCCTATAGTCAATGCGGACTCTATAGCACTGTAACGAGCCTCAATGCTATCTTTTCTCCTTTCTCATTCTTCTCAATAGTTGATGACGTGGTCAATCAGGTTAAAATATACTTGACCACCATAAACCAATACTAGCAAGAGGACTAGGCCCATCGTAGTATAGCTATAGTGAATCAAGGTCGATCCCACAGGGAACCAATTGTGGATCATCTTATATACAAACAATTAATTAAACATGTCAAGGACATAGAGGCTAGTAAAGACACGACTCGACACAACGTAATTAACCTCCCCAATTATAGTCTTTATCGTTTGGACCTAGATAATTTATATAATAAACCGAACTTATTAATCTGTCAATCCGTTTGTATCTATCTTAGATTGGCTACACGGAGTCATCCTCTTTAACTTGACTTTAGCACCGGTAAGTCACTAAATCATCGTGATATTGTTACGTGACTTCGCCTTTTGGTGCCTCCATCTCATATAACTCACACGCTACTTAATTTAAGGATGCCGATATTAACCGTACACCTCGTCCGGGCAACATTCCTTTGGTTAGGCGTACTTCCAGACGATTACTCAAGCTCTCGTCCAACTAGCAATTACCAAGTTATAGTCTCATGCTAATCTACGACGTACGTATAAGCAGGTGCATGCAATTCCCAAATATAAACCTACCTAGATATTCTTTGAACGTCCAAGATCAATTCATAAGCCTACCTAAGAGTTTTATATTGGTATTTCCTTTTACACGTTTTAATTAAACTAAGCGAGTAACGAGCTTATAGCCATACCTACTGAGATAATAAATTCTATTAAGTTAACCTAACCATAAAGACGTGGCTATTTAACGGATAAAACAGGGCTCGGTCGACCGAATAGGTGGGCTCGGTCGACCGAGTGGACTCATTCGGTCACCCGAATCAATTTCATCCCCAGATTACATCCCTGAACGTATCTCTCAGCGTTTCATCATACAGAACAGATTAAACAGTAACTCGTAAAGCATTCATATAAACTAACACAGATACGCATTAATTAAACAATACAGATTCATGGATAGAAACTAAGTATATGACGTAGGTTATGGGATCCTCATAGACAAGGCTTCGCCACATCCATAACGACATAACCTAGATCTACATCATCTAGCTATGAATTAACTAACTCAAACAATAAAGCATAATTGGGGGGATTAATTACTTAAAAGAAAAGAAACAGAAAATAAAGGCTTACATAATCTCAGCCTTTAAATTGCTGGAAACCTTCACATTATTCTACATTGTATCAAAGAGTGATTTTATTGAATGATATTCTAAGGTATTCAAGGTGTGTATTACAATTCTCGTAGTCGCTTGCTTATATAGAGGTTTTGCCGACTTAGGGTGGTTCTAGAAGATAAGCACGATTAAAGTTTCGAAAACCGACCCAAACCCGAGGCTCGGTCAACCGAGAGGTGACACTCGGTCGATCGAAGCATCGAGGCTCGGTCGACCGAACCTAACTTTTCACGCGTCAATCTTTTTCTCGTCTATCTTGTTCCCCATCGCGCTTTTCGTGTTGATCTCGATTAATCTCTCATTTATCTCTTGATTAATGCTCCGATTTTCTTCCTTCTTTATCTTGATATAATTGATTGAATGACATTAATCCTCTCGATTTGTTGTGATCTGCAAAATCAATAATTATCGCACAATAAATCGGCTTTAAATAATAAAACGGCTAAATACCAAATATCATATTAATAATCACTTAACATTAAATAATAAATATAAACATGTGATTTAATATGAAATATATATTATTAATCTCGATTTAAGGATAATGTTGATGACATTTACGGGTATAATTTGACCGTCATCAACTACTCCTCACTTAGACTTTGATCGTCCCGAACAAAGCATCAATAAGTCATTTCCCAAGACAACATTTCCCATGGTCAGTCATACTTACGCAAGAAGCTCAAGTCAACTCATACTAGTCATGCTCATAAGATATCCATTATTCACTACTCACTATGAATCGAAGTGATGTGTGCATGTGCATTTAGTTTTATATATTCGTAGCAAGATTAGAGTTTATGCTAACTTCGCAATCTCAACCTACCAACCTCAGCATTCATACTTCTTATGCCTCGCAATGGTTAGAGCACTAGAGCAATAAGCAAGAGCGTATCTATAGGGTTTTTGGACTTGGAGACCGAGTACTACTCAAAGCCTCTTAAAGAGTTGAATATTCTTTTCATATCTTCATATTTTTCAAATACTATCAATCTCAAGGAAGAAAACTTTTAAAGTATCCCCTATCTTAGATCAAATATAGCATTGAATATTACCACAAGCGTTAAAGGCTACTTTGGTAATTTACTACAAGCCCAAAGTGTCTAACATTTTGCTAAAACACAGGTACGTCTCAAGCTTATTACTCCGCTTTAATGGCTAAAAGATAAGAATGCATCAGCAGATAGATATTGATACTAAGTTTACATAACCAATCATCTACGCAATGTACACAATAATTTCTTCAGTTATTATGATTTGCGCGGTATACTCGATTCACAGATTGAGTAATTGAATAATAAATAACTACTTGCAAAAACGAGCATGAATATCCTTAAATTTACTTAACATAAGTATAAAATGATCACGTACTCATGAAACTTGGTTCCTTTCCTATCAATTCTTAGCTAGGGACTCACAATTCTAAGGGTACGAGATACATAATATGGTATTTATTCAATTTTTTCAATCATGTGCCGTTTCATTCAATTTTCAATTATAACATAACATGGCTAAGTCTCCTACCCCCCACTTAAACATGGCATTGTCCTCAATGACAAAAATAAATGAGAATTTAAGAAAAGACTTAGCTCTGGAAACGGCTCTCAAGTAGATGCAGAACATCGGAGTAATCCATGAAGACGTCGTGGAGAGACAGACATATCCTGCATAAGCAAACAAACTCCACGAAAACCGTAAAATATCATGTCTATGGAAGTTATAAAATAATGTGGCGATGAATGAGGTATAAATACCTAAAAGCAGTTTAAGCCACTTTATTTTATACAACCAATGACAAGTGGAAACCAAAAGAAAAATACTAAATAGAAAGAAAAATAAACAAGCAACTAAAGATGGTGGTCTTCATCTACAACCGCCACCGCCTAAATATTCTTAAAACCGGGTGGAGAAGACAAAGATCAAAAAGCATGACCCCATGTTGGAACACAAGAGGATGACTGGCTCACTATGTAATCAGTACAGTAGAAAAGAGAAACTTGGTAAGGTATAACAGATTGAATGCGACCTATTGGCTAAAGATAAAATTAAACACTTAACGTAGAAACTTCCCGCTTGCATTGGATATCAACAACTCAGGGAGATGTAGCTACTCCTCGAAATTACTAATAACCCAATGTATCACGTACAAGTCATAACCGTCATCAACAAGGTCTGAGTGGTGTGATAGTTCAGAACAAAACTTATCATCTAGAAATGCCGGAAAAAATGTGAAAATTAAAACTTCCGGTAGAAAGATAAGTTGTACTTTGATCGAACCAAAAACCTTTAAAATCTAGCTAGGTTCAGAGCTACACTTCCCCCAACTAGGATCATGAAAATCAAAATGATAAAAGATAATCATTAAAGCTTAGCAATATATCAAATTCCATAACACATAGGTATTGTGTAAACAAAATGGAGGTTGAGAATGTGATGGGTTTAGAAAAAGATACACATAAGGATGGGAAGAAAAGATAAAGGATGGGTAAGAAATTGTGTTTATGGGTGGGTTGAAAATGGTTAAGGCATTGAGATTGGGTGGGAGAGTGAAACGGATGGAAGAAAGAGAGGGATGGTTAGAAATGTGAACTGTCAAAGCGATTGGTGAGAGGATCGAAAAGTTTGAAGGTGAAAAAGTGTAAGGGAAAGATAAGGATAGTTGCAGAATGAATTGCGCACCACTTTGAATTTTCACTTGGATCACCATTCTAAAAGATTTTGGAAGTTGACCAAAATTGTTCTTGTTCACACCAATCATTCTCGTTACATTTTCAATAATTCTCAAGCTCTCTTAATGCTTCCATCTTAAGATTGATTGCTAAATTTCCTTTTCTTTAGCAATTTCTCGACTCTCCTAAGAAACTCTAATTCACGTGGCCTATATTGAGTAAAAAAGTTTTGCACATCCTTAGCCCCATGGCCATCAGAACACGGCAAAATAAAAAACCTCAACATATGTCACGTTACTCTTATTTGACTCAAAGAAAACAAAACCTAAAATCCTAAAAAGAAATCCTAAGGGTTTTAAAGAAGTAGTTCTGAGTTTAAAGTCCTCAGCTCGACTTTCCAAAGGTATCCTTGTCAGTCATTATTCTTGGATCACTAGACTTTGACCCTCTGAGCACTATAAGAGGTGGGCCCATCGTTGTTGCGGATTAATACCCTTCCCTATGTTGTGAGACCTAGGAAACGACATTTATCCATACCATTTATACAAAGCTCATACCTCGGCTCTCATTTTAGGAATTAGTGAATTCTAAGAAACTCGGCTAAAATTATGGTTTTGGCCTTGACAATAAGAAACAATGAATCTAAGTACTCCGAATAAGGTCGGTTATGTAGGCAAGCCTCACGCCGCCTTATTCGTTGGAACATATGTGATGATTCGGGCCAATCCGTCAAGATTAAGCCCGTTTAGCCTGAAGGCTTATCGGCTATGCTAAGTCTTGTTGAGCTGGCTGTAACGTACATCACACGCGTGGAGGGGAGTTGATTGAGCGAAGCTCGTTTGAACTCGCCCGACCATGGTTAAACCATTTCGAACCTATGTACAAAGATTCTTCGATTTCTAAATTGTCACCCAAAGCGTAATCTCGTTTTTGTTTAAGGTGGGTTCACCGAGAAGCCATCACCATAAACATCAACGAAAGCCGAAGTGCGTTCTTTCAAAACTCAACGCCTTCTTAAGATTGTGAATGCTTAAACTACACAATTTCTTGCTCCCATGGCCAGTAGAAGCAATTTCATGCATAGGACCATGAGATTTTAACAGAACTACGAGGAACTCTTTATTCACTGCTTCCTTCAACTACTGCATGTTTCCCTACACCCTCTAGATGAGATAGATTTTGAAGCGAACCTTCCACACTAATAAAATTATTCTTACAAACCAACTCCGGGCTAAGATTCTTACTAAGATTCATGTATAGGCTAACTTATGCTCAAAAAACCAAAAGGTAATAAAACATAAGCGAAAAAAAGGGTAGTACCTTGCCTTCAACATTGTACCACGAAGAATTTAAGCCTTTAAAATTTTTTCGGAGCCATCTTGGTGCTTTAAAGGTATTTCTTCCATTTATTTTCCCATCTTAGATTCGTAGCTCCACATGTTTCTTTGGGTTATTTTTCGGCACTACGAAAAATTATGCGACTTGGATTATTGTTTCCTGGTTTACGCAAGCGGAAGAAAAAAAAACAAAACAGACCGTAGACTGATTTTAACATGGTTTCCCATGCTGCTATCAGACCTACGGATTAAACATACGGGGATAAACAGACACGCGAAATTCCAGACTCGAAAAACACAAATCAGAAATCGTGTAAACAGAACAGGACAAGAACAAAACAAAAATATTATAAGTTCTCGGTCGACCGAATGAGGTCTCTCGGTCGACCGAATAATATTTTATTTTATTTTTTATTTTTTTTTAAAGTGGAATTTTCAGACAGAGCAGATAACCAGAGGGACTCAAAACGTAAAAACAGACTCAAAAACAGAAAACTCGACATGAATAAGAAAATTATTTATATATAAAATTGACCGTTGGTTCCCCGGCAACGGCGCCAAAAACTTGATGACGTGGTCAATCAGGTTAAAATATACTTGACCACCATAAACCAATACTAGCAAGAGGACTAGGCCCATCGTAGTATAGCTATAGTGAATCAAGGTCGATCCCACGAGGAACCAATTGTGGATCATCTTATATACAAACAATTAATTAAACATGTCAAGGACATAGAGGCGTCTACGACCAACATAAAACAAGAAAAGTAAAGACACGACTCGACACAAGCGTAATTAACCTCCCCAATTATAGTCTTTATCGTTTGGACCTAGATAATTTATATAATAAATCGAACTTATTAATCGTCAATCCGTTTGTATCTATCTTAGATTGGCTACGGAGTCATCCTCTTTAACTTGACTTAGCACCGGTAAGTCACTAAATCAACGTGATATTGTTACGTGACTTCGCCTTTTGGTGCCTCCATCTCATATAACTCACACGCTACGACTCTAAGGATGCCGATATTAACCGTACACCTCGTCCGGGCAACATTCCTTTGGTTAGGCGTACTTCTGAGACGATTACTCAAGCTCGTCCAACTAGCAATTACCAAGTTATAGTCTCATGCTAATCTACGACGACGCACGTATAAGCGGGTGCATGCAATTCCCAAAATAAACCTACCTAGATATTGCTGAACGTCCGAAGATCAATTCATAAGCCTACCTAAGAGTTTTATATTGGTATTTCCTTTTTACACGTTTTAATTAAACTAAGCGAGTAACGTAGCCATAGCCATACCTACTGAGATAATAAATTCTATTAAGTTAACCTAACCATAAAGACGTGGCTATTTAACGGATAAAACAGGGCTCGGTCGACCGAATAGGTGGGCTCGGTCGACCGAGTGGACTCATTCGGTCACCCGAATCAATTTCATCCCCAGATTACATCCCTGAACGTATCTCTCAGCGTTTCATCATACGAGCAGATTAAAGCAAGAACTTCGTAAAGCATTCATATAAACTAACACAGATATCGCATTAATTAAACAATACTGATTCATGGATAGAAACTAAGTATATGGCGTAGGTTATGGGATCCTCATAGACAAGGCTTCGCCACATCCATAACGACATAACCTAGATCTACATCATCTAGCTATGAATTAACTAACTCAAACAATAAAGCATAATTGGGGGGATTAATTACTTAAAAGAAAAGAAACAGAAAATAAAGGCTTACATAATCTCAGCCTTTAAATTGCTGGAAACCTTCACATTATTCTACATTGTATCAAAGAGTGATTTTATTGAATGATATTCTAAGGTATTCAAGGTGTGTATTACAATTCTCGTAGTCGCTTGCTTATATAGAGGTTTTTGCCGACTTAGGGTGGTTCTAGAAGATAAGCACGATTAAAGCGAAAACCGACCCAAACCCGAGGCTCGGTCAACCGAGAGGTGACACTCGATCGATCAAGCATCAGGCTCGGTCGACCGAACCTAACTTTTCACGCGTCAATCGTTTTTCTCGTCTATCTTGTTCCCATCGCACGCTTTCGTGTTGATCGATTAATCTCTCATTTATCTCTTGATTAATGCTCCGATTTTCTTCTTCTTTATCTTGATATAATTGATTGAATGACATTAATCCTCTCGATTTGTTGTGATACACCAAAATCAATAATTATCGCACAATAAATCGGCATTAAATAATAAAAACGGCTAAATACCAAATATCATATTAATAATCACTTAACATTAAATAATAAATATAAACATGTGATTTAATATGAAATATATATTATTAATCTCGATTTAAGGATAATGTTGATGACATTTACGGGTATAATTTGACCGTCATCAATAGTAATCCCTCCCTTTTTGGGGACCACTTGAGTAGGTTATACCCATTCACTGTCAGCGATGGCGTATATGATACCCATATCTAGAAGTTTGATGATCTCCTTCTTGACTACTTCTTGCATGTGAGGTTAAGCCTCCTTCAGGTCTGTCTTACACATTTAGCACCCTCACTAGTCTTGATCTTGTGCATGCAGATGTCGTGAGATATTCCTCGGATATCTCCCACCGCCATCCAAAGGATTTTTCGCTTTTTTGCAAGGCGTTTAATGATTTGAGCTCTTCTATTCGAGACAGCTTGGTAGAAATGATCAAGGGAAGCTTGTCACCCTCACGTAGGAACACATATTTAAGATGTTTAGGCAACGGCTTCAGAACTAGATCTGCGGGGGGATCCTCTAAACTCGATTTAAGCCCTCCACTTTTCAACTCGGAATCGCCGAGCTTACTTAGTGGCTCCACCGCCAAAGCTTCTTCTCTTAATAACTCATCCTCAAAGTCACCGCGAATCGATCTAGATTAACCATACCATGATATTGATTATCGATCAATCGCTCATATTCCACTTCCACGACCTTGACTTGCTCGTCCATACTGATCATTGAAGTCATTGAATGACTCCTCAATGGAAAAGCCGGTTGGAGAACCGGAGGGTACTTGAATAGATTTAGAGACACTATAGCTCACCTCCCGGTCACCAACTCGAATAGTTACTCGCCCACCATCACAATCGATGAGGGCCCTAGGCGTAGATAGGAAAGGTCTTCCAAGAATCGAGGGGAACATCAAAGCACCTTTCTCCATATCTAAGACGATCGATCAAGCGGGAAGGTAAACCTATCAATTTGAACTAATACGTCTTTCGGGATCCCTGAAGCTTTCTTGGAAGATCTATCGGCGAACTGAAGGTTCATGGTGGTGGGTTCTAGAAGATCTTGTAAACCAAGCTGATTGCAAACAGACAACGGCATCAAGTTGATGGATGCACCCAGGTCACATAAAGAATTTGGGAAGACTAGGCCTCCCATCTGCAATGTGAGCACAAACTTGCCTGGGTCACCCCTCTTGATTGGTAAGTCTTGATAGTTGACCATTGAGCAGTCCTCACCAATTGCTTGATCCATGTCTGCTAACTTCTTTTTAGAAGAAACAACATCCTTGATAAACTTGGTATACTTAGGCATTTCAACCAAAACTTCTGAGAGTGGAAGACTAACCTGAGTATTTTTCAGCAAATTCAGCACCTTTCCGTACTTCTTATCTTCATGCAAGGGAATGTTGCTTTTTCTAGGTGGAAATGGAAGCTTTTTAAGGTCACCCTAAGAAAATACTTTCTTTGAGGATGCACTTACGGCCTTGTCTTCCAGATCTTTCCACCTCACCACTTTTTCAGACGTCTTATTGGTCAGGGGATCAGCCACCTGACTCTCAACCGAATCTTCTTTTCTCAGGGGTTCAGCCACCTGAGGTGTTTCAACTCTTTCATTTCTCGGGGGATCAGCCACCCGAGTATGCTCTTGCAGGACAGGGGATAATGGGTGCTCAACTTCCCCTCCTGCACCATAATTGGGCCAGGAGGGGCTAGTGGTTTCCCTGGAAGCCAGGGGGACCACTCAGCTGAGTGCCACTTCTTAAATTCATCGCACTGGCCTCCTCTTTACCGTATTGCATTGTTGGCACGAGGTCAGTGCATTGGTTGTTGCTTATATCGCCTGAGCAACTGACCGCTTTTGGATTCTTTTCCGTAAAAGTCGGGCAACCGCCTCGACGGATCTGGAAGCTAAATCGCTCGGCCACCGCCCGATTTGCCTCTCAAGACTTTTCATCGTCTGCTTTGCTCCTCCCGAAATGAATTCCATTCACTTTTATATCATTTGAGTGGGAGGGCCTTGAGAGTTTTGGAAGTTCGGGGAGATGGTGGCTAGCCGAGTTTGAAAGCGAGGATTAGAATTGGCGGGCCAATTCTGATTGAACCTTTGCTGTGGATTCGAAAAATTGGAATTATGGTTCTGATTGAACCCAGGGTTTCGATTAAAGCTCTGATTTTGAAAATTCGAATTGAGGTTAAAATTTGGATTCTGATGAAAACCCTGGTTTTGAGAATTACTCGCCGCGAGTATTGATTATTAAATCTCTGATTGGACTGGCCAGAGAAAGCATTAATTTCAGCACTCTGCCCAATCATGGGACAGAAGCGAGCAGTGTGCCCCGGATCATCACATACTTGGCATGTGATTGGGTTATTCTGTCCATTGTTATGAACAGCATTGACTTGGTGAGCAGAGGGGATCGAAATTGACATTGGCCAAACATGTGGCGGTCGACAAGCATTTTTCGCAATCTGAGAACACGAGGGTTCTCTGCGGAAACGGCGGGTCTCGACTAATCGGGTTAGGAACTCGAGGACTTGCCATCCGCTGCAAGATGGCTATCGACTTTGAACATTGACTTCCTCCACCTTGGGAGGAGGAGGCGCTGGATGGCTTTGATAGGATGGGGCATAGTTGTATTTGGAAATGTCTTCAAACAAAGTGCCCATCCTTCATCAGTGTCTTTTTGAGGAAAGCCCCACCAGAAGAGCTATTGACCATGCCTTTAGTAAGCTCGGTCAGTCCACTGAAGAAAGTGTTTACTTGCCTTTCCTTAGGCAAGCCATGGTGGGGACATTTTCTTAAAAGAGATTTGAACCTCTTCCAACATTCGAAGAATGATTCATTCTCTTACGGTAGAAGGTAAAGATCTCATTCGGAGACATCAATGTCTTTGAAGGAGGAAAATATTGACTTAGAAATTCTTTTCGAGTCCGGCCCAGGTAGTGATGGATTACGAAGGAGAGAGTGATACCACTCTCTAGCCTCTCCTTTCAGAGAGAAAGGAAACGATTTAAGCTTGATCGCATCCTCACTACTCCTTGGATGCGGGTGGTACCGCATATCTCTCAGGAACGCATGTAAGTGGGTATGGATTTTCGGGACAGTAGCCATGAAAGATTGATGCATCTTTGCATCATCTGGATGAGTCCGGGCTTGAGTTCGAATGTGTGAGCTGTAATGGCGGGCAAGACTATATCCGGGTTGACAGTGACTGCACCAGGCATGGCGTAGTCTGCCAACGTACGTCGATCCTCTGCTGCCATTATTACTATTTCTTCGATCTCTTCTATCAACTTCCGTTCAATTTCTTGGTCGGCTAGACTTCTTCGTCGAAGGATCGGTAAAAACGAAGTTTCCGCTATTAGGTCGGACTATGGTCCGCTCGAGGTCAGTGAAAAGAGTAATGGCCCTTTTCGACTTTGAGTTTGCATAAACCGAAACCCAACTCAATTGAACAAAACCTAAAAACTACGGAAATTAAAAACCTAAAAGAAAGTTAAAAACAAGATTATTTGAGAAAAGGGGGGTCAGACGGGCGTCCAAATATTTGGACGGGCGTCCAAATATTTGGACGGGCGCCCACCTGCATGGGGCTGGACGGGCGTTTGGAGGTCCAAACGCCGCCTGCGGTCTTCGAGAAATCTTGGACGGACGCCCGAGAATCTATGGGACGCTCGTCTAAGATGAAAATTTGATCTGAGTTTGGAATTTTTCTAGCGGACGGGCGTTGATGAGTTTGAACGCCAAATGCGAGATCTTGAACGAACAAGAAAAGAACAGAAAAGTTGAAAAAAAACTTAAACCCTAATTCTTAAACCCTACTAATCTAAACCTTAAAACCTAAAAAAAAACTAACTAAAAACTAAACAGGGATTAAAACACAGAAAATAGAAAGAAAAAAAACGAAAACAAAAAATAGGCAACCGTCCGGTTCCCCGGCAACGGCGCCAAAAACTTGTCTCGGGTTTTATCTAAGGAAAACAACAAGTAATAAAATTTATAACCCGGTATACCCCAAGTGTAGGGATCGTAGTAAAGTGATTATACCGGGGTCGATCTCAGGGAACTGACAGTTGTGATTCCTAGTTTTTATTTATCTAACTATGTCACGATTATTAAACTAAAAAGAAACAGAAAATAAACTAACAAGAATGTAAAGCTGGACGGAAGAACAAGTTCTAAAGCCAGGAAAGCAGGTTACTGAACCAATTAACTAAACTAAATCTAAACCTAATTATGCAATAAATCTAACTAAGCTAAACAATTCAAATTCAAGGGATTAAATCAAGTTATAACGAACGAACAAGCAATTGATCCACCTATCCTATCAACATTCAATTCTAATTCGGATTACTTCGTGATCTCTACTCAAGTCGTGATTCACCTAATCGAAGGCATAAACTCCTACTCTCGTAGACAAGTTCATTTTCTAATCTTTTATCTTTCGATGTTAAAGATTACGTCTTTCTAACCTAGGCGTGAAATCTTTCGATTTCTAATCTAGAAAATCAATCTAATAACTTTCGTTTTATTTAGGTCAAAGATCCAATCTTTTATCACGGTGATCTGAGGTTGACACGACTCTCATCATATAAACAATCATCAAAGCAAGCATCTTTCGATTAAACATGCAATAAAACATACAAAACATGATAAAAGAAACGAGCTTGAAGTAGAACTCACAAAATAATCACGAACGAGAAATCAACTGTTGAATTGGACGGCTTCACAACGCTTGTTCAAGAGGATTTAGCCTCTTAGCATCTTCTTGACAACTCGAATTGATGAATGAAAGTACATGAAATTATCTAATCTAATCTAGAAGTTTAAGTGCATAAAACTAGAGAAAAACTGAAGGAAAAACGCAGCCAAGCTGCCCCTAGGGTTTAGGGTTTGTATGATGTCGAAATTGATGATCTTGTGTGCAGAAATAGGCAGGTATTTATAGGGGATTAAGTCGGTTCTGGCTGAGTCGGCGGACGGACGAACGTTTGTTCTGGTGGACGCTCGTTCACTTCCTTGAACTCTCCTCAGACGCTCGTTCGACCTCAGTTCAAACTCTCTGAATCACTCTTGGCACCTTGGATGCTCGTTCGTGGAAACAGACGCTCGTTTGGTCTGGACGGAGCATGGACGTTTGTTCAACATGACTTCAATGCGATTTTTGCATGTTTATCTCTTTTTCTTCTCTCCACTCGATCATTATCTCTTCCTTAAATCTTTATAGCTCGAAATTTATCTCCTTTGATCATCATTTGAGCACAATAAACATACCTATAACACATGGAAAACATCGCAAACTGTAATAATATTCAAATAATCATATTTTAACCATGAAATCACATAAATATATCGATATTGCGATTAAGCCGTCAAAAATATCGTTTGCTCAATATTTTAATATAAAACCTATTATTATGCAAATTACACAACATAGAGGGAAAAACATCGTAAAATTTATCCTTATAATTCATAGATTTTCACCCTTAACAATTACTCTCTCCGTCTCAAAATGTTTGGGACGTTTGACTTTTCAACCGCTTACGAAAAGTCTAATTAATCCTTCGAATTTCCTCAAATGATCTAATACTTTTTACATTTATGTACTTTAAGTTTCACTTTATCATAACCCTAATAATATTACATCAATTAACGAAATTTCAAGGATTAATTAGACTTTTCGTAAGCGGCTAAAAAAGGAAATGTCCCAAACATTTTGAGACGGAGGGAGTAGTATTCATCAATGTCTGTGTAATTGCTAGGCCTTGTCCGTGTCTAGTGGTCTAGGAAGAGACTAGTAAATGTGAGGGAGATTAATTGAAAACACTTAGGTGGTTAATTAATCATCTTAATAAATACGTACTTGACTAGTAAAAGATTAAACAACATGTCTCTCTTGGATAGGCACCGGTGTATATCGCGATGTATGCCTAACTCGAAGGTGGAAGAACTCCGTAGAGTCAAAAAACCCTAAATACGGAGGGACTCACTGAGATGTCGCACTATCGAGTCTACATTTTCTAGACTTCGTGGATATTGATGTGATCCACTAATATGTTGCCAAGAATATCCCCACTTGGATATGCAGCGCGATTACCTTGAGTGCGGTTGTAACATAGATAAGCTAAGTAAACGTTTAGTCAATTCATGTTGATGGACATGAAATGAACCCTAGATTGAGTCGGTCACACAAAGATAACTAACTAAACGATTAAACATCTTTTATTTATAAATCTTAATTGTTGCCATAGCTTCTCAATTTTACTAAGACTTTGTACTTACCTCCTCCTGCATTTTTTTTTTTGTATCATTGTGGGGTGAGAGGCAAACGAGTTGATCAAGTGTAGGCAGCGGCATTTGAAGACTTAAAGTCTTGACGGAGCTTCTAGATTATTTTTTTCAGTAAAGGTTGTGTTAGATCTGGTTGTATTCTTCTTCTTTATATATATATATATATATATATATATATATATATATATATATATATATATATATATATATATATATATGTTACGATTATTATTTCCGTCCGAATCAAAATATCTTTCCTTTAATATAGATATATATATATATTTGAGTTTACTCGGCAATAGTAGAGTCGAGTACGATTTGTTTGAATGTTGGTGCTTTGATTTTCGAATCAAAATCGATTTTAAACTCGAACTGATTAAAGACGAGTCAAATCGTGCTCTGACTCAAATCGATGTTGAGCTACCCACGAGTTGTTCGGCTCGCTTAGGGCGCCCAGTGTTATACATCTCACATCGTCAATTCTTCCCTAAAACACACCTCTCTTCATCTAGACATTGCTTTCTACTCCTTTTTACTAATGGGGTAAACTGAATTTCCGCAGCCTTCATCTGCTCCTACATCTCTTTTTTCAGCGAGTAACCTGGTGGCATGTCAAACTTATCAGATTCTTGGTGGTTTTGAGAGTTGAGTTCTAATAGTGGCACACCATTCTGAGATTTGTGAGTTTTATTGAACAATTTCTCTTTTGCAAAAACAAGGTGAGTAATTGATGTTTGTTCTATTGATTTTATTTTGCCCTAATTGTCTAAATTTCTTGGAGCCCCAATCCTTTTTTTTGGTCATTGTTTCAAGATTTTTTATTTCTTGAAGTAGCAGAGTATACTGACGTGTGGGTGTTTTTTTTTTTTAGAACATTTATTTGATTTTATTTGTTGTTCGTTTAACAGCACTATTTTTTTTTGTCATCATTTTAGTTTTTCAGTTTCTGATTCTGCTTCCATCCTATCAGATTTTTTATTTTTTATTCAATAGTGACTAATTTGTCAAGAACTGAGTTGAGTTTGAGCTATTATTCAGCTGAGTGAGCTTGATTTCAGCTCGTTTGAATTCAGTCTGAGCTCCTTTGAGCTAAGCTCACAAACAACAGCAGCAAATGACCTCATTACATTCTAGTTGTGTGTTGATTCTTTTTGCTTAATCTGTAATTAGGAGAGTATATAAGGGAGGTTAGTGCTTCTAAACATTCTTAAGCAAGTTGATGATAAAATTCCCTCCTTTTCGATCTATTCCTTCTACTTACGTGTTATATTCGTTCTTCTTTCTTTCTCTGTGCATTTCATTGCTGCATTATTGTTCCTTCTTGATTCTTACATATTATTACTCTTTCATGTTTTCGACCCACAGATGAATGAATTGATTAGTTTCTTACTCGCAGATTTTAGCTTTGTTAATTGGTTCATTTGTATATTTTGGTAGTATTTTAAAGGGTAATTGCTGAATTCAATAGAAAAAATGCAATCTGGTTACTCGTGCACCATTCTACGTATGCACCATAGTAGAACCGACTTTGTGAAAGTAGGTTCTGGAGCCTAGAGCAAACTTTTCGTAGGTGCTTAACCTACGAAAAGTCGAGTCTAGGGTTCAGAACCAAGTTTCACAAAGTCGGTTATGTTGTGGTGCAAAGGTAGACTGGTGCACGAGTAGATTGAGATTGAGTGTGGTGAAGATAAAGGGGCCCGATTGTGAATGTCACCCTTTTATTGTGAATGGAAGATGTGGAGATGATAAAGACTGCTTTGTGAAGGCCTTTCTCTGCTTTTTTGATTCTTCAGCTCAGAAAATATGACAACCAAAGAAATGATTATCAAGCTTATGGTTGATCCAAATTCAAACAGATTAATCTTTGCTGAAGCTTCAAAAGACTTCGTCGATTTCCTAATCTTCTTACTTTCTTTACCGATCGCCAGTGCCGTAAAGCTTCTTTTTGATGTGGGATCGATCGGAAATATCCACACAAGTGTTGCAAATCTTGATGAAACTTACCTGCGACCAAATGTTAACAAAAACTCCATTCTCAATCCAGTGTTTTTTTCATCTGTTACCAACATTCCGTTGTTGTCGATATCTCAATCATCTATAATTTCCTCGGGCAAGTTATACAACTGTGGGGATTTAAACTGCAAAAAAGGTGTCACAAACATTTGTAATGGTGCTTTTTGCCCTGGTTGTTCCAGAAAGATGAACCAAGAAATTATATTTGTTGCTGGTTCTGATGAGGTTAATCCACTTAATAATCAAAAATATTCAGAGGGGGGTTATGTTCAGGAGGTGGTTTCGTATATAATATCTGATGATTTATCTGTAACGCCAACATCAGCCATGGCTATGATGTCAATGATGAACAAGTATAACGTTTCTAAATTTGAAGAAAAGAAGGTCAAAATCGGAACTGAAGAGGCATTACAGCTGTTGAAGACGTCGTTTCAGTCAACTACCGTCATTACCGATGTATTCCTTAAGAAGAGGAATGAACAAGAAGCAGGTATGAATCTAAGTTTATTAATTGTTACATCTACTTATCACCTACGATGCACGGATACTTATGTCTAGTGACATATCATGTATCCGATCCATGGGTGTAATCGTAATTTCAAAAGTTGGATATGAGATTCGTATATGCTATGTATTAATTACTCGGATGTATTTATGCAAAATGAGGAGCCATGTTGAAAGATAAGTAAATACTGTTAAAATAATGAATGAATAGTTGTCCTAAGTGATTACTCGGATGTATATATGCAAAGTACTTATATTTGTAATATTTACACAAATGCTCATGTACCCGTGTCCTATATATATTTTAAAAACCCCTGCATTCCATATTCTTGTATCTGTGCCTGTGTATCTGTATCCGTGTAACCTAGCTTATCACTATATAACATTTTCCCGTAGAAGGAAAATTCTGATGCAGGGACTCTCTATTAGAACGTACCGTCGGATAATTGCCACGTGTGGAAAAAGGCGAAATTGTTTTGTTTGTTTGTATACGTGTCAGTCATCCGACGATCCGTTCTAATAGGTAGTCCCTACAGCAGAATCACCCCTGTAGAATGTCTTGTTACCTTTTTATTTTGACAAGTAAAATTTAGTAGAATGTTTGAATAACACCAGAAATATAATTCCGGCCGTCGGCAGGTAGTCGTGTGCAGGAAAAAACACAAATCTTTGTGAGGGGCCCAACGGGGAAAACCATAACTCTAGAAGTAGAGTTTTCTGACACCATTAAGAATGTCAAGGCTAAAATTCAAGAAAAGGAAGGGTTTCCTGCAGAAATTCAATGCTTAAAGTTCTACCGGCGGATACTAGAGAACAACCAAACCCTAGCTTATTACAACGTCCAGAAACATTGCACTCTTCATCTATGGTTACATCGAGGTATGAAAAAAACGCAGATCTTTGTCAAGAACTTCTTAAAAGGGGGGTACAAAACCATTGAGGTAGAGCAATCCGACACTATCGCCAAAGTCAAGGCTGAAATTGAAGCAATTGAAGGGATTCCTCCGCATAGGCAACGCCTACTTTTCACTGGCAAGATTCTAGAGGATGGCCGAACCATAGCTGATTACAACATTCAGAAGGAGTCCATTCTCTACCTCGTAGTCAGACCTTCGCCCTATGCTACAAGATGAGGGAAGTCTATGTTGATGATCATGTTCCAATTGGCCTTATAAGTGACAATGACAAGATGGAGACTTAAAATGAAGTTCTTTTTCATGCACTTTTTGCAGGCAAATATCATTCAATTCATTTTGCAAGGACATTAATGCAATTTATTGAAATGTTTTTAGTTTTGAACTAATTTGAGGTTTATTTTCTTATCTAAATGAGGGTTGTAAATGAGCTGGGCTACTCGTGAGCTACTCGTACTTGACTCACAAGAGAGATCGACTCGATTCGGTTTTGTTTGAGTTTGATGACGAGTCGAGCTACTCGAATAATTAACCGAGCCTAGCTTGAGTTTTAAAATATAGTAATCGAGTAGCTCGTGAGCTTAATCGAGCCTGATTAAATAATTGTTTAATTAATTAAATTTATTATAAAATATTATTTTTCATAATTAAAAAAATATTATTCGAGTCGAGTATTAGACAAGTCGAGAACGATCTTACCATATTTCGTTAAAAATAGGAAGGGGCTATACGACAAAAAAAACATAAATGAATTCATGAGGACATTTTTCTTTTTCGGATGTTATAAAGGACAAAAACAAAATATTTGGACAAAAATACCCCTTGTTACTTTTTACCCTTCTATAAATAGTAATAATCAAGAAACGCAGTAAGAATAAATTTATAAAATGTCAGTAACATCCAATGAAAAAGTAATAACGGTCTAAAACAAGTAATAAATACCAGTAAAATGTCAGAAGAAGAATGTACCGTAACATTAAAATGTCGTAACGCCCAATAAACAAGTAATAAATAAATTAAAAGAAATAGTAACAACCCGTAAAATGTCGTAAAATCCAATAAACGCAGTAGTAATAAACCCATAAAATAGATAAAGTACATCAAAAATGTAGTAACGCTACAAAATTAATAGTAATAACCCTAAACCCTAAACTTTTTTGAAAAAAAAAAAAAAAAAAAAAATGCAGTGCGCCGTCACCCCTCCTACGCCGGAATCATCTGCTAACTAACGGCGACGCAGTTGTGACCCGCCGGATTTTCTCACCACATAATAAGTAGTAACAAATATACAAATAGCAAGTGGTAAAAAGAGGCCCTTCTTGGCGGAAATTGATGTTGGGCGATGGGCGGAGCGGTGAAACAAAGAAATTAAATTGATCTCGATTTTTGCGGTTTAAGGGGCGGTGCCTCATCGGCCCTCTTGGCGGAAATGGACTCGGTGGGAGCATTGAAATCGGGTGATAAAACAGATCCGACTGGCCGCTGCTCCTTCCACCGGAAATCGCAGCTTCCTCCACCGTCCATTCACGGAATTTAAACCACCGAAATTGCGGCTCCTCCCTTCCCATGGGACGATTCCGGCGCTGGAATCGTCACCACTAATCGACGAGAAATTTCCGTCGAGTCGACCCATGGACTCTGCAATTGCATATTTTCCTATTTTGTTTTTGTATTTGTCTTGAAATATCCACGAATCAATAAATCATCATGTATACATATGAGAAGGTCGGGGCGGAATTATTTGAGATCGGAAAAATTGAACGGAGAAGAAACATCTATGCAGGATTGAAGGAGGAAATACGGAAGGGAAATAAAAATAAGAAAATTAAGGAAGGTTTTTATTTTATAGATATATAGGAAAATGGTGTTTTTGGAAAGTCACATAATTTTTGTCCTTTCTAATTAGCAATGTCCTTGCATCCTGGTTTCTTTATTATTTTGTCCTTCCTGACAAGAACCTATAAAAAATAAATGAATTCTAGAAAAATAATCGAACTTACGAGTCGAGTCGAGCTATATTAAGTACTTAGCGAGTCGAGTTCGATCTTCCTTTTTTATGGCTCGATCAAACTCGAGCCGAGTTTTGAGCCTGAATTTTTTTAGCCGAGTCGAGATCGAGCCCTAGAGAGTATTGACTCGGCTCGATTACACCCCTGCCTTGATTTGTGATGGAAATTAGATAGTTGAAAAAACTTCATTCATTTTAGATTTTTATTGGAAAGAAGTATCGAAAACGTCAAACTCCTAATTAAAAATACTAGTGGGAATGTTGATGCCGTGCAAGGCACGGCATGCCCGTGACAATCTCTTAACAATTGATATATATTGGACAACATATGCTTTAATAAAAATACAAGCTTAGTGTAAAATATACCATTCAAACATTAGCACAACATTGCTCGGTTACGATACGGCAGGAATAGATGCACCTAATTGAGGACCGTAATCCATGCTTCAATTGCCGATAAATCCAGACGAAATCCTTTTTTTAATCAAAGACAAAATCCTATCACGAGCAAGAATAATGGGTTTCAAGCTATATCAAGAATATGTGTATCAGTTACTTTCTCTAAAACAATTCCCTGGTAAAAGGTATTTGTATCTGTCTACATTTTCCAACAAATAAGCAGGAAGATGAACTGCAGAAAGGATGAGGCAAAGGTCCAATTCTCTTAATGATATATCTTTGAACGTGTATTCCTCTGGTATCATGTCGTGTAAATCAGCTCCTTCGCAAATAATCTTTTGAATTCTTTTCTAATCAAGGAAATGAGAAAATCTGACATGATCGGTCTGGCTGTAGTCTTTCATTTTGAATATAAAGTCACTAATTCTTTGAAAACAGAAGCTACAATGGCAGCCTGAATCTGATAAAAGGTAGTCAGTCTGGCGGTAATGCACATAACGGGTTATACGTACCACTTCTATATCTATGAACCGAAGCTCTTAAGCTTTTATGGTCCACAACAAACTCGAAGGAATATAAGTAATTCTTCAAATGTAGATGCAGAATGGTAGGAATGTCGTCACACCACCGTAAGAGATTGATTGTATGACCGCTAGGTATTTCGCTAACTCCGGACATGATTACCAAGTCATCATCTTCAATTCCAGCAATTTGAAGCAGTTGATCAACTGCTACTCTTTGATATGCCTCTTCAATAAACGGATTCTTCCCTCCGAAATCTTCCACCGAGCATCCCATAAGTAAATCGAGGCTCGATGAATCTAACTGCCCCTATTGAGTGCAAATATGTGGGTCTTTGGGATGGCGAGAATGATGCATGAAACAGGAAAAATTTCGGGGTGGTCTTGGTATATAAAGCGTAAAGCTAAAAAAATGTTGGTAGTGGGATTTGAACTTACAACCTAGGATTATGGAGGCCCGAAAAGAGTTTGTTCTTAAACCACTAGGATATAAAGTCATTTGTTCAATAAAAGACACATAACATACTAATATTACACTACTACTACTAATACAATAATAAAAATTTGGGGGGGCTTGGGACCATATGGAGGGGCTTGGGACCATTTGGGGGGCTTGAGACCACAGGTCAAGCCTGGGTCCATACAGGCGAGAAATGTAGAGTTGGACTCAAAGCGAATGAAATATGAAATGTGAGACGACTACGGATACGATTCTTTCCAACAAATTTTCAACAAGTATAATTCCCCAGCCATGGAGTTTACAGAGATTTTCCATTGAAATGTTCTCATGGTAATAGTAAGGAATCTCAAAGAATGGCTTGGGAGGTGACTGCCATAATGGACGCGGGAAAGCCAAAACCTTACCCCTGCGGAAAAATATGGGCAATGATGCAAATTGGCAACATAAGGAACAAAAGTATAATTCCTTTTGCATTTATAGTACCTGAAGAATGCAGCGTCGCCTTGCTATACTATACCCCGTAGGCGAATCCTGCAGCATGTAAATAACCAAAAGAACCTCATAAGACTGAATTTGATGATCATTGTAATACAAACATGCAATGATAGATGATACACTACAAATGTGGAATACAATTCCCACTACACACTTTCATGTCAGTGATCGTGGTGGGACCCATTCCAATCAATGGGTCCTATAATTCAATCAATAATGATAAAATGCGTAAAATATCTTTGAAATAGAAAAGAACTTATGATTTTCCCAATATTTCCAACTTCTTGATCAGTGAATGATTGTCCAATTTCTACAAAGCAATGATAACAACACACACCGGCTTTATTTTCACTAAGCTGGGATCGGCTATATGAATCGACTCTTTCTACATATTTTCAAAAAGAAAAAGGAAAAACTTCAAAGACAAACCAACCATCTCAGACACACTAAAATGCATATTGTTGCGGAGATTTTGCAACAATAAAAACAAAAGAAAATTTATAACCCTAACTACCATGCAAAACTAACTCTAACCGACCAAAACATCGGGTTGTTGCTAGTAAAAGCGTAATGAGTAAAGGGTCGATCCTCGAGGAAAAGGTATGTTCAATCTAATCTCATTAATCCTACCAATTGCTACTCAAGAAAAACAAAATAAACGAAAGAACAAAACATAAAACCATAAAGAACAAGGAAAAATAAATCTAACCTAGGAAGAACAATCTAACCTAAAGAACATGGGATCAAACATTGAACAAACCTATGTGATCTCAATCTAGTTCAATTCATGATTCTAATTCAAGTTGTGGTTTCACCTTGTCGCGAGACATAAATCCCTAATTCCTTAGCGAACCTATTTCTCACAGCTATGAAATCCTACTCGTAGTGAATTCAATTATCTATCTCTCATCTTTCGAATGTTGAGACTGATTTTCAATACAAAACTCGGTGTAGATTCAGGTTTACTTTCGTATGTTTAGAATCTAACAACCTAGAAAATTAACCGATTAACTTGTCATCATTAATGATTAAAAATCTCATCTTTCTACGGTGATCTAGCTTACTCAACTTCCGTATGTTGTAAACGTATCAATAGCAAACAATCTTCCGATGTAATTCACATAATAGCATCAAAGATCATAGAAAGAATACAAAACAAATTAAACATCATGAAAATAAATAAAGGATGAATAAATTAAAAGATTAAACTCACATAGTTTTGGTACATTGGATGAACTCCACGGATCAACAACGAAATAAACGGAAAAACTACATCTAATCTAACCCGGATCACCCGAGCACAAGGCTCGGGTGACCGCCTTGAAGCCTCAAAGCTGCGCCTTCTCCGCCAATAATAATCTTGGTGAATGAATTTTGTTATATGAATTGGTAATATGAATTATGGGATGCATGCGTATATTTATAGGGTATGTAAAGGCGGCTGGAAATTAGGGTTACACATGCGACTAATCACATAAAAGCAAGGCGGTTGCTCTGATCTTGGCACTTGAGCGCTCGTTTACAAGGTAGACGCTCGTCCACTTTCTTTGAAGACTCAACCAAATTCTTTCGATTGGAATAAAACTTCTAAAATTCATATCTTGAGTTGTAGACCTCCAAAATTATGATCTGAATGTCATAAAAAGCTCTCGGAAAACTCTACAACTTTCATTAAGGACTCTTTTTCAGAAAACGCCTTTTGATTAGCCCGTCGTATTACAGTATATTACGACATTTTCCAAAGAGTTTCAAGAACAGCATCCAAACTTGTAACGCTCATATCTCGGGCCTCATAAGTCGGACTGAAGTGATTCAAAATCCTGTAGAATCCTCTCTTCAAGCCCTACAAATCTTCTCTTGAGGTCGAGAGTCAAATCAGTGTATATCATATCAAGAATTGCATCGGAAGTTCGGCTGCTTGAAAGCTTCATTCCAAGCTTTATCTCCATCTTCCTTCCATTTCACTTCTCTTCCATGCAAAACCTCATCATTTAATCCTCTTGCATGCCAAAATATGTATCTATAACATAGGAAAATATACCAAAGCGTAACACAATCCCAAAATAACATAAAATCACAATTTAAGCACATAAATCGTTACATTTTGCAATTAACCTATTAAAAACACTATTTACTCAATTAATCGATTATAAGCTCGATTTCTATGAAAAACATCCATATACGGGGGAAATTGATGTAAAATATATCATTAAAAACACTACAAATTGACCCTGAACAACACCCCCACATTTAAACTTTTGCTCGTCCTCGAGTAAAACAAAACAAGAACATACCATCAAGAATCCACATAACGACACGAGATATAGTCAAAATCATGACAAGCTAGTATTCACAAATCGACCTCACTCGGTGATGTGTGTGCGAGAACCTACTAAACTTCCACCGATCCTCTCTTGATATAATACATCAAGCACTAACAGATTATCCGGTCAACTAAACGAAAACTTCATTCTATCTACAAGACACTTACCTAACAAAAACTAATTACCAAGAACATAGTAACTAACTCACAACTAAATTCCTTTACTTAGTACCAAGAAAATACCTTTCGGTCTCTCTTGGGTTTAGATCAACTTGACTTAGAATTCCAAAAACGATATATTTTATATTTTCTATCGTCGCGTCTCAAAAGTATAACACACTCCCTATATATTAGGCGAGTCACCCCGAGATCACTCAATCCACTATTGTCCAAGGTAAACCACACTCCCCAATTAGGCGAGTATCCAAATGGACTCGAGGTGATAGTTACAAACAAAATTCCCCAAAGAAATTCTATTCATTTATTATTTATAGATATATATATTTTTATATTTTCAAACTCTTTGGAAACTCTCGGTCAAATATATTTCTAACACATTCAAGACTCTCAAAGTTCTCAAGAACACTAAGGTACTTGAGATTCTAGCTGTGAGTATAGCACAAGTTCTTAACTTTCATTAATGCTAAATAAGTGTTATCTCAGTATCAAAAATTAACTTTCCTTTAACTAACCGGAAACTATTCTATATTTGGCTCTTCATCTAATAGGTTAGTGAAATGAAGTTCAAGTGAGTATCGACTTACTAAACCTATTCTCAGAACATGATATGACTACTGATAACAACTAAAGGTGCCAGATTATAAAACTAGCATGCCAGTGAAATGTTACTCAGGACTTAAACAAAATTTTTTGAAAATTTAGCACTTTTTTATAGAAGTATATGAAATTGAGCAAGCGACTCATAGATACATATAAACCATCCTCTCCCCACACTTAGATTGCAACTTGTCCTCAAGTTGTGCAGAAATAAAGAAAAGGTAAGAGTACTTAATGATTGGATCTTTGGCAGTGCGGAGGAACCAACAAGAACCAGGATTGCTTGCATAGCTCGATGAGAGCGTGGAGCATCGGGACAACTGAATACATCTTTAAAGTCTTAATAGCTATCAAAAATATCCTGCAGACTTGATTAGTGCAAAAAGAGTCTACGGGAAAAGAAAAGATCACATATATAAAGCACATGGAAAAGGAGATATAGAGATATTTCAAATTTAAGCTCAACTAAAGATTGAATACTATACATGAAATACTACAAAGTCGTAGGCTAGGTGCAACTATATGAAAATATACTACAATGCAATCTACATGATATGCAATCCTAAAAATAAAATAAATAAAAATAAATTCGGCAGGCTCAGCCGAAAGCGAGTTTGGAGGACAACCCTACGAGTGACTACGGCCTATGCGAGAAACTAAAATAAAAGCGAGGTAGTATTACGAAACCGACGATTAACTACACTCGGGAAAATAAAAGAAAAATAGAAAAACAATGCAACTAGATGACATGCAACTAAATGATATGCATCTAAATGATATGCAAAAATAAAAGAAAATAAAAGAAAGAAAACTAGCCCACTCATTTGCAACACGACATGTATAAAAAAAACGCGTCTACCAAATAATGACAAAGTTACGATAAGCAGCGGTGATGTTCATTACATGCAGGTGTAAGCGCTTTAAGACTCGTCAAAGGTGATAGCATTATGGAAACCAACGATTAGCTATACTAAGCGAGATATAACTCATAAGGTTTCCATCGTAGCAACGGAAAACCGACAGTTACTACCCAAATGAGTTATAAAAATAACAAGGAAGCACTTAAGTCTCAAAGCTTAAAAGATTCATCACAGGATATGTAGCATACGGAAACCGACATTAGCTACTAATTAACACGAAGACCAGTTATAGCATACGAGAACCGACAGTAACTATAACTTGCATAGATGAATCATGTATAAGGAATAAGATCATTTACTAGCATGAATTCATAGATGGAAAGGTATAACATTCATATTCAGGACATCTATGTAAAAAAATAAATAGGCCACAGATGCTCGAATGTAAGCAATCCATACTAAATAAAAGCATTAGGAATGAGATCAAGAAAAACCTGGACTGAACGAAGTGGCTCAAAGACAACAGACAGGCGTTCACCTCAAAATACTGACTTTGGGCGGCGTTCAAAGAAACAAACGCTCGTTTGACTTGAAAACCAACCGGACGGACGTCGAAAGCATAGGACGCTTATCTCGGTCCTTTAAACGAGCAGTCGAAAATATTTGAGCGGACGGCGTCAATACTTTCAACGCCTTCGTTTACTGCGGCTAAAGAAGCGGACGGGCGTTCACTAACTTGAACGCCGCTCCATACAACGAATACACAAAGCAGAGAGCAGGAAAACGCGAGACAAACCCTAAAAACTTAAAACACATATTAACACGAGATCACAAGCAGACCACTTTCAATTAAAGCACAAAAGAGGTTAGATCGAAAACACATAAACACATACTTCACGTTTAAACATCAATAAAAACAAAAGAAAATTTATAACCCTAACTACCATGCAAAACTAACTCTAACCGACCAAAACATCGGGTTGTTGCTAGTAAAGCGTAATGAGTAAGGGGTCGATCCTCGAGGAAAAGGTATGTTCAATCTAATCTCATTAATCCTACCAATTGCTACTCAAGAAAAACAAAATAAGCGAAAGAACAAAACATAAAACCATAAAGAACAAGGAAAAATAAATCTAACCTAGGAAGAACAATCTAACCTAAAGAACATGGGATCAAACATTGAACAAACCTATGTGATCTCAATCCTAGTTCAATTCATGATTCTAATTCAAGTTGTGGTTTCACCTTGTCGCGAGACATAAATCCCTAATTCCTTAGCGAACCTATTTCTCAGCTATGAAATCCTACTCTCGTAGTGAATTCAATTATCTATCTCTCATCTTTCGAATGTTGAGACCGATTTTCAATACAAAACTCGGTGTAGATTCAGGTTTACTTTGTATGTTTAGAATCTAACAACCTAGAAAATTAACCGATTAACTTGTCATCATTAACGATTAAAAATCTCATCTTTCTACGGTGATCTAGCTTACTCAACTTCCGTATGTTGTAAGCGTATCAATAGCAAACAATCTTCCGATGTAATTCACATAATAGCATCAAAGATCATAGAAAGAATACAAAACAAATTAAACATCATGAAAATAAATAAAGGATTGAATAAATTAAAAGATTAAACTCACATAGTTTTGGTACATTGGATGAACTCCACGGATCAACAACGAAATAAACGGAAAAACTACATCTAATCTAACCCCGGATCACCCGAGCACAAGGCTCGGGTGACCGCCTATAAGCTTCTCAAAGTGCCGTTCTTCAGCATCAATAATGCTTGTTGAATGAATTTTGTTATATGAATTGGTAATATGAGTTATGGGATGCATGCGTATATTTATAGGGTATTTAAAGCGGGTGAAATTAGGGTTACACATGCGGCTAATCACATAAAAGCAAGCGGTTGCTCTGATCTTTGGCACTTGACGCTCGTTTACAAGGTAGACGCTCGTCCACTTTGCTTGAAGACTACAACCAAATTCTTTCGATTGGAATAAAACTTAAAATTCATATCTTGAGTTGTAGGCTCCAAAAATTATGATCTGAATGTCATAAAAAAGCTCTCGGAAAACTCTACATCCTTGTGGCCTTTGTTAGATGATGTATCGAATTTGCTATTTTCATTCTCTTTCTTTTATATCAGTATGATTTCCGGTGATTAGATTCATAGTTTGCAGCAACAAACTTCACTAAAGGTGTTTGAACCAAAATGTGATATGGAACCTAGGCAGCTCCAGAATCATTCGATGTTTCATCTGGTAGTCACACTGCTCTCCCACTTAATCTAAACTCTTTTTCCCAACTTGCTTAAACACAAATTAAAATTATTTGAAAAGCTGTTCTTCACTCTTTAATTATATGTACAAATCTAAATAAAAAGATCCCCTTTTGTTTGGTTTGAAAGTGAAAGTTTATTAAAATTTCAAATCACAGGGCAAATTATGAGTAAGTAATGGCATTCCAGA
The DNA here is from genome assembly GCA_026214975.1 of Gentiana macrophylla. Lineage (NCBI taxonomy): Eukaryota > Viridiplantae > Streptophyta > Magnoliopsida > Gentianales > Gentianaceae > Gentiana > Gentiana macrophylla. The sequence goes on along the minus strand of CM047816.1, from coordinate 7,450,810 downwards.
GTGGTAAATAATCAACTAAATACGACACAAAGCAAGTCCTTTCAAGAAAAACTAAACAAAAGCAATGAGCAAAGATTATTAAAATCTGTTAAAAAGAGGACAGCGGCGGCTCCACCAATTCGATGTCATCGTAGTCTCTGTAAGAAGCTCTAAGATAATCCATAACTCAGAGACTATGAATTTATTTATTTTCCCATGCAAAATAGTACTTTCTTCTTCATCCTTCAAATTCCTCACAGCTGTTGGGACAAAAAAAATTAATAGAGATTAGTTATACTTCTTTGTTTTGAATCAGAATTGAAGCTGCGGACTCTATCCACAATTCTACTAATTGATACTGAACAAAATCGATATACTCAACAAGGAGAGATATATAGGTGATTGATGGAAGCGTGTAGATGGTGGAAGCAAAGTCGGAGGAACCTGCCTGGAAAGTAGATGAAACAACTGTTATCAACAAAGTAAATATCCATAAAATCGCTGATAATATCCATTAGATAAATCATTCTTCCGGTGGAAGGAAGCCCTTAGACCGCCGGATAGTCAGTCGACCCCCTGCCCATTTCCGTTCTTCGAAGCGGCAGCTGTAAAGGTTTTTTTTTTTTTTTTCGGTCGAAAAGTAAGAAGAGATAAGAATAAACTTTTGTGTGACTAAAAAGAAAAGGGAAAAAACTAAAAGCTATTTATATATTACTTAATACGTATAATATACTCCTGTGAAAAAAAAAAAGGTAATACATGAAGAATACCGGGGAAAACTGTAATGATAGAGTGACTGATAAAATTATATAACGGATCTGCGTGACAACACGATCTTGATTTTGATGGGTCGCCACATCACATTGATTAACACTTATCAAAATCGAGGTGGAAGATCGTATTTGTGGCGATCCCAGCAAGCAGAATTTTTGTTGTCTTTCCATCATCTTCCAGGAAAAGGGGGAAATCAGATTCGGTTAGATCGCTGCCCGTGAAAAAAGTTGTATTCTTTTAAAAATGCGTTTGTAGGTAATATGATACGATAATAATATTGTCGTAAAACAATTTTTTCATGATAATAATATTGGCGTAAAATGACCGATTCCATGACACTATTACTGCCATAAGAAGAATTTTTATTCTATTATTATTATCGTAAAAAGTTTTAACGACAAAAATATTGTCGTAAAATCTGTGAACTCCATTATTATTACCGTAAGATTATTTAAATGACCATATTTCTCTATTAAATCGTGAGTGAAGGTGAAACAAGTCATAACTAATAGAGAACACATATTAATTAATATTAGTATGACTCAAGTCATAACTAATAATATAAAACATTACATTTTTTTACTGGGATTCATAAACTAAGTAGAACGCAAAATATTACGTTTTTAACGGGATCCATAAACTCATTTTAAGTAAATGTAAATATAGATGAATTGATGTGTTGCACACACTATTAAACCTCAGCTATATTCGAAAAAAACAATGAAGAATAAATTTGTCATTTTCATTTATGGGGTATATCTGACTAACTTCCTTTTACCTTTGGTGTAAAAGAATGGTACAATATATATAACACCTATGTATAAATTTTTTTTTTTTTTTTTTTTTTAACACATAACCTGCTGCCATGTGGCAGCAAAAGAAGAGGCAAAGAATTGGAGCAAATGGGCCACGTGGAGGAAGGAGGCTCACTTTGAGTCTCTTCTTATTAGATATAGATTAACAAGAGCTGGCGTCAAGTTTGCCAACTGAAATCTGATCGAATAAAATATAGGTACAACAACATATAAGTGACAATGAGAAGATGGAGATTATTGAAATGCTAGAGCGTCGATAATTCAAAATGACCTTATATGTCACAATGAACAGGTGAAGTTTGGATTTATTTGATTAAATCAAGATTTTCTTTTATTAACTTTACGAAGTTAATTATCAATCTACAGTACTCCTTTTCAAAAAAAAAAAAAAAAAAAAATTATCAATCTACTCAATGTGCGAGGCCATTAATGAAAGATTAGTGTTTTGAAATAATTTGAGATTTATTTTTTTTTATTTTTTTTTTTAGAACTAAATGAAATTTTTATTAATCACTGTCTGCGATACAAGACGAATAACGTGAGAAGGTGGGGAGGAGGCATTCCACACATCCAACAAGCAAGATGGAGGCGCTTCTACATGTAGAAGATGAATTACATTTCCTTGCCTTTTACAAAAGAAAAGGAAGAAGAAACAAAAGCTGGCAAACAACATACGACAATCCTCGATAATATCACGCCAACCGGAGATAGAGTCTTGGAGGATTATTCAGGCGATAGTGGATCAATTGTGAGTCTCCTTCAAGATTACTCAAAAACCCCCAGTGAGCGCAAACACCATGGCATGATACATAGCAAGGGCCTCGCCAATTAGCACCGAAGCTCCTTCCCGCCTTTCTTGAAAAGCTACGTATGATCGTGCCATCTCGCATTGCGGAGAATCCCTCCTACTGCGCAGTTATCTTATCACCGAAAGCAAAGATCATCATGTTAAATTTCAACATACCATGATTTGGGGCGTCCATTTGACCTCTATTGGGGCTCGGGAACATTGATCACCTTACTTAGCATGCACGAAAGAAACTCGTCTGCGCTTCACCTGCGGATGCCAAGATTGAATTTGTGCGCTACCGGTCGATCCTTCAAAGAGAAATTCATTGCGTGCCTTCCATATATGCCACATAATATGTATAATTTGCACAAGCTCCTCTCTTCGCTTTTATTTGAAAATGGCATTGAAGAATCACGAAAGGAGTGTAGTTGTAGCTTTGCGAGAATCCTCCCAAATGGTAGTTTTTCCAAGCGACTTTCGGTATATCACATTCGAAGATGCAGTGCCACGTTGTCTCTTTATGAAGCTGACAAATATGCAGAAATGTAAAATTTCGGTCAAAGTATTTCGTCCCACTTTAATAAATCAATGAGTACAATATTTATAGTTACTACTAGGGCTTCTACATTACACAATATACCAAAACTACCCTTACTAAATCAATACACAAATCAATATTTTCCATAAGCATAATATATCGTAATACCCCCCCTCAAGTGGGAGCGTGAAGATCTCGAACGCCCAACTTGCGTAATAAAAACTCGAACTGTTGTCGTCCCAATGCCTTGGTAAAAATGTCCGCCAATTGATGTTTCGTAGGAACATAAGAAGGAAGAATCAAACCGTCGATAATGGCGTGGCGTGCTGAAGTAATGATCCAACCGATCGATATTTCAGACGTTCATGGAAAACCGGTTACGAGCAATATATATAGCAGATCGACCGTCACGAAAAGTGGAATGCCGGAGGGTGCCGAACCCCAGGTCGCCCGAAGAATCGCTTCAACCACTTCACTCACATGTCAAAAAAGCCATAGATCGATACTCCGCTTGACCGAAGATCGAGACACCGTTGTCATTTCTTGGACTTCAGGAGATAGGAGAAAGACCGAGAAAGATGAACCATCCACTCACGGATCTGCGAGTAATTGGGCAACTAGCCCGGTCGAGTCACACCAACCTCAGAAGGAGGGGCGCCGAGCTTGACAAAATACCCTGGCCAGGATGTTTCTTCAAATAGCGGACTAGTCGTAAGGCGGCCTCCCAATGCTCAATCCGGGGGCTGCATAAATTGTGACAAGGCGTGAGCGAATATGCCGATCGGGTCGAGTGACCCCGAGATAGATAAGCCGTCCAATAAGGCGTCGGTGCGGACGCCGGATCACCAACAGAGGTCCGTGGCGAGTGCGGCTTATGATTACGCTCTATGGGAAAGTCAGCTGGTTTGCTCCCAAGTAACCCGGACTCATGTATAATATCCAATGCATATTTCCGCTGATTCAAGAAAATCCCATCTACGTTCCTCGCAACCTCGATGCCAAGAAAATATTTGAGAGCCCCAAGATCCTTCATTTTAAAACACTTGCCCAAATAAGATTTAAAAACCGTCATCGCAATCTGTCATTGCCTGCAATGATCATATCGTCAACATACACAAGCACCACAAGCTGAATCCCGTCACGAGTCAAAGTAAACAACGAATAGTCAGAGTACGACTAACAAAATCCATAATCACGCAAAGCGGAGGCAAGCTTCGCAAACCAACACCGTGGTGCCTGTTTCAACCCATACAATGATTTGCGCATCTTGCAAACCAAATTGGACCCCGGCTTCGCAAATCCAGGAGGTATCTTCATATAGATCTCCTCGTCCAAGTCCCCATGCAAAAATGCATTATGGACGTCCATCTGATGAATGTCCCACCGTTTCACCGCGGCGACACTGAGAACGGTCCGAACCGTAACCATTTTCGCCACAGGGGCGAAAGTCTCTGTATAATCAATACCTTCTTCTTGGTGATGCCCAAAAGCCACTAACCGGGCTTTAAGACGCTGTAGGGTGCCGTGCTCGTCATATTTCTCTGTATACACCCACTTACTCCCCAATGCCTTTTTCCCGGGAAGGGGTTGCAAAACCCAAGTACCTTGATCTTCAAGTGCTTGAATTTCTTCTGACATGGCCTTACGCCACCCCCTCATGTTTTCTGACCTCCTTAAAAGATTTAGGAGGATTACCCATGTAATATTTGCAAGATACTTGCGATGTTTATCAGAAAACTTATCATAATTAATATAATGCATAAGAGGATACGGAGTACCTGAGGAAACTGACGGACCGGAAGAGTGTGGAATGGGACTTTTCTGATCAATCAATGTATGCGTCACAAAATCTTGGAAGCGCTTGGTCGGAATCTTACGTCGTCTACCCTACCCAACTCTTGATCTTATCACCTGGATGTCGCGGTTGTGGTGAAGGCACTATATTACCCCAGTATCACTGTGTCAATTGTCAAGTCCGTCCCCCCCTCAACCGGAGGATCCGGCAAGGGTGGATCACCGGTAGGAGAGGCATCGAATCCCTGATCTACTATGCCAACATCGTCAAACAAAGGGTAAGGAACTACAGAGGCTTCACTATCTGTCGGTTGAGAAAAAGGAAACACATGTTCGAAAAATTTAACATCCCTAGAAACAAAGATCTCCTCCGTATCTAGGTCATACAAGGTCCATCCCTTCTTCGCGAACGGGTAACCAAGGAAAACACACTTACGACTCCGGCTAGCAAATTTATGAGTGTGGCGATGGTCGTGCGTGGCGTAACATAAACATCCTAAAATTGAAGCATTGAGAGGTTCGGGTTTTTCCCAAAAGAGTCTCATAAGGCGTCTTAAAATTCAAAACACTAGACGGTGTTCGGTTAATTATATAAGCCGCAACCATAACACATTCCCCCAAAACTTCAGCGGCAAATGTCCATCAAACCGTAATGCACGTGCAACATTAAGAATGTGTTGATGTTTCCGTTCTACCCGACCGTTCTGTTGAGGAGTGCTAACACAAGACGTTTCAAAAATGATACCTTCTTTACGAAAATAAGGAAGCAAAGGTCTGAATTCTGTTCCATTATCACTACGAACCCGTTTAATGGTAACCTCGAACTGACGAGAAACTAAAGCAATGAAATCCAAGAAAGCAAATTCGACTTCCATTTTGTTCAATAATAAATAAATCCAAACCGAACGAGAATAGTCATCAACAATAGTCAAAAAATACGTCGCACCACATGTCGAGGGTACACTATATGGCCCCCATAAATCATAATGTATCAACTCAAAAACACGACTAGCTTTATTCTCACTAATGGGAAAAGGTTCACGAGGCTGCTTAGCTCGAAAACAAATATCACATCCATCTTTATGTAAATTCTTGGAAATAGAAATATTAGGAACCTGCCGAAGGACCTTTTCTGATGGGTGTCCCAAACGCCGGTGCCATAAATCTGCAGATTTTCCGTCATCAATAGCCAAAATCTGAACCTCCGGAACGCCCAAGAACAGAAAAAGTCCATCCACACGCTCTGCCAGTCCAATCAGCGTCCTCGTCACTCGATCCTGGATAACACATAATTTCCCCGTAAGTTGCAATACACAATCATTATCATCCTGTAATTGAGTAACCGAAAGCAAGTTGCAATTCAATTTTGGCACGTATAAGACATTTTTAAGCATAAATTTCCGGGCAAAATAACACTCCCTTCATGAGTCGCCACCGATGAACGTCCATCGGGTAACCTAATCGGCTTCGAACAATTGGTCGTGGATCAACGAGGACTTAAAAGAAACGATCCACGTGATGTGTCGCTCCCGTGTCAACAATCCACGCACTTGGTGGTGATAGTCGATCTTTCGGTTTGAGCAAATCAACGATACTTTTCCATTGGTCTGGGCTGATATTGGAGAGACCTAATTCCTCAGAAGTATCGATCTTCACGTTCATAACAGACATCTTTTTACCAATACATAAACCTTAGAAGTCGAGTTCACAAAAATAACACCACCAAAACACAGCAGTTTGGTCTCGGGTTTATTCTGAGATATTGAACCGTCCAAAATCAATATCAACCGTACAGATTGTACCACATAAAGAGACAAACACGCACTCAAAATTTTGTCATGATCGGAGTCCGTTTCAATGTCCGATCGTCGCCGGAAAACTTCTGCTGCAACAATTAACAGCAGCTCGGTCGCGGACAATTTCAGAGAAATGGAACCGTTCAATAAAAATTTCCACCGTTCAGATTAGAGAAGACAAAATTTCGAACAACCCCTCCAAATTTCGTCACGATCGGAGTCCGTTTCAATATCCGATCGTCGCCGGAAAACTTCTGCTGCAACAATTAACAGCAGTTCGGTCGCGGTTAATTTCAGAGAAATTGAACCGTTCAATCGGAAATTCCACCGTTCAGATTGTAGAAGACAAAATTTCGAACAACCCCTCCAAATTTCGTCACGATCGGAGTCCGTTTCACTATCCGATCGTGGCCTGAAAGCTTCAGCTGCAGAGTTAAAAAAGCTGCGATTTTTTTTTTTTTTCAACCTGTCTCTGATACCATGTAAAATTTCGGTCAAAGTATTTCGTCCCACTTTAATAAATCAATGAGTACAATATTTATAGTTACTACTAGGGCTTCTACATTACACAATATACCAAAACTACCCTTACTAAATCAATACACAAATCAATATTTTCCATAAGCATAATATATCGTAATAAGAAACCGTCACCAATTCCCTTAGTCTGCAGAGCGAGCCCCGTAGGTATGGCATTGTGGATTATTTTCCAAAGGAAGTGACTTATCCTTGGCTTAATTTTGAGCTTCCATAAAGTGCGCCATATGTTGCTTCCCGTCGACGACGAGGAAGAAGCCATATTGGTGGTTAAATTATATTTCTGCTCGTAAGCCAAATAATACCCCGATTTCACTGATTAAATCCCATTTGTAGTAAAGTGCCATGTTAATTTGTCTTCTCTTGGACCCGGAGATAAAGGTATCGATAAAATTTTCTCTACTTCATATGGATTGAAAATATCACAAATAATATCCTTCCTCCATAGTCGAGTGCTAGGATTCATGAAATAACTTACCTTTCGGTCTGGGAGAGTGTCCATGAGGGGGTGAGTGCGAAAATCTGTGAGAGCAGGGATCCACGGGTCCTTCATGATATCAATATTTTCACCTGTGCCCACTCTCCAACGAAGGCCTTTGAAAAGAAGCTCTTTCCCAATCATAATACTTCTCCAAATCGTAGAAGGGTGGCTCTGTAATAGTAGCGGACTTAAAATCGGCACTTTCAAAGTATTTTGCTTTAAGAACGTTCGCTGAAATAGAGTCTGGATCCGACATAATCCTCCAAGCTTGTTTTGCAAGTAAGGCCATGTTAAAACACTCTAAATCACGAAAGCCAAGCCCACCTTCTGTCTTCTTTCTGCAGCAAGTCTCCCAAGACTTCCAATGTACTTTTTTCTTCCCCTCTGAGGAACCCCAGAAAAATTGTCTAGTTAATTTCTCCAAATCGGTGATAAGTGATTTGGGTAAAGCAAAGCATTGCATCACATATTGAGGGAGGGCCTGAATGACGGCTTTGATTAAGATCTCTTTCCCAGCAGGCGAGAGTAGTTTGCATTTCCATCCGTTCAATTTCTTTTGCACTCTCTCCATAATGTACCCGAAAATCTCTTTCTTTGACCGTCCAATAATTAAGGGTAGACCCAAATATTTTTTGCGCCCTTTGTCTAAAGGGATATTCAATAAAGAGGACAATTCGATCCTTGTTGTTCGGCCGATGCATTTGCTGAAAAAGATAGAAGACTTGTTCAGATTTATTTTTTGCCCCGATAAAATCTCATATTCTGCCAGAAGTTGGGAGACTAGGTGACATGAATCTTGTGTAGCTTCTGTAAAAAGCAAGCGTAAATGCCTGCAAACAAAAGATGGGTAAGTTCGCACGATCTTTGCCTGCCAAAAAAGATACCATGCATAGAATTATTTTCACTTGCCCTCTGAATCATCGAAGAGAACCCTTCCGCACATAGGATGAATAAGAAAGGTGAAAGAGGGTCTCCTTGTCTTATCCCTCTGGTAGGATGCACCTCTGGAGACGGATGCCCATTGATTAAGATTTGATACGTTGGCGTAGAAATATAGGCCATGATAAAGGATATAATGAACTCTGGGAAGCACATACGCTCCATAGTGGCCCGGAGAAAACCCCACTCTACCCTGTCAAAAGCTTTCATCATATCAAGTTTAAGAGCCATATGGTTGTTACACCATGTCTTTCCAAGATTCATAGAGTGGAAGGCCTCGAAAGCTGCTATAACATTATCTGTAATAAGCCTGCCTTTGACAAAAGCTGATTGACTTGGAGAAATGATAGAGTTCATAATTCTCTTTAATCTATTGACAATAGTACGTGACAAAAGCTTATAAATAGAGTTGCATAGGCTAATGGGTCGAAAGTCGGTCATCAACTTTGCCTCTTTTACTTTAGGAATGAGCGTGATAAAAGTTTTATTCAAAGGGGCGAGGTCTTTGCCTTCGTTAAGACAACCCATAATTACCTCGGTAATTTGTGGGCCGAGAATGTGCCAGAATTTTTGTAGAAAAACCATATGCATACCGTCTGGGCCGGGAGATTTCTTTCCTGGAATCTGGGCTAGAGCACTTTTAATTTCATCTGCGTGAAAGGCTTCGGCGAAATAGGACTTCTTCTTCCGATAGTTTTTAAACAAAAGGTCTTCGTGTAAAGGATTATTTGCACCATTAGAGGAAAAAATATTAGAAAAGTACCTTGTGGCAACAGCATGTAAATCTGCTAATTTTGTGCAATTGTTACCGGATTCATCCACAATGGTGTTTATAGAATTGCGCTCCTTTCGTTGCGATGCTTTATGGTGAAAGTATGAAGTATTCTTGTCCATCGAGACCATCCATTCCGCTTTCTCTCGAACTCTCCAATATTCCTCTTCAAGCAATTGTATGTTCTCTATATCCTTAAGGATTTCTTTCTCCACCGACTATCAAAAGATCAATTTGAATATACCTTGTCTAATTGTTTATTAAGATCTTTAAGCTTGGATGACAAGTCACCAAATTTAAACTTTGCCCAGGTCCTTAAATCCTCCCTAGTTTTAATAATATTTTCTTGTAACATGCTTGTTGTTGGATTAACAAGATGATACCAGACCATTAGCATCCTTTCTTCAAGTTCACCTTCCTGAAGCCAAAATGGCTCAAACCGGGGTAGCTTCCTCCACCTTAAGCTACCTGGAGTTCCTTCTTCTTCTTTAAGCAAAAGAGGTGCGTGATCCGAGTAAGAAGAGACAAGATGATGAACTTTATGTTTCGGGAAGAGCGATTTCCAGTCGATGCAAGCCACCCCTCTATCTAGACGGACCCGAATAGAATTATTATCATTACGTCTTCTCCATGTGAAAGGTGCACCTACAAACCCGATGTCAAAAAGGTCACAGTCGGTCAAGGCTGCACGAAAAGCTTGCATAGCCGTGGAAGATCTATCGTTTGGTCCGTCTTGCTCGTTGGAATAGAGGATTTCATTGAAGTCCCCTATTACACACCATGGGAGGTGGTGCATATCATGTAATCTTCGTAGAAGGTCCCAAGAGTATTTGCGAAGTGAAGCTTCTGGGTTGCCGTAAAAACCCGTTAACCGCCAAGGAGTGATCCCGTCTTGTTCTATTCGAACATCAATATGACCTTGGGAGTGAGTATGCAGAGTCACGTTGATGTCGGCAGTCCATAGCAATGCCAATCCGCCACTACCACCCTTTCTACATAGATGCCATGAGGGAACCCTATACGTGCTCTGATCCAATTCATCTGCCTGGTGTTTGATTTAGTTTCCGATAGGAAGATAACCTTAGGTTTGTGCTCATCGACTAGGGTTTTTAGAGCCTTTTTCGCTCTGGGGTTTCCCAACCCCCAGCAATTCCACGCCAAAATTGTCATCGTAACACACAAAAAAAAGACGTAAGAAACCAGAATCAATTTCAAACAGAGAAGATCACCTTCGAGTGGATCGCCTAAAAAGGGAAGTGCTGGGAGCGCCGCCGAAATAATCGGAGTAAAGCCCTAGAGAGGGATGAAAGCCGGATCACCGGAGTAAAGCGAGATTTATTTTCTTAAGTTGATTTGTGATGGTAGTCAAATAAATTGAAACTAAAATCCGATCAACTAACATTCAACGTGATTGAATAAAAAATTAAAAAAAAAAAAAAAAACATTCAACGTGATTCCATCAATTTTACTAGATGTTGAATTGAATTTGGACTTCTAAACGAGAGCTGTAGATCTTAGAGCACGTTGTTCATGAAGCTATGATCACAATCTTGCAAGTGTCAAAATTCAAACAACTTCAATCAATCTAATAAGTCCTAAAAGTCGATATAAGGTTGATGGCGTAGTACATGTGTAACCTGATTTATTGAATTTACTGAGTTTGCATTCCACTTTTGGCATATCAGATTCGAATATTTTTTTCAGAGACGTTTAGTGATGCCAGAATTAGAGTCAGTTTCAGAGAATAAGCATGCTGTGTGTTACATTAAATATTTTGACAAGCTTATTCGAGGTGCGGTGATAAGAAAATACCACTTGTGAAGATATATCTATATAAGGATGTTTTCTCTGTTGATGAACCACTTGCAAATAAGGCTAAATCAATGGCTCATAAAGAAACTGTTGATTTAAGTAAGGACGACGAAGATGATGTTCATTTTATTCACACCGTCTACTAAAGTGTTGATTGAAGAGATTCCAGCCTCTTCACTGACTGTTGTTGTTGATGATCCAGCTCAATCTGGTTGTAAGTGAGTTCTCTCTTTCGGTGATTTGCAAAAATGCACAGCTACAGTGAAGGAGGAGCCTATTGAGTATTGATGATGACGCTCTGTGCTGGGTGATGGGCCAGAAAAAAATGCCGGTGAGGCGGCGGAACAAATTCGAAAGCGAGTGGGGACATCAATAGTGTTTTACATTTTTACCTATAAAAACTTGCCGATTTTTGGATCTCCGGTGAAATTTGGACACCCCACTTTGTAATCTTTGGGTCCGTCCCTGTCTGCTGCAATGAGCAATCCATGGTGGATGGTTCAACATCCGTTGAAAGCCTTGTTAAGAAGATTAAGGGAAAGCTGAAACAAAATTAATTTTGCCTGTTGATTTGCAACGTGCTCAAGTAAAACATGAAAAACCTCTTTTGTCTGTAAAACTTTCCTTTTGCGATGCATACATGACATATTAGAAGCCATTAGTTTGTTTCGAAGCACAACGAACACTAATGGTTACTAATAGCATGTCATTATGCATGGAACTTTTATCTACGTATTAGCAGTACAAATGACAATGGTTTGAACAGTTCCTTAATCGTTCTCCTGTAAAATGATGGATAATGTTGTGTTTTGTATCATGTATGTGGATCTAAAATATTTACTTACCGTATTTTGCGCTTCAGAAGCTTTATGTTCTATGATAATTGCAGAGTACATAACTTCAGATTTACGGACACACAATAAGTAAAAACTATAGCATTACACATACATATATTGCTCGTGAGTAGTAAAGTCGAGTATTGTATTGTTTGAGTGGTAGGTCGTTTAATGTTCGAGTCAAAGTCGATTTTAAATTCGAACTAATTTAAGCCGAGCCGAATCAAGTTCTGACTCAAGTCGATGTTGAGCTATCCGCGAGTTGTTTGAGACGCTTGCCCCTAGTGTTATACATCTCACTTCCTCGAATTTCCCTAAAACACACCCTTCTTCATCTTGACATTGCTTTTCTACCCCTTTCTAATTATGGGGTAAACTGAATTTCCGCAGCGTTCATCTGCTCCTACATCTCTATCTTCAGCGAATAACCTGGTGGTATGTCAAAAATATCAGATTCTCGGTGGTTTTGAGAGTTGAGTGCTGATAGTGGCACACCATTCAGAGATTTGTGAGTTTTATTGAAGAAGTTATCTTTTGCAAAAACAAGGTGAGTAATTGATGTTTGTTCTATTGATTTTGTTTTCCCCTACCTGTCTAAATTTCTTGTAGCCCCAATCCTTTTTTGGTCATTGATTCAAGATTTTTGATTTCTTGAAGTAGCAGTATACTGTATACTTAAGTGTGGGTGATTTTTTTTTTTTTTTTTTTTTTTATTATTTTAATTTTTAGAACATTTATTTGATTTTATTTTGTTGTTCGTTTAACAGCAATAAATTTTTGTTATCATTTTAGTTTTTCAGTTTTTGATGCTGCTTCGATCCTATCAGGTTTTTTATATTTTATTCAATAGTGACTAATCTGTCAAGAACTGAGCTGAGTTTCAGCTGGTTTGAGCTATTAATCAGCTCGTTTGAACTCAGTCTGAGCTCCTTTGAGCTAAGCTCACAAACAAGAGCAGCAAATGACCTCATTACATTCTAGTTGTGTGTTGATTCTTTTTGCTTAATCTGTAATTTGGAGAGTATATAAGGGAGGTTACTGCTTCTAAAACATTCTTAAGCAAGTTGATGATAAAATTCCCTCCTTTTCGATCTATTCCTTCTACTTACATACAGGTTATATTTGTTCTTCTATCTTGCTCTCTGCATTTCTTTGCTGCTTTATTGTTCCTTCTTGATTGTTAATTGAAGCTAATTGAGCTAGATTTCTTACATATAATTACACTTTCATGTTTTCGACCCACAGATGAATGAATTGATTAGTTTGTTACATGCAGATTTTAGCTTTGTTCATCGGTTCATTTGTATATTTTGGTAGTATTTTAATGGGTAATTGGTGAATTCAATAGAAAAAACGCAATCTGGTTACTCGTGCACCATTTTACGTATGCACCATAGTAGAACTGACTTTGTGAAAGTAGGTTCCGGAGCGTAGAACCGACTTTTCGTAGGTGCAATGAGAGTCGGTTCTTGTTTCCTTAACCTACGAAAAGTCGAGTCTAGGCTCCAGAACCTACTTTCACAAAGTCGGTTCTGCTGTGGTGCACATGTAGAGTGGTGCATGAGCAGATTGATGGTGGTGCAGATGAAGATAAAGGGCCCCCATTGTGAATGTCACTGTGTTATTGTGAATGGAAGATGTAGAGATGGTAAAGACTGCTTTGTGAAGGCCTTTCTCTGCTTTTTTGATTCTTTCTTTCTTTCTTCAGCTCAGGAAATATGACAACCAAAGAAATCACTATTAAACTCATACTTGATACCGAGTCAAACAGATTAATCTTTGCTGAAGCTTCAAAAGATTTCGTCGATTTCCTCATCTTTTTACTTTCTTTACCGATTGGCACCGTTACAAATATCCTTACAAGTGAATCTATGGTGGGCTCGATCGGAAATATTTACACAAGTGTTGCAAATCCGAATGGACTTTGCATGCAACGAAACGTTTACAGAAATGATGTTCTGTATCCATTGTTTTGTTCTTCCCTTACTAACATTCCCTTGTGGGAAGCATCCGCACTTTACATCAAAATGTACCGGAACTTCTACACTTGTTGGGATCGCGAATGCGGAAGTGCTATTACCGACATACATCATGAGGTTCAATGTCCTGGTTGTTCTGCAACTATGGGCAAAGAGATCAAATTTATCGGCGCAGACTCAAAGGGTTATGTTCAAAACTTGGCTTCTTACATGATTTCTGATGATTTATCTATAACATCGATATCAACCATGTCTATTGTGTCAATGTTGAATAAGTTCAATGTCGATGTCACTAAAGTTGAAGAGAGGAAGGTTAAAATTGGAGCCGAAGAGGCATTGGAGCTGTTGAAGGCGTCTCTTGAGTCAACCACAGTCCTAACCGATGTGTTCCTTAAGAGGAAGTATAGAAAACAACCAGGTATGAAAATCTAAGTTTCTTTGTACATCTATCAACAATTTTTATTGTATGTATTAAATTATTTTTTTTTTGGCACAGTTGTATCACTGCACATCAAAAAAGTGTTGCAAATGTTGCCTTTTAGTGGGTGTTTAACATTGCATTTTTTTTAACTCGGAAGTGGATTGATTTTGTAAATTTCTTGGTTTTTTCCCCTTTCTGATGTAAATGAGCCAAAACTCTTAGGCAATGGGCGGAGTAAAATGGAGATCTTTGTCAAAACCCTTACGGGGAAGACCATAACCCTTGAGGTAGAGCCTTCTGAGACGATATACAGTGTCCAGACTAAAGCTGGAGACATTGATGGGGTTCCTCAAAAAAACGTACGGCTAATTTACAACGGTAGGCAATTGGAGGAGGGCCGAACCTTAGCTGATTGCAACATTGTGAACAAGTCCGTACTTCACTACGTAGTTCGTCTACGTGGTTGCTGATGAAAATATATGTCCAACAACATATAAAAGGCAGGGAACGAGGTGTGAAAAGCGGGGCCTCAACTAGGAAACAGTCGTTATTGGTATTGGTTTTATGTATCGATAATCGAGGTTTTAGTTGTCTTTGTTATGACAGATGTCTTTTGTTTGGTTCCTTTGCCAAATCAAGTTATTTACGATGAGAAGTTATTTGGTGTAATTAAGGTTCCCCATGGTGTTTTCTTTTCTATTTGTTTAGCAGTTTCCAAGAGTTGTTGGCTGTGGTCCGACGGTTTGTTTGGTGATATTCTGACGGTTGTACAACGGTAGAGTTCTTGTATGTTTCTTTTGCGAAAAAAGAGAGAGTATAAACCTCTGTTCTGTTCTAATTTGCGTTCTCTTTTCTACTCGGTTACAAAAAAGGAATGTATCTTGATCTAAGCGTTAAAAGATTGTAATTCTTTTACCATATTCTTTATTTTTCGTCATTTTTATTTTGACATCACATTTGATATTTTTTCAACGACATTTTCATAGAAAGCAACGAAACAGTGGATTTAGGTTTTTTTTTTTTAATGAACGAAACCTTTTATTAGGAAGATAAGAAAAGGATCATATAAAGCAATATCTTGACCCTCTACTTATATCAAATTACGTAGACAAAACATAACTTTGTCTCCCTAAAACCTATGCGTGGCAAACCCGGTGTGGGAAAATCCTGCGCATAGAAAAAAATACAGCACCATATACTTCAAAAAAAAAAAAAAAAAAAAAAAAAAGACCCCCAAGAGTACAGCGGGATTGTGACATATAGTAAAAGAAACTTTGTTTGTGATCACCATCCTCTGTCTTGAAAGAAAGGTTGATTGTCGTCCCATCAAGATTATGGATAGCTGAAGTGATGAGTGTCCAGGGTGCCTCCAAACTGGTTTGCACCCTCCAAAAAATTGAAGGGTGCTTCCAACGAGATGCTCCATGTGTCCTCCTAATGAATCTGCACTCCAAGATTTGATCCATCCTGCGAACGTGAAATTGTTCTCATGTAACAAACCGTGGTGATATGGCATATAAATCTGAAACAAAATAATGAAGAGATAGTAAGGATAAAGACAACATGGTTTACACTCTTCAAAAAATTGAAGAGTGCTTCCAGTAAATCATCTTTGTTTGATCAAGCGAATAGCAGGGAATCCAAGTCTATCGCGAAGAATGAGAAGGCGTGAATCCAAAGGAATAGGTGTGTGCTTATCATATTGATGGGATAAGCCAGTGGAACTCGAGGACTTGGCTAAGAAATCCATAACTGTATTCGCTTCTTTATAAATATGCGGAATGGTGAAACAATGAGCTCGAATAATCTGACGAGTTTGATGAAGAAAATCATATTGCTCCCAAGGAAACGGCTTGTCATCATGCAAAATGGAGAAAAGGACCAAATAGTCCGTTTCCACAATAAGTGGAAATATATCATTCTTAGCACAAAAATCCACACCATAGTAGAGCGCTTTGACTTCGGCTTTAAAATTATTGGTAGTTCCAAGAAAAGAAGAGCCAGCATGAACCAAACTACCTTGATCATTACGAATAATTAATGCTACCTAAGTTTCCAGGGTTGTTAACCGAGGAGCCATCCGAGTTAAGCTTAAAGAAATTCGTAGGAGGGGGTATCCACTTAACTGTAATTGGGTTTATTTTAGGTTTCAGGGAGAAATGCTTCAGGATGCAGAGATGCAAAAGAATATCATCTTTATTGTCCAAACGACAAACGAGTTTTTGATAGAAGGCCATAGATAGATCCTTGAGAATTGAGTGAGTCGCCGTTTGCGGAGTGTCTAACATGCCTTGTAAAGTCCTACATCGGTAAAATAAGAGAATGATCACCCCCATATAAGTGTGAGACATAAAGGTCTTGTCAATTCGGGTTAGTCCTTTTAGACCAAGTGAGGACGGCGGTCTCAAGCGATTGACCGGACTATTTATGACTCATTTAGCGCTACCAGGCCGAAGTGCTGGGGCGTTACAAAATGGTATTCGTGAGCCGACTATCGAGCGGAACTATGCTACATTGCACCGTACAAGAAGACAGTGTAAGGATGGCCTCTAGTCCCCTCTGGTAGGGACGATCCGGGAACAGTCTCGGCCGTTCTGGCGAGGACGCCAGTCCCTTATAAGGAGGGAGAATGTAAAGTCCTACATCGGTAAAATAAGAGAATGCTCACCCCCATATAAGTGTGAGACATAAAGGTGTTGTCAATTCGGGTTAGCCATTTTAGACCAAGCGAGGACGGCAGTCTAAGCAGTTGACCGGACTATTTAGGACTCATTTAGCGCTACCAGGCCCGGGGTCTGGGGGCGTTACATGCCTTCAAAAATAATTTTATTTCGCTCATTCCATAGCTCCCAGCAAACAAAAGTAAAGATATAAGTGCTGACACCGTAACACACCAGTAGACTAGTTATCCTACCAACCTCGAAAGACGTATGTTAATATAACAACCCAGCGAAGTTTGGAGAAAATGCCAAACCTCATAAGCAAAGTTACAATGAAGGAAGAAGTGTTGTATGGAGTCTTCATTTTGGCAGAATGGGCATTTATAAGGACCAGCGAAACCCATACGACGAATGACATCCGGCATGAGGATGAGACGGTTAACAGAGTGCCAATCACAATCATTGAAAACTTCGACATTATATACATTGAAGATAAATATAAGAATACACATACATATAGATATACATATATATGTTTCGATTCTACTCTCCGCCCGAATAAAAATTCTCTTTCATTTCCCGATATATATGTATAGATATATGCATTTTATTATTATGCTCCCTCCGTTCCTTATTATATATCGCATTTAAAGAAAAAATAATTGATCATGTTCATCCAAAAAATAACTAACCTTAAACTAAAAAGTGACCAAGTTCATCCAAATAATAGCAGTTACTTTTTCTTCAAATGCGACATATAATAAGGAACGGAGGGAGTATATAAATACATGTTCGAGTTCGCACGCGAGTAGTCGAATTGGTTATGTATTATTTGAGTATTGGTCGTTTAATCTTCGAATCAAGTCAATTTCAAATTCAAGCTAAGCCAATTGAATCGAGTTCTGGCTCGAGTCGGTATTGAACTACTAACGAGGTATTTGACTCGCTTATGACGCCTATTGTTATACATCTCATTTCGTCAGTTCTTCCCTAAAAGGATCCCCAAAGGAAGACGACAAATCTTACATCAAATCATTAATTTGGTGTAACTTTTATACTAAATATTATACACCAACTCCAACTATACAACATAAAAAAAAGAATATTTTTGGCTTTCAAAAAAAAAAAAGAATATTTTTGGAATATTCTTTCTTTAGAAAAACCATTGCCGAACATTGTTTTATCGGTGAAATAACCTCACGACAAATTTTCTATTGAAATCATTCAAAATACTAATTTGACGTAGGATTACCTGGGTTATTGGGGTGGAGATCTCCGATCAAAACATCAATGTGCCCGAGTTAGATTTTGGGATGCTACACTTTTTAGTTATCGGGAGAACCCAAGTATTTGGAGATGCTCTAAAACACACCTTCCCTCGTCTTGACATTGATTTGTAATAACGGGGTAAACTGCATTTCCGCAGCACTCATCTGCTCCTACATCTCTTTTTTCAGCGAATAACCTGGTGGCATGTCAGAATTATCAGATTCTTGGTGGTTTTGAGAGTTGAGTTCTAATAGTGGCACACCATTCTGAGATTTGTGAGTTTTATTGAATAAGTTCTCTTTTGCGAAAACAAGGTGAGTAATTGATGTTTGTTCTATTGATTTTGTTTTCCCCTAATTGTCTAAATTCCCTGGAGCCCCAATCCGTTTTTGGTCATTGATTCAAGATTTTTGATTTCTTGAAGTAGCAGTATACTTTAAGTGTGGGTGATTTCTTTTTTTAGAACATTTATTTGATTTTGTTGTTCGTTTAACAGCAACAAATTTTTGTTATCATTTTAGTTTTCAGTTTCTGATGCTTCTTCGATTCTATCAGATTTTTTTATTCAAAAGTGACTAATTTGTCAAGAACCGAGCTGAGTGAGCTAGATTTCAGCTGGTTTGAACTCAGCCTGAGCTCCTTTTAGAGCTAAGCTCACAGCAGCAAATGACCTCATTACATTCTAGTTGTGTGCTGATTCTTTTTGCTTAATTTGTAATTAGTGCTTCTAAAACATTCTTAAGCAAGTTGATGATAAAGTTCTCTCCTTTTTGATCTATTCCTTCTACTTACGGGTTATATTCGTTCTTCTTTCTTGCTCTCTGCATTTCTTTGCTGCTTTATTGTTCCTTCTTGATTGCTAATTGAATCTAATTGAGCTAGATTTCTTACATATAATCACTCTTTCATGTGTTCGACCCGCGGATGAATGAATTGATTAGTTTCTTACATGCAGATTTTAGCTTTGTTAATCGGTTCATCTGTATATTTTGGTAGTACTTTAATGGGTAATTGGTGAATTCAATAGAAAAAATGCAGTCTGGTTAGAATTTGGGTGTTAAATATGAGTGTATTGTAGAAGATATTGGGATGATAATGTCATTGTGATGATATGTAATGCCATTAAGGCTATTTTTGATATTTTACACACATTGACATTGTGAAGTGGATTATTATTTGCACTGCACCAAATCAACTCGTGCACCACTCTACATGTGCATCACATTAGAACCGACTTTGTGAAAAGTAGGTTTTGGAGCCTAGAACCGGCCTTTTTTTCGTAGGTGCAATGTGAGAACCGACTTTGATAAATTTGGTTCCTTGTTTCCTTTACCTAAGAAAGTCGAGTCTAGGGTCCGAACCGACTTTCACAAAGTCGGTTACTTAGTGGTGCACGAGTAGATTGAGAAGCGGTGAAGATAAAGGGCCCCCAGTGTGATTGTGACTGTGTTATTGTGAATGGAAGATGTAGAGATGGTAAAGACTGCTTTGTGAAGGCCTTTCTGCTTTTTCGATTCTTCTTTTTTCAGCTCAGGAAATATGGCAACCAAAGAATTTTGAGTGAATAGGGAATTATGTGTTTTTCTGTACATGTTATGGGAAATTCCATAGGTATAGGCCCGGACGACTTGTTTTCGATTCCCTACCTACGGAACAACCTAAAAAAAATGTCAGTCCCTTAGAAGGGCCTGGAATTTTTTTTTCTCCAAGGGATTTGAATTTTGGAATGAAAGACGGAGGGACTCTGCATATAGACTTTGCTTCTGATTTACTTATTGTCAGAAACCTTCAAGATTCTTCCTTTTATCCTTTTCAGAAAATATGGCAACCAAAGAAATGAGTATCAAACTTATGATTGATCCAGAATCAAACAGATTAATCTTTGCAGAAGCTTCTAAAGACTTTGTCGATTTCCTAATCTTCTTACTTTCTTTACCGATCGCCACCGCCATCAAGCTTCTTTCCAATGAATCCATGCTGGTGGGCTCGATCGGAAATATCCACACAAGTGTTGCCAAACTCGAAGAAACTTACCTACGATCAGATGTTAACAAAAACTCAATTCTCAATCCAGTGTTTTTTTCATCTGTTACCAACATTCCCTTATCGATATCTCAATCATCTATCATTTCCTCTGGGAAGTTATACAATTGTGGGGATCCAAACTGCAAAAAAGGTGTCACAAACATTTGTGATGGTGCTTTTTGCCCCGGTTGTTCTAGAAAGATGAACCAAGAAATCAAATTCGTTCCTGGTTCTAATGACCTTATTATGGATAAATACCAAGTTCCAGAGGGGGGTTATGTTCAGGAGGTGGTTTCTTACTTAATATCTGATGATTTGTCTGTAACTCCAATATCAGCCATGGCTATGCTGTCAATGATGAACAAGTATAATGTTTCTAAATTTGAAGAAAAGAAGGTCGAAATCGGAACTGAGGAGGCATTGGAGCTGTTGAAGACGTCGTTTCGTTCAACCACCGTCATTACCGATGTATTTCTTAGGAGCAAGAAGAGAAAACAACCAGAACCAGGTATAAATCTGAATTTATTGATACTACTCATGTCCTTCCCATCCTAACATGTAAATCCGTTTAACTTTTTGAATTTGTATCCTAATGAATACCAATTATGCATTTAGTACATTTTTCGTGTGACAAAAAAAAGTTCTAAACGGACTTAAATTTTAAGACGGGAGACAGTACGTATATCTTAAAGATGATGATATTTTGTTATAACCCTATAAACAAAATTCAAGCTGTAGGGAATGGGCGGGCGAAAATAACACAGATCTGGGTCAAGAACTTAGTAACAGGTAAGCCGTGCATAAACATAAAGGTAGAGCCAAATGACACTATTGCCAAAATCAAGGGTGAAGTTGAAGCAATTGAAGGGATTCCTTCCCATAGGCAACGCCTAATTTTCGCTGGCAAGATTCTAGAGGACGGACGAACCCTAGCTGATTACAACATTCTCTTGGACTCCACTCTCCACCTCTTACCTGATTGAACTTCGTTTTCATGCACTTTACTTTACGCACAATTCTATATCATTCTACTACTAATTTTGTAACGACATTAATGTAAGTTATTGAAATGTTCGAGTTTTGAAGTAATTTGAGGTTTAATTGTTTTAGATGATTCATGGAAACAAGTATACAAGACGTCATTGTGTGCACTAAGACATTTTCTTGTGTGAAAAGACATTCACTTTATTACGTCCAGTGTCAAGTGCATTGTCATCATAAAAACAGGGCACATTGAAAATAAGACAACAAACCATGCATGAAACTGAAAAGGATCCACAAAACCCTACAACAAAAGACGATCAATATTACAAACCAACTTTTAAGGTACCTCACACTCTGATGTAGTGCCACGGAGGTAAATGACGGTACTACTAAAGGCGCCCATAAAAATTCTACGTTGCCCAACTTCGCTTTGAGGACTGAGGAGGAGGGTTTTTCACCCGATCACAAAGGCATTGAACAGCCTCCTCTAGACTAGCTTTCCTACCTTCTTTGAAGTTCCATAGTTCTTCATACTTCCAGCTCGGATAGTAAGCATTTATTTCTGTTAATCCTTTCACAACAGCATTATACACCTCGTCACCCCAGTCCTTCTCAATTCTTTCAACTCGCTATCATCTTCGTTAATCACTTCATGCATCTCCTATTAATCAACATTCAAGCCCGAAATGATCCAGTTGTTAGAATGCATACATTCGACCTTTTTAAAGTTGGTCTGATATCATATACTAATAAACTTTTGAAAGGTCGAATGTGTGTGGTGATATAAAAGAATTCAATGAATAAAACATGTCCCTAAATCAAGAAAAGGGCGCAAACCTCGTGTTTTCCTTCTTTGGGTACCATCATGAAAGGATTCCAATTCCGAGAGCTAAGACTGTCTTCCCATCCCGAGGCCAGTACCAACGGATCAATCGTCAAGACTTTTTGAAACAAGCAGCTTTAAAAGGCGTCGGATCTATTTTTCCTGTGCATCTAATGCCAACATTTGATTCAATTCCAAAAGCCTGTAGTACTGACACTGTTAGGCAAATTGCTTCTTGACTCTTTATAATTAACTAAGAAAACGCACGCGTCTTGACGCGTGTTAAATTAATTTATTATTTCTAATATATTTTAATATTACATCTATATTCTTGACTATTTGTTTAATTTATACAATAATTATTAGGGGTGTTCACGGTTCGGTTTAGTTCGGTTTTTTTGAATTTTTAAAACCAAACCAACAATTTCGGTTTTGAAAAAGATGAAACCAAAACCAATCATATTAACTTTGGTTCGGTTTGTCATTACATTTGCCGGTTTGTCTCGGTTCGGTTTCTCGGTTTACACTACAAAGTGTCCGACAACCAAATATAGTACTAAGTTGAGGACAAAAAAATACATTTTCCCTCTATTTTTCTGAAGGTTCAGTTCCTAAAAAAATGTTCATACATTTTTTCTTCTTAATTTTGTGTTCAAATTAACAAGTTTGTATAAAATCCACCAAAAATAAAGAATATTAGACACTTGAATTCATAAAAAAAGCATGTGGAAAGGAATACCATCTAAGAACTACTAATTGCTTATTCAATCAAAATCCACCAAAAATAAAGAATATTAGACACTTGAATTCATAAAAAAGAATACCATCTAGCAACTACTAATTACTTATTCAATCAAAATCCACAAAAAATACAGAATATTAGACACTTGAATTCATAAAAAATAAAGCATAGGGAAAGAAATACCATCTAGCAACTACTAATTACTTATTCAATCAAAATTTCTTCAATCATCATATCAATATTGTTCATAGTATAGACATGCTGACGATGTTTTCCAGACAAACAAGCTATGAGAGGAGAAAACGATAAGAAAGGATAAAAGATCTTATTTTTTCAGAAGATGTAAATATAATACATATACAAAAATTGTGATGGACATTTTTTTGCCCAATATTGTTGAAGTATTATTTTAGACGTCTTTTCAACCGTAATTTTTTTGACAACATTGAAATGTATTTTTTTTCTTTCTAAAAGTAGAAATATGTCATTCAAAAAATGGAAATATATATTGTTATGGCTATCGGTTCGGTTCGGTTCGGTTCTTCGGTTTTATTAGTTAAAACCAAAACCAAACCAATAAAGTCGGTCCGGTTCGGTTTTGTGTCGGTTTGGTTTTACAATTTTTAAAACCATTTAAGCGGTTCGGTTTGTTTGGGTTGGTCGGTTTGGTCGGTTTTAAAAAAAAAAGCGAACACCCCAAATAATTATATGTTATCCAACATAAAATACATAAACAAAAATATATGTTAAATAATGACAATTGTTATAGAATGATTTTACGTTTGGTAGAATTAATTTAGTTCTCTTACTCTTACGCATTGAATCAAACTCGTCATGTTACATTTTCATTCTTTTAAATATGATAAGCTTTTTCAGTTATAAAATCGTGTAATTTATGGGTATCAAATGAAGATTTGTCTCAAGTATGTGGTATATTTTTAGTTATTACCTAAGTTCCTTCTAACCTAAAAAACATCATCAAAATATTATGTGTCCAAAAAATCGTGTGATGTTTCAATTATGTGTATTTTTATACCAACATTGAATTACAACTGCAATACTCTTAGTTAAATCATTTACTGCCAGTCAAATTTAATAATCATAAAGACAAAGAAGCATTAATTGTGTCATATGAGTATTAATGAGTTATAATTATTCTTAGATAATACTAACCATACAATAAAAGTACCGTACAAATTAATTTAATGGATATTATTTTGATCGTTTATGTATCATTCATGCTTTCATGATGCTATCTGTCTCAAGTGGAATAAAGTGGTTGAACTTGATCTACATGTCAACTACTATCATGATGACTTCCTTCCCTTCAGACTTAAGCAGTCCATCTGTAAAATCCATGCTAAGTTGGGACCATGCTTGTGTGGGATTGGTAACGGCTTAGTAGTCCTTGAGGTTTATCATGTAGACTCTTGTACTGCTGACATGTAATACACGTTTGTATCATATCTTAAACATCCTTGAGCACAATATCATTTCTTGTATCGCTTTATCAATTTGGATCTCAAAATCTTCATGGTTCTCACACACACACACACACACACACACACACACACACACACACACACACACACACACACACATATATATATATATATATATATATATATATATATATATATATAAGAATTCATTGGTGCATCGTGTAGTAGGGATCCGGGCCTATACTAATCATCAGTGCCTTAAATTTTTCCTCAACGGCTATGTCACCCGTGTTGCTGGAAGTTACTTCTTGCATCCAATACGGGGACACTGTGCTCACAACACACAATTGTCCCTCAAAAGGACTTTACCTGGACAAGGCATCAGGCGCTACAATTTCACTTCTCTTTTTGCACTTAATAGTGATATCCAACTCATTTTTTTGTTGTAGTGTAGTAGTGGCCCACGGATCCAGAAAGAACTTCAGACTCTGTTGATCAATTTCGATGACAAAGGGCCCGGCCTTGAATATATGGCTTCCATTTAGTTACTGCTTTGAGGACTGTTAAGAGTTCCTTCTCATTGAGAAACAATCCCATCTCCTTAGAGATGAAGGCCCTGCTCAGATAAGCACATGTTTCTTGTTTTGTTGTAAAGTATAATCCTTTTCCATGCATATGTTTGAATGAAAAACGGAATTCCAAAATTTGGTAAGACAAGTACTGATGATTTGTACATGGTCTCCTTGAGTTTCTAGTATGCTTCCGAAGCACTCTGTGACAAAACCCATCTTTTTTGAGTTACGGTCATTCAGCAGCCCAATTACAAGGCTTGCTTTAGAAACAAAAACAAGACATCAGTATTGTTCGATTAAGGTTCATAAACAATGATATACTTTTCAATTTTGTATTTTAAGATCAATCAATAGCGATTCTCGTTCTGAGTTAAACAAAAAAAAAAGTAAGGAAAGGATAAGGAGTATTGAGTCTCACCTGGCGTTCGGAAGAATAATTTAGTGTAGCCAGCTTCAAATTCGAAATCGAAGAAAGAAGAACACGGAATCGAGATTGAACGGCCGAGACATTCTCGTTGTGATTCAGAGGAAATTTAGTCCACTCATTTCAACTTGATCATTCTTATATGTACTCATAATCTATGTTGTAATTGCTTTGGCGTGCTCAAAATGCCGAGGAAATTCATGACCGACAAAGGAAATCCGTAATAATATGATGAAGTGTGGTGCTTGTTCTTTTTGCTTCTGTTTGGATTTGAAAATAATGGGATGATTTTATCTGTTCCTATAGAAAATGAGCAAGAATTCAATGACATTTCTGGTTCTAACTACGAGTATGAAAACTTCACCTATTTGGAAAACAGCGAACCCAAAGCAGACTAAGGTTGTCGATTTCCGACAATGATGTTGATAAGTCAGGCCATGGGCCCATGACCAGCATTCTTTCTATTCCATGACAAAGTTTTTGCAAATTGATGATGGCGGCGGGATGGGAAGGCTTCACAAGGCAGTAACAGAGAAGCCGGAGCATTGGAAGATAAGCTTCACTAAGGAAGAAAGGAAGAAAGAGTAGGAAAAATAGTGCGTTCAGATTCAGATCCGTAATATTATGGGTAATTTAGTCCGAACAGAACATTATTATCCTTATTGCAACTAATAAATTGAATCAGGATTAATGCTTTAATAAATGGGGAAATGGGACTTTTACCTAATTTTTCCAAACGAAAAATCATCAAAATCTTTGATTGATTATTGATTAAATATATCTCTATCTCTACTATCATTAATTATTAACTATATTAAAAGAGTCAATGTGTTTCAATAAATGTAATATTAATTAATTAATTTAAAGGATCTATATAAATAATACAAAAATAAACACGTTAAAAACCTTAATCAATATATATCCCAATAGGCGGTGATGATCACGCATAAGCAGAAGTATTCAACCCAATTTCGTTCACATAGAGATTTCTTGGGGTTTTTTTCTATTACGCAAAAAAAAAAAAATCATATTCAAGATTCTTGGAGGTTTTGAGAGTTGAGTTCTAATAGTGGCACACCATTCAGAGATTTGTGAGTTTTATTGAATAAGTTCTCTTTTGCAAAAACAAGGTGAGTAATTGACGTTTGTTCTATTGATTTTATTTTGCCCTAATTGTCTAAATTTCCTGGAGCCCCAATCCTTTTTTTTGGTCATTGATTCAAGATTTTGATTTCTTGAAGTAGCAGTATACCCAAGTGTGGGTGATTTTTTTTTAGAACATTTATTTGATTTTATTTTGTTGTTCGTTTCTGATGCTGCTTCTATCAGATTTTTATATTTTATTCAATAGTGACTAATTTGTCAAGAACTGGGCTGAGTTTGAGCTATTATTCAGCTGAGTGAGCTAGATTTCAGCTCGTTTGAACTCAATCTGAGCTCCTTTTAGAGTTAAGCTCACAAACAACAGCAGCAAATGACCTCATTACATTCTAGTTGTGTGTTGATTCTTTTTGCTTAATCTGTAATTAGGAGAGTATATAAGGGAGGTTACTGCTTCTAAAACATTCTTATGCTAGTTGATGATAAAATTCCCTCCTTTTCGATCTATTCCTTCTTCTTACATACATGTTATATTTGTTCTTCTTTCTTGCTCTCTGCATTTCTTTGCTGCATTATTGTTCCTTCTTGATTCTTACATATAATTACTCTTTCATGTGTTCGACCCGCGGATGAATGAATTGATTAGTTTCTTACATGCAGATTTTAGCTTTGTTAAGTGGTTCATCTGTATATTTTGGTAGTACTTTAATGGGTAATTGATGAATTTAATAGAAAAAATGCAGTCTGGTTAGAATTTTGGTGTTAAATATAAGTGTATTGTAGAAGATATTTGGGATGATAATGTCATTGTGATGATATTTTTTAGACACATTGACATAGTGAAGGAGATTATTATTTGCACCACACCTAATCTACCTCTGCACCAAAGTAAAACCGACTTTGTGAAAGTAGGTTTTGGAGCCTAGAACCGACTTTTTGTAGGTGCTTAACCTACGAAAAGTTGAGTCTAGGCTCCAGAACCAACTTTCACAAAGTCGGTTTTGTTGTGGTGCAAATGTAGAGTGGTGCACGAGTAGATCGAGTGTGGTGAAGATAAAGGGCCCCCATGGTGAATGTCACTGTGTTATTGTGAACGGAAGATGTAGAGATGGTAAAGACTGCTTTCAGTGCTTTGTGAAGGCCTTTATGTTTTTGATTCTTTCTTTCTTCAGCTCAGGAAATATGGCAACCAAAGAAATGATTATAAAGCTTATGGTTGATCCTGAATCAAATAGATTGATCTTTGCAGAAGCTTCAAAAGACTTTGTCGATTTCCTAATCTTCTTACTTTCTTTACCGATCGCCACCGCCATCAAGCTTCTTACCAATGAATCCATGCTGGTGGGCTCGATCGAAATATCCACACAAGTGTTGCAAATCTTGAAGAAACTTTCCTGCGACCAAATGTTAACAAAAACTCCATTCTCAATCCAGTGTTTTTTTCATCTGTTACCAACATTAATCCCTTATCGGTATCTCAATCATCTATAATTTCCTCTGGCAAGTTATACAATTGTGGGGATCCAAAGTGCAAAAAAGGCGTCACAAACATTTGTAATGGTGCTTATTGTCCCGGTTGTTCCAGAAAGATGAACCATGAAATCAAATTCATTGCTGGTTCTGATGACCTTATTAATAATGTTAATCCACGAAATAATGACAAAGTTTCAGAGGAGGGTTATGTTCAGGAGATTGTTTCTTACATAATATCTGATGATTTATCTGTAACTCCAATATCAGCCATGGCTATGCTGTCAATGATGAACAAGTTTAATGTCTCTAAATTTGAAGAAAAGAAGGTCAAAATCGGAACTGAGGAGGCATTGGAGCTGTTGAAGACGTCGTTTCATTCAACCACAGTCATTAGCGATGTATTTCTTAAGAGCAAGAAGAGAAAACAACCAGGTATTAATCTAAGTTTATTAATGTTACATCTCACGTATCACCTATCTATATGATGTTGGTGACATATCCGTATCTGGTATCCGATACGTATCCGAAGCTGATACGTATCGGATAGTTAGATACACACCTAGCTAGTGGTGAAATCGTAATTTCAACCCGTTGGATATGGGATACTTAGGATACACACGTATGGGGTGATATCATAAATTCAAAAGTAGGATATGGCCGGGATTCGGATATGCATATATTAATTACTTGGATATATATTCAAAAATAAGAAACCATGTTGAAAAATAAGTAAATTCCGTTACAATAATAGATGAAAAGGTTGTACAACCAAAAAGAAGTGAAGTGGTATATTAGTAGTTATATTTGCAATATTTACACAAATGCCCATGTACCCGTGTCCTATATATATATATATATATTTTTTTTAAATTATGGCATCCCGTATTCTCATATCCGTACCCGTGTATCCGTATCCGCCGTATCCGTGTAGCCTAGCTTATCATTGTATAGCATATTCCTGTAGAATGTCTGTTTACACCTTTTGTTTTGAAAAGTAAAATTTAGTAGCAGAATTTTTGAATAACACCAGAAATAAAATTCTGGCGGATGTCCGCAGGCAGTAGCGTGCAGCAGGAAAAAATGCAAATCTTTGTCAGGGGCCCATCGGGGAAAACAATGGTTCTAGAAGTTGAGTTTTCAGACACCATTAAGAATGTCAAAGCTAAAATTCAAGAAAAGGAAGGGTTTCCCGCTGAAATTCAACGCTTACGTTTCTCCAGATGGATACTGAGAACAACCAAACCCTAGCTTATTACAACGTCCAGAAACATTGCACACTTCATCTATGGTTACATCAAGGTATGAATCGAAGTTTAAGTATAAACATGATTTAGGGCGAATGGGCTGTTTAGACAGATTTGAACAAGTTTTTTTTGGCAAAAAAAAGACACTATTCTAAAAAGGGCAAGGGGCAAATTGAGTTTTTTATGCTCAGCTTCTTCTTCCTTCCCCCTCATCTCCATTTTCAATTAACTCACATCCGATTTCCTCCATTAACACCATCTCTTCAAATGGCACACCGGCCATGAATGTTTTGATTGTTTTGTTGTTGTTGTAAACGGTTCAATATTTACAGACTATATTTTGTTATAACCAATGGGCAGGAAAAGTTCCAGCTGTATGCAATAGGCAGGAAAAAATCCTGATCTTTATCAAGAACTTAGTCGGGAGGACCATAACCTTAGAGGTAGAGCAATCTGACACTATCGCCAAAATCAAGTCTGAATATGAAGCAATTGAAGGGACTCCTCCGCATAGGCAACGCCTACTTTTTACTGGCAGGCAATTGAAGGATGGCCAAACCATAGCTGATTACGACATTCGAATGAGTCCACTATCCACCTCATCAAACGACTTAAATGAAGTTCTTTCTTATGCACTTTTCACGGTTATGTATCATTCTACTCGTTTTGTAAGGACATTAATGCAATTTATTGAAATCGTTTGAGTTTTGAACTAATTTGAGGTTTATTTTCTTATCTTCATTTGTGATGGAAATTAATTAGTTCCAAAAAAAAAAATCGTTCATTTTAGATTTGTCTTGGAAAGAAGTATAGAAGATAAGTTTGGCAACTGAAATATGATCGACTAAAATACAGGCACAACAACATATAAGTGACAATGAGGAGAGATCTGATAATCATGTTCAAATCTGTTGGTGATTTAAGTATAATCATGCCGTTGAGGTAATCGAGGTTTAGTACAAGGGTGGATATACTCGTAACACTTAATAATAAGTTTGGAGGTGCGGAGTGCACGCTTATATAAGTGTATATGAGTATACGGATGGAAAATAAGCAAGTATAGTTCGAGAAAATCACTTAAAGGACCGGAAAACCAGTTAAAGGACCAAAAATCAGCTTTTTGGTGAAAGCAGTGACAGCGACGCTGTGGATCGACAGTGCACTGCCTTTGTGGTGGTTCGAGAGTTGGTCGGGTTCGGTTTTCGCAGCGCACGCTGCGGATCGACAAAGCTACGCCTATGGTCAAAAATGATCCTGTAAGTGCCTTTTGGCCTTTTTGGGTAGTTATAACCAAATGGTACCTTTCCACTTGGGTTGTAACTTATATTTTCGAACTTGCAACTGATTTTCTATATTCCAAGAGCTTTTACAGGCTTCTTACATTGTTGAATAAAACACACAACAAATGTATGCATCCTTGATCATATCATATACATAAAACACTTGCAAACTTTCTCCAAAGGTATTCTTCATCTTTTGAGCCTAAAGATCGAAGGAAAACGTAGTCTTATCTCACAAAAGTATTTGTGTTACCCTAGGCTTAGGATAAGGGGCAAATAACTTTTGTAGGAAAGTGTTTCACGATTCTACGCTCATATCAAGAAAAGCAAATTTCGAGTTTTAGTTTTTCTGCGTTTTATTCAAGTTTGACATTGTTGGTGTTCTTCAAAACCCCAAAGTTATCAACAATCTACAAAAGTTATTAAGTTTACAATGTCGGTTTCGAAATGAAGAGTTGCCTTTTTCAGAATTTTATCAAAGGTTGTGTCCTAGTATTTTGGGCATAACTCTGGATTCAGGAATCGGTTTGAAAATCCGGAGATACCGTTAGAATCGTGGCGAGACGAGGATTGCAGTGATATCAAGTTTGCGGTCTGGTTCGATGTTGACAGTTGTCAGAAATTCTGAGAAGTTGCTGCGGTTTTTGATTGATGCAAAGTCGATTATAATCTTTTGGTAAGTAAAAGTTCATTGGAATGACTTTGTAAAATTCTTTGTGATGTTGCTATGACTATGGATGAATGGTATGTATGTTTATTTACATTATTTCATGAAAGTTTGTGGTGTCCAAGAACAGAACTACAATCAATATAAAATTTGATTGTAGTGTCTAAGTTTTGTTCTTGGATGTTGTTTGATCATACATATATGTTGTTTGGCTTGATATTTCTAGACATGATTGAATCAATGATGAAACTTGCTGCGTGTTTAATGTTTAATGTTCATTGATCTTGGTGATAAAATCATGTTAATGTTTAGAAATTTTAAGTGTTTGTGTATAACTAATGTTGGGATGAATCAAGTGTTATCTCTTTGGAAAGCTTGATGTCTATTGTAGTTAAATGTTTTCTAATGGTACAAATAGATGGAAATCATGTTGAAGAGATAATGATTTTAAATGTCTATCTTTGATAGAACACTTGTAATGAAGAGTTTGCAAATCTAAAGAAATTTGGATTTCTGAAAAACTTGTTTTACTAGGTTGAATGCCTAGTATGTAAGATCAAACAAAGGATATAATAATGACGGTAAAAGTTTTAAGCTTTTGTTTATACTCCTACGCCTCCAACAGTTGTTTGTTTGATAAATTACTTGAACTTTGGTATAATGAAATCCAAACTTGAGGTTTGGAGGTGTGAGGAGGTCTTGTGACTTTCCGAGATTAAGGTTAATTCCTTGAGTAAAAGAGGCATTGGAATTGCTATGCATTTCAATGTTCTTTGGTTCCATATAATGGAGCTGAATGATTCTAGTATCTGATTTAATCTTTGTTGAATCATGGTATGTCATCTTTGGACATTTATAATGTTGTACAAAGTTTGAAGTATGAAACTCCTACCAGTGTTGGAGTGAAGGAAAACAATAAAGTTGTTTTCTAAATATGCCGGTAAAGCTCAACGAGAGCAAATGGTGCGGTGAATCTTTCAATGAAAGATGAAAGTTGATGTAAGTCAACATGTATAAATCTTGATTAATAATGTAAGGTTTTGTACGGTTTTAGGTATTGGTTATTTTGATACCTTGGCACCGGTTAATGAAATCTCCTCGGATAAATTGTTGTTGTTTGTTTTAACAACTGTTAAACAATTTTGTAATCCATTAAATGGATGGTAAAACTTGGTTTAGAATGGAGATTGGAACGGGCATTGTATTTGAAACAACTGGAGGGTCTTGTTATGTTGAAGTTAACATAAGGAGTGTATATGCTATTTTGGTTCAAGGTGCTAATTAAACTTGATAGACATCTTAGCTTGAAGATTAGTTTAATTTAAAGTTGTTTGTAATACCTTGTTCGTAACTATTCAAATCTTACATATGTTTTATACTTTATATGTCTTATATATGTTTGATGTCTAAGGAAGTGACTTTGTCCTTTGATGTATGTTGAATACATGTTTGGTGTTTTGCTTTGGTTTAGTATCTATTCATGATACTAAAAGTGAAACATGCTCGATCTACAAAGATTGGATTTGCCTTGGAATATAAGGTGATGTAGTAGTTTACATTGTTGACATGTTGATTTTGGTATTAACCAAATCATGTTGTTCATAATTGGACGGTATTGTCATCAAGGCTTTAAACTACAGTCATGGGGAATGTTTAAACTCTATAGTAAAATGAGATTCCTTTGGTTTAGAAGAATCCTCGGTTAACTAGTAATTTGTGCTAGGATGAAGTATCATTTATGAGCTTCTAAGTGCATAAATTTCTGGTTGGACTATGGAGTTGGATTTCTTTGTTGATGACTTAGAAGTTCGGAATTCCCTTGCAATTAATAACCAAGTTCATCCTAGTTATCCAATGTGTTTGGCTAGGAAATTGTCAAATGTTACAATGGTGATCTAGACACCAATGTATTAATGAAAAGTTGGATTGTGAGTTTATAACTCAAAGGATGATGGTGGTTGTTCAAAGAGTACTTGATGGGAGTCAACTTTACATGATTCCGGTGCATCTTTTACCCCCGTTTATCCCACTTTTAGCACGTTTCTTGGTGATTTAGACCGTTTTAGGGGAAATATCGTGAATTATTAGCACGGGGAGTAAATCCGTCACTTTGATAGTTTACTACCTCTTTTTAGTGATATTGACCCTATTCCCGAGCACTTTTACCCTCTGGAATGTTTTGGAAGTTTTTGGTTGTTGTGATGATGTAGGGAAATGGTGTCTCGAGAACCCGGAAGGCAAAGAATTATGATGAGAAGCATGGTCAAGGTGCAACAATGAGCCAAAGAAGAAGAAAGATGAAGAAAAGGGGTGAGAAGTTTTAGTATCTCAACCCCTATGTTCTGGTTCAGCAGCATTTTGACCCATGATGGAGGCATTTTCTGGTCATGACTTCTTCATGAAAGTTGTAGATAATTGAAAGAGATTTCCAACGCATCTTGAATCACCCCAATCGGAGCTCGGACGAAGAAGTTATGAAGGTTTTACTGCAGCAGAAAACAACAGCATTTCAAACGCACGTTTGGACCTTTCAAACGTGCGTTTGGGACTGTTTTTTCGAATACTGAGAGCAAGGGACTGAAACGCACGTTTGGGAACCTTCCAAACGTGCGTTTGAGCAGTTTTTAGCCATAAAAACCCAATTTGGATCGAATTTTTTGGGGAAGAACAGAGTGGACGCGAATGGAAGTAGTTTAAGATCAATTTGGGCGATTTCCTTCGTTTTTAGGAGTTAGAATTAGTGTAATATACCGTTAGAAAGCTCTTTCAATCCTCTCTTTGATTCTCTAACTCTTAGCTTCGGTCTATAACATTTCATTGGGCAAAATTCAATCTTTTGTATTCAACTTTTGTGCTCTTCTTCTCCAAACTCAATTTCTTGCACTTTAATGGTAAATTTCTTCTCTCTTTTACTTGTTATGTCTCTTATTTACTACTTTCATTGCATTTCAACTAGTATAATGTGTAGCTAATTCCTCCCCATAGTCGAATCATGTGATATGTGGTGAAATCACCCTTGGGTGATGAAATTGGGAGTGGGTAGTGCTTTTTATTGTTGTATCTTGCTCGTTTCACGCCTTAGAACTTGTTATAACGGATTTGGGCTAGATTGATCACCTAGGTCAAACATCACACACACCACTCTTGAGAGTTTTTCAGAGAGAGGGGTGTGGAAAAGGGTTCTAGGATCGTGGTGTAGTCTCGGTTTAGTTGTTAAACCGAGCACATCGTGAGGTTACTCGCTTATACGTTTAAGCGGCTCGAGTGCAAAACATGACTTGTTAGAGAGAGTTGTTCAGACCTTAACATGGCATAAGGTGTTAGAAGAGAGTTGTTCGAGACGCTAGCACCGGGTTTAGGAGTTCGCACCCGTGAAATTGAATGCAAGGGTTCGTTTAGTATAATACACACTCCGGTTTTGTCTATCCTGGGGTTGAAATTAGTCATTTTGATCATGGTTCGGCTATGTCCCTTTCTCCCTTTAGACTTGTTAGTTTAATTTACTTTAGTTTAATTGAAGTGTACAAACATTCCAACAACTTGTTTGCCTAGACTAAGCAATAAGTTCACTTTGGTACTTACAAGCACATCTTCTCTGTGGGATCGACCTCGGACTCTGTAGCTTTACTACTACAAATCGACCCGGCACATCGCCGGTTAGAGAGCTTGTTTAGTCACCGTTGTTTTGAGTATTTTATAAATTTGTTTGGTGAAAAACACGCTATCAAAATGGCGCCGCGTTGCCGGGAAGATGTGTGCTATTTGTGATATCTTGCAAGTGAACCGAAGGCTTGGGCCTAGGTTTTATTTTATTGTTTTCTTGTTGTTTGGTGGTTTGTAGTGCATTGCCCGGAGTTTTTGAGAACCGCTTGAACCTTACATTGCTAGAATGGAGACCTTTGCTAAACAAAGAGGAAGGGCCTTCTAGTTGGGAATTTGATTGCTAGATTTGAAGGTTTGAGTCCGAACAAACGGAAATGGACCAAGACACTAATCAAGTTGGTCGTGGAGGCCAAGTTTTTGTGGAACACCCTTCTATCGGGGGAGGTCAAGGAGTTACTAATCGATCTCAAGACCAATCCTTATGTAACAATGTTCAAAAAGGAGCAAACCGTCAAGGGAAAGGACATGGTGGAGCAATGCCACCGATGGACCCGAATGCTATGAATTGGCTCATGAATCAAGTACAAGAGCGATTTCAAGCATTAATGCAAGCTCATATGCAAACTCCCAATCCGGCACCGAATCAAAGAGATGTGCGGACTTGTAGAGATTTGGTCATGCCACGGGCCGATTTGGTGGGGCATAGTCCGATAAGGTTGCCTCCGATCACCGCCAACACTATGAGTATTGGGCAAAATATTATCAATATGATTAGGGACAACTCGACCTTTAGAGGATGGCAATCGAAAATCCTTACTTCTTCTTGGATCATTATCTCGAGGTGTGTGTCGACTATAAGGATGGACAAGTGTTAGTGAAGAGGAAATCAAGCTACTTTTGTTCCCATTCACTCTAAAAGACCAAGCAAGGGCGTGGTATGACTCCTTAAGGCATGACTCCTACACACTTGGACCGAGGTGGTGCGCACATTTTTGCTTAAATACTATCCACCGGGAAAAGTTTTTGATTTGAAAGAGGCAATCATGAACTTTGATGCTTATGAAGACGAGTCACTACTCGAGGCATGGGAACGGTATAAGGCCTTGTTGCGCCAATGTCCCGTATATGGAGTCACTCTTGGGGACCAAGTCCATTGTTTCTTGCGGGACTTGATCAAGATATGCAAAACCGACTTCATGCTTTAAGCGGTGGTGATATAATGATGTTACAACTGATCAAGCGTTTGACCAAATTGAACGGATTGCGGAAACTTCAAGACTTTATGTTTCCGAGACAAGAAGAGGGCCAAGACGCAAGAAACCGAGTGAGATGAAGTCGGTAGGGGAAAATATTGAAGATGCACACCATGAGAAATTGTTGGACCAACAAGAGGAATCTTTGCAAAATCTTGAAGATCGAGTAGTGCAACTAAATGAAAAGAGGATGTTTGAGAAAGAAGAAGAAACAAGAAAGGAGCTAGAAGCCGTGGGAAAAGAGCGAGAAGAGGCTCATTCAAGGAAAACGGAGAGAGAGGATGATGATTTTTATCTTGATGAAGCGTTTCCCGAGCTAGAGTTTGAGTTGGGATCGCCCATGTCACTAGAGGGTCCTCCTGTGGAGCTTGATTATGGTAGGTTTCACGTTCTTCTGATTACACCCTCACTTCCCGATGTGAACATTGATGATGCCTTGGTGGAATGTATGGTGGAACCAACCATTGTTAAGACTCAACATGAAATCTTTGGTGATGAAAGTAGCTCGTTTTGGGATGAAGAAGAGATGGAAGAGGTGCAATGTTTGTCTATTACACCGCCTCCCGAAGAAATGCAAGACGATGACTTGGAGGAGTGTATGATAGATTTGAGCACACTTTTGAAGAACCGGATTCGAGTTTGAAGAGAAGACGGATCGCCCATTTCACCATCACTCCCGATTGAAGTGTATGATGATGCAATTTTGGAGTGTGTGATGAAATCTCATGAGCTTGATATGACATCCGTGGTAGAGCTACCGGAAGAGTTGGAGGTGATTAGCATACCGGTCCCGGACTACTACACTCTTTACTCCCCGGTAGATGAAGCTCACAAGATTTATGAAAGGGAACAACTACCATGGGATGGTAATTTCAAGAAGAGGATGATGGCGGATTTCAACGAAAGGGGATTCCCAAGAGCCATGCGCGGTAAGTTCCTAGTGAACTCGTTTTCCCCTATGCTTGCTATGCTCATTCTCCTTGAATTGTTGATATTCTTGAGTTCGGATTTTGGTTGATGGTTTTTGGTGATTTTGATTGAATTAAAAATGTTGTCTTGAGTTGGTTTGAGTCCTTTATGGTTTGAGTCCGTTTTGGTGCCACTTGGTCGAGCCAACGACGTAAAACAAAGGCGCTTTGTGGGAGGCAACCCACCTTTTTGGTAATAATTTTGTTTTTGAAGTGGTTTTTGGGTGCAAGAGGGGAGAGTTTTGTCTCACAAGAGAGTTTGGGGTGAGATTTTCTTTTGATTCTTGCTCTTGTACGTAGACGGGATGTTTTTATGTGAGCCTCTCGTGGCCTTATTTTATGCGTGGATGCTCTGGTCTCTTTTGATTATCTTTACATCCAGTTCACTTCCCGCCTAGTATGGTTGATATGCTTTGATACCTTGATTGTGGCATGGCTTCTATTTTTATATATCTCGTATCTATCACCATCTTTTGGCACGTGGATTTTTTCCGTGCATGTGTTTGCCTTGTTTTTTATGCTCTCACATGGTGTTCAGTACTCGAGATGGAGCTTACTAGAAGATGTCACGTGAGCTAAAGTGCGCCTTTCTGCATTGGTTTTGGTCAAACAAACTAAGTCTTTTACTCTTTTTATCTCTCACACATCGAGGACAAGTGTTTCGTTTAAGTGTGGGGTGGGAGACTTAATGCTTTCTTGTTTTCGTTGTTAAATGTGCTATAAATGTGGTATGCTTAGCCTATGATCGGGCTCGAGTCGATTTTTGGATAATTTTTAAAATTTTTCATGGTCTTAACACCGTGTTGTATGTGTTATTTTCACATTTGAGTGGTGATCACCTTAGTCGGGACCCCGAACATGTGCATTGCGGTTTGATATTATCTTGAGAATGAAGTTTATTACTTTCACGAAAGCTACACTTTGTGCATAATTTGATTGCTACCACCTTTCATATCACTAGCCTTGAGACGAAATGTCATAGGTTTACCTAAGTAGGACATGGGATGACGGTTTTGGCGTTCTCTTGACCCTACCATAGCCAAATAAGCCTTAACCGGAACATTTACCCTTCGTAGCCCCTCTCAGCCTTGATAGAATGGTCTGACCACCATTCGCTTATAGCCGTTTTGTTACTTAGTCAGAAACCTACCGTTGAGCCTTATTATGGTCACATTTCCTTCATTTTATACCCTACGAGTGGACTTAGTCTTCTGTTAGACCACACTTGCTAAGGCAAGTGTGGGGTGGGAGAGATGATGTTTTTGATTGGGTTGTTGTTTCTTGTTTTGAGCTATAAAGTGTTGAGGAGCTCGTTTGGGCTTGGTGTTCGGCTCTTGGGCCAAAATAAAAGAAAATCTCTTCTTCTATCTCTTCCTTAAAAAAAAAAAAAAAAAAAAGAAAAAAAAAGAAAAAGAAAAAAAAGAGAGGATGTACATAGAAATAAAGGCGTGGAGTCAAAGTAAGGAGCTCAATGATAAATTTTTATGATGTTAGAGTTGGGATAGTGAGATAGGTGCTAGTGTGCTTGAACTCACCTCACGACACTTGAAACATAGTCGAGTTTGGCAATGAGTTCGGGTGCACTGGTAACCTATGGTTCCCAAAATGTCAAAGTTGATCAAAAAGGAGTTTTGGGTGGTTTGCATGATAAAGATGAGTTGGTACTTGGTTGATTAGGTTCACTCGTACTTCTTTTTCTCCAGTTCCCAAAATATCCTTTTCGGTTAACCGAAATTACCCTAGCCTAACGTTATAACCCTTCAAGCCCTGCTCGATCGTGTCCAAACTTAGTGACCTTGATTAGTGGAGAGACTAATAGAGATGAAACGGTTGGTAGACTTTCGGTTGGGATTCAAGCCCGACAATCATTTTGAGCACTTGGTTTTTGGCTTGGCACCACACACACTCCATTTTCTTGATAATGTTGTACCAATGTGTTTATGTTCGTGTTTCTTACTTTGGGGCCACCTTGAGAGTGTGAGTAGTAGCACCTACATCATAAAGTTGAATCCTTGGTTTGTTTTAAAACGCCTACTTTACTCGAGGACGAGCAAAGGCTAAGTGTGGGGTGGTTGATTGAGTCAACTTTACATGATTCCGGTGCATCTTTTACCCCGCTTATCCCACTTTTAGCACGTTTCTTGGTGATTTAGACCGTATTAGGGGCAATATCGTGAATTATTAGCACAGGAGTAAATCCGTCACTTTGATAGTTTACTACCTCTTTTAGTGATATTGACCCTATTCCCGAGCACTTTTACCCTCTGGAATGTTTTGGATGTTTTTGGTTGTTGTGATGATGTAGGGAAATGGTGTCTCGAGAACCCGGAAGGCAAAGAATTATGATGAGAAGCATGGTCAAGGTGCAACAATGAGCCAAAGAAGAAGAAAGATGAAGAAAAGGGGTGAGAAGTTTTAGTATCTCAACCCCATGTTCTGGTTCAGCAGCATTTTGACCCATGATGGAGGCATTTTCTGGTCATGACTTCTTCATGAAAGTTGTAGAGAATTGAAAGAGCTTTCCAACGCATCTTGAATCACCCCAATCGGAGCTCGGACGAAGAAGTTATGAAGGTTTTACTGCAGCAGAAAATAGCAGCATTTCAAACGCACGTTTGGACCTTTCAAACGTGCGTTTGGGACTGTTTTTTCGAATACTGAGAGCAAGGGACTGAAACGCACGTTTGGGAACCTTCCAAACGTGCGTTTGAGCAGTTTTTAGCCATAAAACCCAATTTGGATCGAATTTTTGGGGAAGAACAGAGGGACGCGAATGGAAGTAGTTTAAGATCAATTTGGGCGATTTCCTTCGCTTTTAGGAGTTAGAATTAGTGTAATATACCGTTAGAAAGCTCTTTCAATCCTCTCTTTGATTCTATAACTCTTAGCTTCGGTCTATAACATTTCATTGGGCAAAATTCAATCTTTTGTATTCAACTTTTGTGCTCTTCTTCTCCAAACTCAATTTCGCACTTTAATGGTAAATTTCTTTCTCTTTTACTTGTTATGTCTCTTATTTACTACTTTCATTGCATTTCAACTAGTATAATGTGTAGCTAATTCCTCCCCATAGTCGAATCATGTGATATGTGGTGAAATCACCCTGGGTGATGAAATTGGGAGTGGGTAGTGCTTTTTATTGTTGTATCTTGCTCGTTTCACGCCTTAGAACTTGTTATAACGGATTTGGGCTAGATTGATCACCTAGGTCAAACATCACACACACCACTCTTGAGAGTTTTTCAGAGAGAGGGTGTGGGAAAAGGGTTCTAGGATCGTGGTGTAGTCTCGGTTTAGTTGTTAAACCGAGCACATCGTGAGGTTACTGCTTATACGTTTAAGCTGCGGCTCGAGTGCAAAACATGACTTGTTAGGAGAGAGTTGTTCAGACCTTAACATGGCATAAGGTGTTAGAAGAGAGTTGTTCGAGACGCTAGCACCGGGTTTAGGAGTTCGCACCCGTGAAATTGAATGCAAGGGTTCGTTTAGTATAATGCACACTCGGTTTTGTCTATCCTGGGGTTGAAATTAGTCATTTTGATCATGGTTCGGCTATGTCCCTTTCTCCCTTTAGACTTGTTAGTTTAATTTACTTTAGTTTAATTGAAGTGTACAAACATTCCAACAACTTGTTTGCCTAGACTAAGCAATAAGTTCACTTTGGTACTTACAAGCACATCTTTCTCTGTGGATCGACTCGGACTCCTCTGTAGCTTTACTCGCAATCGACCCGGTACATTGCCGGTTAGAGAGTTTGTTTAGTCACCGTTGTTTTGAGTATTTTATAAATTTGTTTGGTGAAAAACACGCTATCAAGATTATGATTTAGTCAATCTTGTTTGATCAAATATAGATTGACTTGAAACTTGGTAAAAGTTTGTTATCGGGATGTGTAGAACCCATTAAATCTTTGGGGTGGGATACCCAATTCCCTTACATGGTACAACGTCATAGGCGAGAATTCAATGTGGAAGGCCCATTCTCAAGATTTGGCACATGAAAAAGTCCCGAAAGTATGTGCATTACATTTGTGTGGTAGTGATATCTTTTGGAAAAGTGTTTTGTGTACATGATTAGAAAGATTCACATATATGAGTATGAAGTTTGGCCGCTTCAAGAAAGTGGGGTTGACTTTCTATATACTCTTGAATGGATATGGACACAAGGCCTGTTTAATTAGTGTCAAGAATAAACTTTGGAGTTATATTAACTCATGTGTATGTTATCTTCATGTATTCAAAACGTGTAAAGGGTTCAATGCTTAGACACACCCCAATACTCGAATATTTGGAATGTGTAATAATACTAGATGGAAATTCAATCTTTGTGACATTTTCATTGAAGCATGAGTTGATTTGTTTTATGACAGTTGTTGTTTTGCTAAACCAAGGATTACACTTAAATGGGGAGGAATGTTGGTGATTTAAGTATAATCACAAGCCGTTGAGGTAATCGGGGTTTAGTATAAGGGTGGATATACTCGTAACACTTAATAATAAGTTTGGAGGTGCGGAGTGCACGCTTATATAAGTGTATATGAGTATACGGATGGAAAATAAGCAAGTATAGTTCAGAGAAAATCACTTAAAGGACCGGAAAAACAGGTTAAAGGACCAAAAATCAGCTTTTGGTGAAACAGAGTGACAAAGCGACGCCTTTGGATCGACAGCAGCGCGCTGTGGTGGTTCGAAGAGTTGGTCGGGTTCGGTTTTTCGCAGCGCACGCTTGTGGATCGATAAAGCACGCCTATGGTCCTTGATACCTGTAAGTGCCTTTTGGCCTTTTTGGGTAGTTATAACCAAATGGTACCTTTCCACTTGGGTTGTAACTTTATATTTTCGAACTTGCAACTGATTTTCTATATTCCAAGAGCTTTTTACAGGCTTCTTACATTGTTGAATAAAACACACAACAAATGTATGCATCCTTGATCATATCATATACATAAAACACTTGCAAACTTTCTCCAAAGGTATTCTTCATCTTTTGAGCCTAAAGATCGAAGGGAAAACGTAGTCTTATCTCACAAAAGTATTTGTGTTACCCTAGGCTTCAGATAAGGGGCAAATAACTTTTGTAGGAAAGTGTTTCACGATTCTACGCTCATATCAAGAAAAGCAAATTTACGAGTTTTAGTTTTTGCGTTTTATTCAAGTTTGACATTGTTGGTGTTCTTCAAAACCCCAAAGTTATCAACAAAATCTACCACCTGCCTTATTAGAAGACTAGAGGTTAACCTCGCTCGACATGTGTCATTAACAAATAAAATCTTAACGATAAAGAATACATCCATCGATTTTCTTAACGAATACTTCCATCAGCTTCGGAACTGGCACACGTGCTTATTATAAAAGATAATGATGGAAAGAATCTCAAGTCATTAAGACTCTGATCCTGAAATTCAAATATATCTGTGATTATCTCCTAATTTAAAGGGATACACGTGTAATAATCCTTAGGGGTTAAGAAAAGGAGTCCTTGAGGGACAAGGCACAGGCATGCCATGGACAAAGGGTCCTCTATATAAACCACCCCAAAGAACTACGGGAGACTTGATTCCTGACTCATATACAGGATACGTAGGCAACTTGGGACAATATCTCAGGCTCAGTCTAAAAATCACACAAATCTCCTCCGTTTTAAGGTTTATTTTCTTGAATTATTGTCACTAGATCAATTTTGGCCCAGATTATACACACAGACGGTATCCAGAATCACTAATTGGCGCTAGAAAGAGGGCTTTCTATTGACAAATCGTTTAAGAAGGTCATCATCATCATGCCACCGAGAAGCTATTCACACACACACACACATCCCGTTTGCTTGATAAGGAAGGGTTAAGTTGCATGGATTTACTCTTTTACTTCACGGTTATCTTTGATATGTGAATGGCTCTACCTGTGCATGAAACGTTGATTCTATGCCTCATTTTAAAATGCTCACGACGACGACCAAAAGCTAGGTGGGGATGCTCGGAGATCTCCTTGTAAGATTAGATGAGCCATTGCAAGGGAGATCTCCTATCAAAACACCAATTTGGTGTACGTTTGAGATGCTCTAAAACACACCCGTCTTCGTCTTGACAGTGCTTTCTAATAATGGGGTAAACTAAATTTCCGCAGCCCTCATCTGCTCCTACATCTCTTTTTACATCGAATATCCTGGTGGTATGTCAAAGTTATCAGATTCTTGGTGGTTTTGAGAGGGAAACTTGATAGAATAGACTTTAAAAAGGATAAAATTTGTGTGGTATGCCCCGTAAATAATGTATTAAAATCTATGCTTCGGTAGGATTTCGGTAGCTTTTGCGTAGCACGCCACGTAAATTCGTGGGTTTTAGGCAGCTGCAAAATAAACCGTCGCTAATTAATAATAATAATAATGGGAAATTAGGGATAATGACACAACTCAAATATTTTAAAAACAGACATCTACATATTTTTTATAGGGAGAAGGACAATCGCATAATTTTTATAGCGAGAAGGACAAACAGTGAATCCCGAAAATCAGTGAATCTCCCAGTGATCCCGAAATCAGTGCATTTCGACAGTGAATCCCGAAAATCAGTGAATTTCGACAATGAATTTTGAAAATTAGTGAATTTCGATTGTTGAATTTCGGCGTTGAATTTAAACAAATTGAATTTCGATAAATGAATAAATAGTTTTGTCCTTTATGAAAAAGTTTCAAAAGACATTCTTGTTTTGTTCGTTACTTTTTGTAATCGAATGTTAATTTAAAATAACGAATTAAGCTTGAATTGGATTATAGAATCATTTTCTAAACGAACGAACAAACATAAACTTGCATACATAGGTAGACCAATGTACATTATAACCTAA
This sequence comes from Gentiana macrophylla, assembly GCA_026214975.1. NCBI lineage: Eukaryota > Viridiplantae > Streptophyta > Magnoliopsida > Gentianales > Gentianaceae > Gentiana > Gentiana macrophylla. The sequence goes on along the minus strand of CM047816.1, from coordinate 7,407,175 downwards.
CAAATCAAATAATAAGTCTTTTATTCTTCTAATAGTATGATAAAATATTTGTATAATTATTTCATTACTTGTTGTAGTATGATGCATGGATATTGTTCTATAATTTGTTATCCGTACGTGGCATTTAATTTTTTATATCTTAACGAATTGAACTCGAGTTGAAAGATAAAAACACTCCTAACAAGCCGAGCTCAAACAGTTCGTCATTTACACGAGTTGCGTCTGACATAGTGGACATATAATGACATAACAATCGATCTACTGTAGAGCAACACAACAAAATTCGATCTCTTCAAAGTCAAATTTATTCACAAAACTCGGCTCTGGAGGTTGAAAACATAACTCGACCTCTCTAAAATCGAAATATACGCGACATTTGGTAACTGAGTAGATCGACTGTGGTGTCATTAAGAAATGACCGAACATAATTTGTTTGTTCGATTATTAAACACAAACATATCCGTGACCTAAATAAATTACTTTATTTTATATCATTTGATACAATTTTCCTCCAACCGTTTTGCATCACAAAACATCTCTTATTCAATATAGATAAACAACTAAAATACAACATTAAATCCCAAAATATAAGTCATCTTGAAGTTTTCACACATATTAAAAATTGGTTGGATGTCATAAATTTGAATGTTTGTTTTGCCAAGAGTTTTTTTGGGGTTTTTTACATCATATCATGAGTCATTTCTTACAATTCTCCCACCAATCAAATCTTCAATTACAAATAAAAATTATTAAATAATCTCTCATCATTTCACTTTATCAACTTTATTACATTTTTACCATTATTTTATTCATTATTCTACTTTATTTCACCATTCATTTCATAATCTTCACAAATTTCAAAAAACATCTTAACTTTCTAATCATTACATCAATCACTTTATCTAAAAAACACCAAAAAACTCCAACCAAAACAAACACAACCTTTATTTTATATCATTTGATACAATTTTCCTACAACCATTTTGCATCACAAAACATCTCTTATTCAATATAGATAACACCTAAAATACAACATTCATCCCAAAATATAAGTTATCATGAAGTTTTCACACATATTAAAAATTGGTTGGATATCATAAATTTGAATGTTATTGTCTAAATTACCTATTAATCGTCATTAATGCAATGGTTGTCAGAGAAATTGGTATTCCTTCCGTTTTTTTATCTGTCACATCTCAGAATTTGCTATGTTTTTATTTATCTGTCATCTTATATTTCCAATGCATCATTTATTATTTTTTTCCTCCTTTACCAATAAAGTACTTACATCTCCAATAAAAGAAAAATATTTTCAATACTAAAAACTCATTTAACAACAAAGTATTTAGATCTCTAATAAAAAAAAAACATTTTCAATACTATATTTTAGTCATATTAATTATTTTCTTAATTTGTGTGATTTTTCTCAATACTATAGATAAAAAAGAACGGAAGAGTAATAAATACTAAATTGATAAGTGAAAATTATTAATATTATTATAAAATAAATCTAAAAATATAGGACGATTTATATTTGAGACGGATGTAGTTGTAGTTGTAGTAGCATGTACAACTCTCCCTTATGAGTGGTTCTTGTGTGGTGTCTTCACACGGTGTGAAAACACGTGTGGAGACACATACACCACATAATTTTATTCTGTCTTTAAACTATGTGGCTCTGATCGTTTCACCGCCACTTCACCTTAAAATCCTTCTCCTATAACTCTCTATCTGTCTATTCTTTCGGCCGTTTGTCATAGCAAACGTACTGGGAACATGAAACGATGGGATATGGTGGTGTTTACTAGAAAGTAATTATAGACTACATTGGGAATATGGGGGGATTTCAAATGATTTAATTTAAGATATAGCAAAACGTACCCCTAAATTTGTTTCCTTTGTTCTTAAAACACACCTTCAATTTTTCTATGGCAACCAAGGAAATGATGAGTATCAAACTCATGATCAATCCCGATTCAAACAAAGTAATCTTTGCAGAATCTTCAAAAGATTTTGCAGATTTCCTTATCTTCTTACTTTCTTTACCCATCGGCACCGCTGTTAAGCTTCTCACAAGTGAATCTATGGTGGGTTCCTTCGGAAATGTTTACAACAGTGTTGCAAATCTAAACGAAACTTACCTTCAACCAAATATCAACAAAAACTTCATTCTCAAACCGGTGGTTTGTTCATCGATTACCAACATTCCCTTGTCAATATCCGGATCATCCATCATTTCCTGCAGGAAGTTATACAACTGTGGCCAAAGGGATTATTACTACTGCAATAGAGCTGTCACAAACATCCCTAATGGTGCTTATTGCCCTGGTTGTTCCAGAAAGATGAACCATGAAATCAAGTTTCTTGTTGCTTCTGATAATGTTGGTCCAAGCTTTAATGACAAAGATTCAAAAGGGTATGTTAAGCAAGAGGCATCTTACATGATTACTGACGATTTATCTGTGTCGGTGATTTCGACGACGTCGATTCTTTCAATGATGAATGAGTTTAATGTCACTAAACTTGAAGAGAGGAATGTTAAAATTGGAAATGAAGAAGCTTTGGAGCTGTTGAAGACTACTTTCAAGTCAACTACTGTCCTATCTGATGTATTCTTGAAGAGGAAGAAGAACGAAGAAGAAGAACAAGGTATGAATCTATGTTTATCATTGCTACATTCATTATGAATATATCTGTGGTAGATTACAGTAAATTTTACCTGATAATACGCTTTCTCTCTCTAATGCGATCGGGTGTAATCACGATAGGAGGGGAATCGAAAGGAAAAGCTGGTGATACACATTATGTCTCTAATTCGGGTGTAATCGTGAAAGGGGGCGAATCAAAAACAAAAGCTGATAATTCCCTTTCTCTATCTAACTTGGGTGATATCAAGAAAGGAGGCCAATGGAAAGCAAAAGCTGATAATACGGTTTCTCTCCCTAACTCGGGTGTGATCACAGCAGGAGGCGATTCGAAAGCAGGAGGCGAATCGAATGCAAAAGCTGATAATACGGTTTCTCTCTCTAACTCGGGTGATGTCATGAAAGAAGACAAATCGAAAGCAAAAGCTGATAATACGCAGCAGCAGCAGCAGCAGCAGCAGAAGCGCATTTCTTCACGCCTTTCTGTGAAGAGAGAACAGAAAGACGGCGCTTTTGCTAGCAAGAAGCAGCCAGCTGCAAAGAAGGCAAAGACAGTTCAAAAACCGAACAAGCCTAAAAGGCCTGCAACCGCTTACTCTATTTTCATGGAAGAATTTAGGAAGGCCTATGAGCAGGAGAATCCAAACAACAAGTCTGCGGTTGGGAAAGCTGCCAGTGAAAAATGGAGACAAATGTCTGGGGCTGAAAAGGCTCCGTATCAAGCTGAATCTGATAAAAGAAAGACCGACTACCAAAAGGAGCTCAAGGAATATAAAAAGACATTGGCTGATGATGGAGCTCGAGATGAAGAAGCAGATGATGATGAAGATAGAAGTGGGGAGGATGAAGGTTAGAAGAGAAATATCTTGTAAAGTTTTTTGCTTTTGAAAATCCCAGATTTTGAAATTAGTTTCCCAAAAGCGAAAGCGAAAGGATATGATCCTTTGTTAAAGATTAAGGTGATTGTACTTTTGTTGTATCTTTAATATGTTTTGCTTTTTAATGATAAGTTCAATTAATTAGGTGCCTTGAATTATTAACGAGTAACATCTTCGTTTCAATAAAGTGCACCTTCCTTTTTGAAGGTAGCGTCAATATTCAGTTCCTTATCCTTGAAGACGAAGCCTTTATTTCTATTGAAGTAATGGAGGCTAGCTCGGCCTCTCGTGCTGGTGGAGAACAAATTCTAGTTCAACATTGGGACCTATGCCTTTATGGGTAATCAAATGTAACGTGGATGTTTTACGCTCTCGATTGGTGGTATATGGAGACAGAAGATATATATAACAAAGTATTTAAATCCATGACGAGGAGGGTGTCCAAACACCCAAAAATATAACCGCTAGAAGGCGATGAGAATGCAAATTTGATTGATAAAAATGAAGTATATATCACTTATTACGGTAACGTTTCCCACTTTAATGAATCTTCCACCTTGTATTTGATGGGGGTGGTTAAGGGATTATTTGTTGAATTTTTTTATAGAAGAAAAAATTAAATCACCTGTTGTGTTTTAATTTGATAATGCAATAAAATTCCCGCTCAAAATAATGTTTTTGGTGAAATTTTAAAATACAACCGGTGTAGGAATTTTTAAAAGTGTATTATGTGAAAGAGAGTAAAAATGAGAGACTCTAATGTATGCCACTTGGTATAACTTTTCTACAACCGTTGCATCATAAAATTTCTCATGTTTTTGGCCGTAGGGAGGGACGTTTTTAAAAATGAGGTTGATTAGTCCTTTCAATGCTGGCAACCCCCATATATTAGTGTCATGACATGTTAAAGTTATTGGCTTTGTTCCTTCTCACACTATGATATATATTTACAAGGTTATGGTGATGCTTATTTTACTTTTTTTTTCTGGAGTGTTGCCTTGTGCTGACACAACTTTCAGGGAAAATATGGAAACCCCAACAAACATAACTATTAAACTTTTGATCGACACCGAAGCAAGCAAAGTTGTTTTTGCGGAGGCTTCAAAAGACTTTGTGGATCTCCTTTTCTTCTTACTTTCTTTGCCAATTGCCACCGTCATAAAGCTTGTTACATGTGAATCTATGGTGGGCTCGATCGCCAATCTCTACACAAGTTTTGCGGGTTAATTTGATTTTTAGTCCTCTAACTTTCCCTGTTTTTGTAAGTAGTCATCTTTTTTGCTCAGTAGCATTTCCAAGTCCTATAACTTTCTATTTTTCGGATTTTTAGTCCTCTTTGCCAATTCATCACGGAACTCCGCGTAAGTGCTTAGGTGGTCAAGATATGTGGTAGAGATTTTTAGTCCTATAACTTTCTATTTTATGGATTTTTAGTCCTTTTGTATATACCTAAGCCACTTAGCGGAGCTCGTGATGAATTGACAAAATGACTAAATATCCGTAAAATAGAAAGTTATAGGATCTGAAAAATGCTACTGGAGAAAAAAGATGACTATTTATAAAAACAGGAAAGTTAGAGGACTAAAAATCAAATTAACCCCAAGTTTTGCAAATCTTAATGAATCGAACCTACAGCCAAATATTCACAAAAACGCTCTTCTCAATCCCAAGATTTTCTCACCTGTTACTGACATTCCACTTTACATAAATAAATCATCCATCTTCTCTCCGGGGAACTTCTACACTTGTCGTCAATGCAACTACAAAGCGCATATTACGAACATGTTTGATGGTGCATATTGCCCTAGTTGTGGCCAATGGATGAACCATGTAACGAAATTCGTAGTCGCTTCGAGACCGCTGGTACAATCGCCGCACCACTCTCATTTGGTGGTTATGTTAACGAGATGATAACTTACTTGGTTTCTGATGATTTATCTGTAACCCCTATATCTACAATGTCGATTATTTCAATGACGAATAGGTGTAATGCCTACAAACTTGAAGAGAGAAAAGTTAAAAATCGGTACTAAAGAGGCATTGGAGCTGCTGAAAATCTCTTTTCAGTCATCAAGGTTGTGTTTGTTTTGGGTTGGAGTTTTTTTGAGAGTTTTTTTTGGAGTTTTTTTTGATAAAGTGATTGAAGTAATGATTAGAAAGTTGAATGGGTAAAATAAAGTAGAATAATGATTGGTGTAGATTATGAAATGATTGGTGAAATAAAGTAGAATAATGAATAAAATAATGGTAAAAAATGTAATAAAGTTGATAAAGTGAAATGATGAGAGATGATTTAATATTTTTTATTTGTAGTTGAAGATTTGATTGGTGAGAGAATTGTAAGAAATGATTGGTGATGTGATGTAAAAAAAACGCCCAAAAAAACTCCGGTCAAAACAAACGGAGCCCAAGTGTCCTAAGTGAAGTATTCCTCGGAGGAGACAAGGCAAGGTATAATTTACATGATCTTTGCTATTACCGAACTCATATGCCATTAATTATTGGGGGAGTGATTTAAAAGGACAAAAAAGAGGGAAAATAAGAATCAAGATAGTGGAAATGTAAATTGGGTGATAAGGACAAATCTACTGTGCATAACCCTAAATCCACTATTTATTCTACAATGAATCGACCTCAAATCCATCAAGCATCGCAGTGGATATGTCCTTTTACCTAAAAATTTCGCTTTCCTCTTCATATATTTCTATGTTCACATTGTCTGTTTTGACAATAAACCCTTAAATATTTAGTAATTTACTCTTGAATTTTGATTCTGTTGCTCATCTTTAGCTAAGAAATGTGGAGGGCTTTTGAAGTAATATAGTATAAAATGGCCTTTGAGTTTGCATGTCCATCATTAATTTCTTGCAAAGTATTATCTTTTGTCCTTTTGTTTTTATTGTCTTGATGTTTGCAATGCTTTGCCAAATGTTGAATTTGTTGAGTGTATAATTAGTTTATATTGGTTTGTATAATTAGTTTATATTGGTTTATAGTTTGTTTTATGTAAATGGGATGTGGGGCCCAGGTCATTAGTCAATAGAGTATATATAGGCCTAGTTGACTGCTTTTAAAAATACGACAGAAAAGTTTTACATATAGTATAAAAAAAATCCCCAATTCTATTTTGCCTTGGTCTCATAAGAACCCTAGTTCCTTCTTCTTTTAGTTTTCTTCGATTACACAGAATAAAGTGATTAAGATCACTTTTCCACATGGTATCAGAGAAGGTTTGAGAATCCTTGCTCTAGTTTTCATCTCAGCTCATCCTTGTTTTTCGATTGCTGTGTTTTTCGTTGCTTTAGTTTTTTTTTCTTCTGAAAATGGTGAATGACCGTCAAGGAAGAATTCCGGCAGAATTTGAGACTTCTAGCCCTTACTACATACATCCGAGCGAAAATCCTACCCTCGCTCTGGTAGATCCACCTCTGGATGGAAGGAATTTCCACTCTTGGAGCAGAGCTATGCGAATGTCGCTAATCATGAAGAACAAACTAGGTTTTGTTGACGGATCTATTCCGAAGCCGATTGATGATGAGAGATTGCTTACTAAGTGGAATCAATGTGATACGACAGTAGTAGCGTGGATTACGAAATCCGTCATTATGCCAATAGCGAGGAGTGTGATGTGGATGAATAGCGCGCGTGAAATTTGGGAAGATTTGCGTCGCCGATATTCCAATATGGATTCATGCAGGCTGTCAGATCTACTGGAAGAAATAAATGAGATAAAGCAAGGAAATCAGTCAATTACTGAATATTTTGCAAGATTGAAGACGGTTTGGGATGAGATTCAGATTCTGAAGCCAATCCCTAGCTGTACGTGTGCTATCAAGTGCAGTTGTAATGTCATTCCCACCTTTGTTGGCTACATTGAGTGTGAATATGTCATTCGATTCGTGAAAGGACTGAACGAATCATTTGCTCCAGTCAGGTCTCAGATTTTGCTGATGAAGCCACTTCTAGATATTTCGAAGGCCTTTGCTATGAGTATTCAGCATGAGAGACAACTAGAATATGCAGTTAACCATCCCCAGAACATACAGCCTGCAATTTTTGCTACTAAGTCTGGAAATGATTTTCATGCTGGAAGAGGTTCCCCTGCTACTAATAGTGATAGAGGACAGCCTAAGTGGGAGACTAGTCAGAGAGGTGGTACTTACAGGAAGGTCCAGTGCTCTTATTGTGGCTTCAATGGACATACCATTGAGAATTGCTATAAGAAGAACGGGTATCCACCAGATTGGAAGTTTAAGAAGAAAGTGAATCTTACAGAAAGGGAAGAAGTTTTAGTTGCTGGTGATGTATTTCAGAAAAATGAGCTGGAAAGGTCACATGAAGTTAACCTGGGACTTACAGCTTATCAATTGCAGAAGTTGACAAAATTTTTGGACCAGATGACTATGGATGAGAAGATCGATCACACTGTCAACCAGGCCACTGTGATGACAGCAAGTTTTAAGCAAGATAATAAGGAGCTACAAGGTAAATTTTTAGGTACTTGGATTCTTGACTCTGGAGCAACGGATCACGTTGCCTGTTCTATTGATGTGTTTGAAGAGGTTAATGAGATACTGGGAGTTACAGTAAGTTTACCAAACAGTGAAACTGTGTGTGTATCACATGTAGGCACAGTGAAGTTAAGTGATAAACTGATTTTGTATGGAGTGTTGTGTGTTCCTGCCTTTCATTGTAATTTGATCTCTTTGGGAAAGCTAACTGCTGATACATCTGTGTGTGTTGTGTTTGTGGCTGGTCTGTGTTGTATACAGGCCAAGAACACTGGGCAGAAGATTGGTATAGCTAAGAAGGAAAGAGGTTTGTACCTTCTGAAAGTGGATGAAAGTTTGGAGCAAAGCAGAAGAGTTATCAAGACTGTTTGTAATAATTCTAGCAACTTGTTAGATGTCCCTCCCAATAAAGATCTGTTGTGGCATATGAGGCTAGGGCATATGTCCAAACAGAGAATGAATGTAGTTAGACAGGTTTATGAGGATGTGAGTCTACCTGATAGTGTTTGTTATGTATGTCCTCATGCCAAAATGAAGCGTTTATCTTTTCCGTTGAGCACAAGTTCTGTGGAATCTTGTTTTGATTTGGTCCATATGGACATTTGGGGACCGTATAAGGATGCAACAGTCTATGGACATCATTTTTTATGACAGTAGTAGACGATTTTAGCAGGTTTACATGGGTTTTCTTGCTAAGAAACAAAGGAGAGGTCAGACATTTGATGCGGAGTTTCTGTGCTTATGTATCTACGCAATTTCATAAGCAGGTTAAAGTTTTGAGAACAGATCAAGGTGCTGAGTTTGATTGGTCTGAGTTTTATGATGAGAGGGGCATCATTCACCAAGAAAGTTGTGTTTCCACCCCACAACAAAATGGGGTGGTGGAGCGAAAGCACCAACACATCTTAAACGTTGCTAGATCACTAAAACTTCAAGCAAATATTCCAGTTCTTTATTGGGGACACTGTATACAACATGCCGTCCAACTTATAAATTTGACACCAACTCCTTTATTGCACAACTCCACTCCTTTTGAACAACTCTATCATAAACCTCCTGACATCAAACACTTGAGGGTTTTTGGATGTTTGGTGTTTGCATCTACTCTCACTAGAGACCGGAGTAAATTTGATACAAGAGCTCGTACATGTGTAAATTTGGGTATGTCAGAAACTTGTAAAGGGTACATACTTCTTGATTTACTTACAAGAGAGCTATTCATTTCTAGGGATGTTTTCTTCCATGAGCTGGTATTCCCTTTTCACACTGCATATGCACACGGTGCTAATTCACACAATATTCCTCTACCTGCACCATGTTCAGTGGCAGATCTGGATCATTTTGATATGATTGTATTTACTCCTACAACTGAGGAAGACTCTGAAAACCTTTTACACCAACCAGAACAAGAGCAGCCTGATATATTATCATCCGACCCTCCTCTTCAACAGGTTCCTCAACGATCAATTCGACCTCGCCGTCCACCTGGATATTTGCAGGATTACGTACGTGCCACAGTCAGCAAACGCACTTCCCCCCATACCTTAGACTCTCTTGTTAGTTGCGCTCAGCTCTCACCTTCGCACAGTCAATTTGTTGCCTCCATTGATAAAATACAGGAGCCTCATAGTTACAATCAAGCCGTCCTTAGTGTTGCTTGGCAGGATGCCATGAAAAGGGAAATAGAGGCGCTGGAATCAACTAAGACCTGGGAACTTGTTGATTTACCTAAAGGTAAACGTCCCATCGGGTGTAAGTGGGTCTACAAGGTGAAATATAACTCGGATGGGTCGGTTGAACGGTTCAAGGCCCGTCTTGTAGCGAAAGGATATACACAAACGGCTGGGATAGACTACAAGGAAACTTTTTCTCCTGTGGCTAAGGTCACTACCATCCGCTGTTTATTAGCGTTAGCAGCTGCCAAAGGTTGGCTTCTCCACCAACTCGACGTGAATAACGCCTTTCTCCATGGCGATTTAGTGGAGGAAGTATACATGAGGCCACCCCCGGGTTTCAAGACATCGCATCCGAATCAAGTATGCAAACTCAAGAAATCCCTTTACGGTCTAAAACAAGCGAGTCGTCAATGGAATCAGAAGCTCACAGCTGCACTTCAACACTTGGGCTATATTCAGTCTCATCACGATCATAGCCTTTTTATCAAAATTGTGGAAGATCACTTTCTCATTGCCCTAGTATACGTTGACGATATTGTACTTGCTGGAAATCACATGCCTTACATTGTAGAACTCAAGGATCATCTTCATCAACTATTCAAAATCAAGGATCTTGGTGAGTTGAAATTTTTCCTTGGGTTAGAAGTTTCTCGCTCCAGCTCTGGTATTGTTATTTCGCAACGTAAATACGCTCTATCACTTCATGAAACTTTTGATATGCTGGATTGTAAAGCAGCTGCCACGCCCATGAAGTCCAAGGTCTCATTATATCATGGTGATTACGAAAGTCGCTCGGACAATTCGGTGTATCGCAGTCTCGTTGGCAAGCTGCTCTATCTTACTATTACCCGTCCCGACATTTCTTTTGTCACACAGCAGCTCAGCCAATTCTTGGACTCCCCCACGGTTCATCATTTTCACACCGCACAGCAGGTTTTACGTTATCTTAAATCAGCACCGGGCAAAGGTTTATTTTATCCAGCTGGGAATTCCACACAACTTACAGCTTTTGCGGATTCCGATTGGGGGGCATGTAAGGAAACGAGGCGAAGTATAACTGGTTATTGTATGTTTCTTGGTGATGCTTTGATTTCATGGAAGTCAAAGAAACAAACTACCGTGTCTCGTAGCTCTACGGAGGCTGAATATCGGGCATTGGCCTTAGCAACCTGTGAATTGCAATGGCTCCTCTATCTTGCTACTGATTTTCGAGTACCATTTCATACACCAGTTTCCCTGCATTGTGATAGTTCCAGTGCTATACAATTAGCCCATAATCCGGTCTTTCACGAGCGAACTAAACACATCGAGATCGACTGCCACATTGTTCGTGAGAAGATCCAAGCTGGACTTATGAAGCTTATTCCCGTGTCTACACTTCATCAATTAGTGGATATCTTCACCAAGCCGTTGGATGGTCCTCTTTTCCATTCCTTCTGCAGTGCTTCAACATGAAAGACATATATTGCTCCCCAAGTCCATCTTGAGGGGGTGTTGAGTGTATAATTAGTTTATAGGGCCAAAGACCCAAAAGTACACAAAACGGACTTATTGGACTTATAAGGACAAAAAGGAATCTGTTGGACTTATAAAGACACAAATTAGATAGATAGACTCAAATACCCTTAATGAAGAAAAAAAACAAAATAAAAAAGAAATAAAAAAACTGGCGCGTTGGTAATGTTTTTTTTTATTATTATTTTTTATATAAAAAAAGTCACTGTTCAGTTTTTTTTTTTTTTTTTTTTTTTTTTTTTTTTTTTTATTTTAATTATGGCGCAAAGATGTGTTTTTTTTTTTTTTTTTAATTATAAAAAGCGGATGTATTGACCATCGCGATACAATGACCACCCCCGATACATTGACCACTGCGACGCATTGACCACCCCGATGCATTGACCACCGCGATGCAATGACCATCCTGATGCACCGCGACGCCCGATGCGATGACCATCACGATGCAGAGACACCGCGATGAAGTGACACCGCGATACAGAGACACCGCAATGAAGTGACACCGCGATGCAGAGACATCGCGATGCAGAGACACCGCGATGCAGTGACCACCCCCGATGCAGAGACGCCGCATTGCAGAGACACCTCGATGAAGTGACGTCATATTGTATCGATTTATGCAGTGACATCAGAATGTATCAATTTATGCCATGACGTCTTATGGTATCGATTTATGCAGTGACGTCTTACAATGACGTCTTATTATATCGATTTATGCAGTGACGTTTTATGGTATCGATTTATGCAGTGACGTCTTATTGTATCGATTTATGCAGTGGCATCTTATTATATCGTTTTATGCAGTGACGTCATGCAGTGACATCATGCAGTGACATCGTATTATATCGAGTTATGCAGTGACATCATGCAGAGACACCGCGATGAAGTGACACCGCAATGCAAAGACACCGCGATGTTATAACATTTGGATGCCTCGTGCAATTTCAGTTTATTCAGGTCCTAGCTTGTTAACACCTACATTAATTAAATCTTCCAGAACCATAGGAGCACCTAATGATGCTAATTCATCAGATTATATATTTAATAGCATGCAAGTATATTCAGAAACAGAAAGAGACCATTTAATATAGTGCTTATAAGCTTCGTTTTTAATTGTACTGACTCACTGAAGATGCCTAGTTTTCTTAGCTCAATGTGAACGTATTGATCGAGTGATGATACTTGGTCAATTATGCTGGTAGGAATGGCTTATTCTTTAGTACATTAAAGTTAATTATCATATGTCTATGCACTGTTAATCATAAAAGTAAGTTAAATTCGTAAGTGAATTGACTGTCCCTCTCATTGTTTAAATATCCATTGTGTTGCTATTGGTCCAACCTGTTGGATGCTTCACCTTAGATCCCATTGCTCCAAGCATCCTAGATACTGAGATCTTAATAATACATTTGAAGTTAACAAGTATAATCTATTTGCATATTTTCACTCTTATGGCATAATTAATTGCTACACCAGTCCTGCTCTCTTCCTCCCTTATCTGGAGAATATATTAAGGATCATAGTACATTTTTCCAGGAAATGTGCTGTTGAAGATATGTTTCCGAAGTCAAAGTAATAATTCCTGCATAATAATGAGAAACATGGTCTAAGTTTCTTCACGCTTGTTAAAACGCCTAACTACATGTCCTAGAATTGAAGATACAAAATCCATGAATGGTACATCCATTAGATTTGTTTCTTTTAGATTATACATTTTTCCGGATCACTGTTTCTATAATGCACCTACCGTCTCGTCTTTGTCTCTCGAGGAGCGCATTGCCATCTGTTAGATTTGTTTCTTTAGATTATACGAGGATTTGTCTTGTTCTTGTGTGTGATAATCTAGAGGGTATTCGCATTAGAGCTATAACTTGTTACCTACCATTGCATTTACAAATTTTTCTAGGGTACAACCGTTGAACTTGGTGGATGGGCGGAGGAGCCTACGGTTTGGGAGGAGGGGAAGAGATAGGATAGTAGAGAAAGGGAACACATCGTTTCGTTGAATGACCTTGCGTGCCAAGATAAGGGCATGGGGAAGGCTGAGAACCATTATTATTTGGACGAGGTTGTTATTAGGAAATGCGTTGTTGCACTATTCGTTTTACATCAAGAATGAAATGGGGTCTCCCCAAAATCATCAAGATGTAGTCATTACGGACAAGAATTCACTTACAGACGGAATTGTGAAAGCCCATAAGAAACCAAAAGCACCTGAACTGAAAGTGCTTGAAAATGAAACAAAAACAGGGCTTGAAGTCATCAATACAGATGGTGATGATGATTCAACAATGCAAGGCAACATGGAGAGCAATATGAGAGAACTAAGACACTAAAGAAAACTGACACATGGCCTCGGCCATTACAAAGCGAGGAGTTAAGAAAATCTACAATGAGTATCAATGAAACAGTTTCTTTGAGGTTTGGAGGTGGAATGATGCGGGGGCCATCAATTAATCTTGAAGAACTCAATGGAAGAATTGAAGCTCGCACCAACAACTTCAACAAGGAATCTGACTTCAGCCAATAAAAGTTCTCGGACGAAGCGTCTCAATTACACCGCAACAACAGATGAGTGACATCTGCAGTGACATCAATGTCACTTCATTAGTTGTGTAATGTATGCAGTGACATCTGCAGTGACATCAATGTCACTTCATTAATAATAATAGTTATCAAGCCGCATGACATATAACTGAACTTAACTCAAAGCAACCATATAAAACTGATATGCAGGCAGACATGTATCACCATTTTTTAAATGAGCGACCATATACAACAATCCACAATCAATATATATAATATAATAATTTATTGTTCAAACAATCAAAAGAATATTCGTCTCTTCTCTCTATATAACAAACAAAAGCAGATACGTGGAAGTCCCAAAATACAACATCCGAGCATAAAAAGTTGTAGAAAATCGGTGGAATTACACAAGAAAACAACAAGGCAAATGCGTGAAAATCGGACCAATCACTCAATCAATATAGTACATCAATTCAAGAATGCCGGGTGTTTTTTTTTTTTTTTAAAAACATTTACACACATATTTTAGCAGAGTCGATCTCATGCATTTGCAACTGTAATTTTTTTGTTTTGTTTAAGGAAACAATGTTTTAGCATTTTAACATGTGATAAAAATGTATGCCTTGATGTAGTGAATTTTGTTGTTCTAAGAGGTTTACCTGTGATTCAATGTTATCAAGCATGTCCCTCGAGCATCTACCAACACCGCCATGTCTAAGAAAACCTGCAATTCCATTCAAGCCCTCAAATTAAATCCTCACACTTCTAAAATTCCACCATTTCTACCCTTCAAAGACCCCACACCCCATACCCCTAAGAACACCCACCACAACCTTGATGTATCACCATTTTTGAAATGTTTGAACAAACAGCACGCTTTCTCTGATCGGCTTGATAACTTTCTATGACATCTAGGCATTTTAAATCCGAACACATTATGTGCTTTGATCTCCTTGAAAACCTTATCAACAAACATCAACGATTCTTCCATTCGTGCATCATAGAAAGCAGAAAGACACTCATAGTTGTAGAACCGATGAGGAATTAGCTCGTAAACTGCATCAGGTTATCAATAATTCTCCAAGAATATAAAAGAACGGTTCAACTTCCGAGTCAAAGCATTCCAAGCATAAGAAACTCAGAATCCCGTCTTCTGAGGAAACAAACATCAACAATGGAAGCCCGAATTTCGAAATGGGTAGGAGTTCCACTATCAACGGCGTTTCAGCTTATCATGGGGATCGATTCTACTGGTAATGGTGTCCATGAGAAAAGAAATCAGTTTCCAGAGACACCAAATCAGATGATATAACGTTTCACTGCGTGTGTTTAGCTTATTTTATTAGATTAGGGGTATTTTGGTACATGTAGATATATTATGTCCTATATGTTCAACAGATTCCTTTTATGCCCTTATAAGGCTAATAAGTATAAAAACTATACTTTTAAGTAATTAACCCTAGTTTATATTGGTTTATAGTTTGTTTTATGTAAATGGGATGTGGGGCCCAGGTCATTAGTCAATAGAGTATATATAGGCCTAGTTGACTGCTTGTAAAAATACGACAGAAAAGTTTTACATAGTATAAAAAACGGAAATGATAGTGTTATTAGTGTGTATGCGCATCCGGCCATTATCGGGTGATCTGATTGGATTGATCGGTGTTAGATCTATATTATAATATAGATCTAACACCGATCATCAATCTGTGCAGATCACCCGATGTGATGTGATATGCACACACATATAATATGCTGCTAGTGATGCTCATAAAAAATCCCCAATTCTATTTTGCCTTGGTCTCATAAGAACCCTAGTTCCTTCTTCTTTTAGTTTTCTTCGATTACACAGAATAAAGTGATTAAGATCACTTTTCCACAGAATTCAACAACATTGCAGCAGAGTCAGTTTTTCCTCTTTTACTTTCCTCATAAATATTTAGGCTGGGAAAAATATAATTGGTGCAGTCGAAAGCTCGGAAAGTTGAGGACTTGAGCACACATTTTGCTAAAGAGATGGAAGAAAAGATTGTTGGATTACGATCAATGGTAAAGTCGAACGATGCTCCCATCACACGTGCGAGCTTAAGTCACGGAGAGCTTCAGGATGCTTGGATAGAACTGATACATGTAAAACTTTTTTCTTAATAAGTTATAAATGCAAGTTGTATTTCTTTTGGTAATTATAAAGAGCCGGAAAGCAAATTGCCTAACGGTGAAAGTACACGTTTTTCACACGCTTCCGGGTGGAACAGATATCGGGATTAAAGAGATGGGAAGTATAGATAAGGGTCCTTTTGAAGCTGCTAGTAAAACGTAAGTATGGTGCTGAAAGTGACTGGGGGGTTACGTCTCGTGAATTGGTTTGGCAATGGGGACGTACGCATTATCAAGGTGATACTCAAAGACGGAATCCTCCAGGTTTGCTTCCTTTTCCTAAACTAGGGACATGTGAAGTAAAATTGTATATTTGGCCATTTAACTTAACTAGCTAGTATCCGTTTTTAAGGGAGTTCGCTTACCTGGGGTAGGGTAAAATCATGGAAAATATTAAATTCCCAATTACTGTCGGATACCTTAAATGTTGATATATAAACGAACGGGATACTACGCAGGAAGTGGTTGATGAAGATGATATCGAGTTGAAAGAACTGAGAAACGAGTGGGGTGACGAGGTGTATAATGCTGTTGTGAAAGCTTTAAGGGAAATAACAACTGTCCAAGTTGGCGGCGTGTAGCTAAAGAACTGTGGAACTTTAAAAGGGATAGGAAAGCTACTCTAAAAGGAGAAAAGTTATGGTGGGGGAGTGATTTGTGAGGTATACCAAGTGGAGGATTGTGATTAATCCATGTCACATCTACTATGTGTGAGAGAGTGTGTGAGAATTAATCACAGCTCTCAACTTAGTATACCTCACAAATCATTCCCCCACCATAACTTTTCTCCTCTAAAAGAGGCTATTGAGTTCCTTTATGATCAGCTCCAAGCCGCTGTGCTCGGCCCTCGACGTGAGATATTCATGTGAATATACTCAGTTACTAGTCTTTTTTTTTTTTTTTTTTTTTTTTGCATAGGGAAAGTGTCGAGTGTATCCCTTTTCAGTTTCATGCATGTTTGGATTCTGTATTTTATGCAAATGCTATTCTGCTGGGCTATGGTTTCATGAAAAACAATTCAGTTGGCTTTTGAATGTAATTTATTGTGTAGCAGTGTACTTTAACCAGGTGATCAGTATGACTAAAAGATTCAGGGCGTCTTTATTTTCATCCTAGAGATTCTACCCACACTGCATTTACACCAGGGGCGGATGCAGGATTTCTGATTTGGGGGTCAGAAATTTGCTAATTTTTTTCCCGTATCATATATATATTTGGATATTCAATTCTATACGTGTAATTATGAGGCAATAGATAAAAATAGGGGGTCAATACATAAAAATAAAAAGTCAATTTAACATATATATGTGTTTATAAAAAATTCTCTATTGTTTGTACATAATATTTTTATTTTAAATACAAACCGCACTTCACAAGTGTATGTAGAGTCGCGCCCACGATTTACACCACATTTGAATTTACCTTTTGAAAGTAAATTCTTGATTCAAGAATCAACAACTTTCAAAAGATCGATTCAATACAGATATCTTGTGGCGTGGGCGCCACAGGAGGCCATGAAAGTATACTTTGTTCTTCCAAAATCTATAAATTTAAGGGCCCCGCGAAATGTTACTTCAATAGTGTATATATATTGTATTTTTAAAAATAAATATGATATTAATCTAATGGTAAGGAATCAATTATAGCTTCACAAGATCAGGGTTCGATTCTTGTTAGAGGCAACAATAACATATTTTTTTGGTTAACCCATTTTTTAGAAGGACCTAAAATAATATTTCTACGCGGCGCTTAACCTATATTTTAGAAAGTTTAAAATAATATTTACTACTGGCTAAATTAAAATAATATTTCTACGGAAATTTAAATTTAGACAAGGGACGCCCTGTAAACTTTCATCGTATTGCTAAATCAAGGATGATAATAGGGAAAATTAGAAAATTCAAACACTGGTTTGTTTTTTTGAAAGGAAAATGAAGCTTATTACAATCTATATGATCAAACAAACAAGCATGAATGTTTGAATGAATTAATAAAATAATAATAATAAAAATAACGGAGTGAATAAAATATTGAGTTGAATCCAAAACCATATAAAGTATAGAAAATTAGGGATAAGGACACAATCTGGAATATTATTAAGTAACAGGACATCTACATATTTTTTATAGGGAGAAGGACAACTGCATAATTTTATAGCGAGAAGACAAACAGTGAATCCCGAAAATCGGTGAATCTCCCAAGTGAATCCCGAAATCGTAATTTCGATAGTGAATTCGGACGATTAATCCCGAAAATTAGTGAATTTCGACAATGAATTTTGAAAATTAGTGAATTTAACGGTGAATTTCGGCGAAGAATTTAAGCGAGTGAATTTTGAACACAAGTGAATTTCGATGATGAATAAATAGTTTTGTCGCTTTATGCAAAAGTTTAAAAAGATTGTCTTCCGAGCGGGACCTTTACTAGTGCTATTACAATCCTTAACCGGCGAGTGTACCGGGTCAAATTGTAGCGTAATATGGTGAGTCGGATATCGAATCCTCGAGGAAGCGTGTGGTAATTGAGTGTGGTTAAACACCAAGAAAGTTCATTATTAACTCAATCTAAGTCGCAGCTTTTTCCTTTTCCTTTTTAGTAACAGTAAAACAGTAAATAAATACATAAAACTAAAAAAGATATATATAGATACATATATATATATATATATATATATATATATATATATATATATATATATATATATATATATATATATATATATATATATATATATAGTACCAATACCAACACAATATATATGATATAAATACTAGTAATATTATTAGAAACTAGCCAATAATATGTCACTGAATCAGTATCTCTTTTTAGTAGAAATAGATGTGCTTGATCTTTCCTTATTTTAAGGTTAATCAATTATATATAAACCGATGTACTCCTAAGCTAGACAACTCCTCCTCACACGAGCGTATGAAATTGTCATATGTCAAAAGTCCTCTGTCTAATGTCATCCTCAAGCTCGGGAACTCCGTTTTGTCATACGGCCGGTATTTTGAGTATTGCTCAATTAAACAGGTGATTTTAACGTGATAATATCTTGAGTCCAATTTTCAATAAGATTTGTTTTTCTAGGACAAATCTGCCCCCGGATAGGAAATAAGATTCCGTTTGTCAGTGGCCATTTTACCCTCCGGTCTTTCTATTCATGATCGCGTATCCTAACTTCTCTGCAGTCGGTTCATCATTAGGTTACGATTCTTGTTAAATCGAGTAGCTAATTCAATTTTAACTTTTCATTAAGCGCAAATAGAAAGAGATTCATTATAATCAATTTTAATTCAATTTTAACATAGTCATCATCTATTTCCTAAAAGATAAAACTAATTCAATTTCATGTCTTGGCTAGATATAGAGTTAGCCTAATATCATTATAACTAATATATAGATACTAATATAAATAAACAAACATAAATACATTAAAAGTTATCGATTACAATTGTAGCGTCAGAGCGTATTCTCCGGAAATAACAACTCATTTAACAACAACGAGCCTTGATAATCCTTCTAAGTATTACAACGATATTTATACTACATTATTATTTAATGAGAATGCCTTTTACAGTATTTACATAACTAGAAACTAGATTAAGATAATATATATATATATATATATATATATATATATATATATATATATATATATATATATATATATATTAGTACACTTTCCACAGACTGCAAATGAGTTGTATTTATAGTGAGAAGCGAGAGAGGCGGCTCGGGCGAGTCGAAGACGGCTTCCGGGCGGTGCTCTGATGGATATTCTCTTGTGTCAGGCCCCATGTCTTTGATGTGAGAGAGATTCGGCTCGGGCGGTTTACTTGGTTCGGGCGGTTTACTTCGGTTCGGGCGGACTTTGAAAAATATCCTTCTTCGGTTTTCTCTTGTTTGATATTAATTCTTCATTTTTTCATCACACGCACTGCAAACAATCAAAAACACGAGACACAGTAATTCTGACCACAAAAACTATAAGTTTTATTAAAATTATAACGATAATATCTATTTATAACGATTTAGATTTTTATGAGTTTTTAGATATATTTTTATAGAATTTATATGATATTATCGTAAATACGATATAAAAAGTCATATAATATAGTTATATTTTTATCATACATCACATTCTACTCAATTGATGAAATATTTCTCTCCTTCTCCCTCATTCCCCTTATAAAGTATTTATTTTCTGTATTTATTTACTTTTTATTAAATTATGTAAAACATTTCCCGCTCAAAAGAATGTTTTTGGAGGTAAACAGGGCACGTTTTCCTCTGTTCAAAACCAAATCCTAATAAAAAGTTGGTTTCTTTAAGATAGAAATGGATAGCTTTCAAAGATTTATGGTGATTTGAAGAAAAAGAAACTGTCGATTTCTACAAGGGGTTCGGCTTGCTAGGCTTTTGTATAGCCATTTTTTCCCATTTCGTAAAGCTCTTTCGTGCTTAGTTAGGTTTGAAGAAAAAAAGGTTAGCACTTTATGAAACTTTATTGCTTTCTATTTTCCTTGCAATTTTGAGTATGCGCTGAGCTATTGTTTTTCTTTGCTACTACATGATACTAGATCTAATTGGTTTCATACCTGGGCAAAATTTGAATTTTCTTTTTCTTTTTCACTGTTCTCTGTTGCTTGCTTGGTTACTAGGTTTGAATAAAGAAAAGATTTTCACTTTGAGAAATCCTACTCCTTGCTATTTTCTCAGGATTTATCCAAACATATTATTTGTCAGCACACATTGCTGGTTTTGCATAAAATGCAGGCTAATTTTAACGTCTCTTGGAGAAGAATAAGTTTGGGTAGTCCTTACAATGTTCTAGGTTCCATGGATACACGGATACAGGGTATGGGATGCGGTTATACGGGATTTTCTAAAAATATAGGATACGGGTACGTACGAGGGCATTTAGGTAAATAATACTAATGTAAGTACCGGTTACCTTCATTTTTGTAGTGTTTCATCATTTTGGACAACTTTTCATTCATTATGTGACAATATTTGCCTTATTTTCAACATGGTTCTTCATTTCATATATCCGGGTTATGAATATGAATATACGAATCTCGTGTCCAGCTTTTGAACGTTACGAATTCGTCTCTAGGTGTGTATCCTAAGTATCCATATACAAGATACATTACTGGACAGAAGCATCTGTGCCATCATAGACAATGTTTACATGACATATTGAAATTATTGGCTTTATAATTCCTTCTTACATTTTGGGATGTTTATTTTCCTTTCCAATGCTTATGATGGAATATGTTGTTTCTTATGGCATACACAACTTTCAGGAAAAACATGGCAACCATAGACAACATATTAAGTATCAAACTTATGATTGACCCTGAAGAAAACAGAGTTCTCTTTGCTGAGGCTTCAAAGGACTTTGTGGATTTCCTTTACTACTTGCTTTCTTTGCCTGTTGGTACTGCCATAAAGTTTCTTACAGACGAGTCTACGGTGGTCTCGTTTAGGAATCTTAATGAAACATACACTCAACTAGACATCCGCAATAACGTTCTTCCCAATCCCATGATTTTCTCGTCTGTTACTAACAACATTCATATTCCGCCACCAATTACCGGTTCATCCATGATGCCTTCATGGAAGTTTTACACTTGTCGGAATTCAAATTGCAAGAGAAGTGTTGCAGACGCATGTCATGGTGCTTTTGGCCCTAGTTGTTTCGAAGGGATGAGTAACGAAATCAAATTTGTAGCTGGTTCTAAGGTCAATACATTTACACCACAAATTGATGACAATAACTCCTACATGATTTCTGATGATTTAACTGTAACTCCAATATCAACGATGTCTATTATTTCAATGATGAACAAGTTTAAAGTCTCTAAAATTGAAGAGAGGAATGTTAAGATTGGAAATGAAGAAGCACGGGAGCTGTTGAAGATCTCTTTCCTGTCAACCACTGTCCTAACTGATGTATTCATTGGGAGGAAGGAAGGCAAGGTATAATAAATAGTATATGTTTATTGTGTATTGTTGAATTTTCATGGATGATGCAATTTTGATTCTGTCATTTATTCTCTTCTCTTCTAATGGATGACTGATATTGGAAAATATAATCAATCGGTGTACGTAGTCGAAAGCTCAAGATGTTGAGATGAGATCAAAATTTGCAGCTAAAGAGATTGAAGAAAAAACAGAAGAATTACAATCAATGAAAAGAGATAACAAAGATCTCATGATGAGACTGAAGAGTAATCAACAGCTTTATGAAGCTCGCGAGGAACTGATAAATGTAAACTTATACTTATTAATTTGGTAAAAACCGGATCTTAATTAAACATTATGCAAAAATATGTACAACTCACGCCTCGAAAACATATGTTCGCACCTATATAACTCACAAAAACACGATGTAACTATAGTAACTCTTAATTCTTCCAAGCTATTCTCAATTCCCTAGCCCTACGAACTGCCTGAGGAATGAACACTTCCACCGGGGGGCGTTGTTCTTCTGTATGATGTACTCTCTGATTCCGACAATACCAAGCGCCCATCATGATCTCACGAAAGGTGAACCTCCATTGCGTAATATCGTCTTCTCCACGCATATCCTGGCTCAGACAGGTATCTATCCATTCCCGGTGGTCCACACTAGCGAAAAAGTGGCGGTGGTATGTATGAGCCACTACCTTTTTCCAAGCGCTATAAACCCATCCACAGTCGCGAAAAACATGCAAAAGAGTCTCCGGGTGACTCTGGCAAGTCATACAAGTGTCATCGTCCAGAATGTGTCTG
Organism: Gentiana macrophylla; assembly: GCA_026214975.1. Classification (NCBI taxonomy): domain Eukaryota; kingdom Viridiplantae; phylum Streptophyta; class Magnoliopsida; order Gentianales; family Gentianaceae; genus Gentiana; species Gentiana macrophylla. The sequence goes on along the minus strand of CM047816.1, from coordinate 7,384,484 downwards.
TGTGTAAGCATATCTGCCGTGGGCAAAGCCCCTCGACGGAAGAGCCATAACAACATGTTACCTCTTTGCGGCCCTTTAATCGCCCAAATCGCTCTCCACTTCTTCTCCTCCTCCTTTGATCCTACCTCGGTCAATTGTGCAAAATATGCGATTGAGACGGTAAATCTTTTCGAAGCCGTAGCAAGCCATTCAATCCCCCCATCCACCGTAACATTAAAAACCTAGTGGTTTTAGTGGAGGCCTGTGGTGTTTTTGGAACGGCTCTATTATTAATATGCGGTTACTTTGTGCCACGAAACAATGTATTATGATGGCAATGGTTCGGAATGAACAGGTTCACGGTGTCCTAACTTTTATATATGCCTCCCCGACCCCTTCTATCCGGGAGGAGCTATGGGACTATCTGTCACATGCTAGCAATTGTATAACAACTCCGTGGTGCCTTGTGGGGGATTTAAACCAAGTCATACATGCGGAAGATAAACGTAGAGGCAATGATGTTTGTGGGGGGTCGGTAGAAAGAATGCGGAGCTTTATTGAGTAAATTTGAACTATACGAAATGAATTTCCAAGGGCCGCGATTTACGTGGTCGAGCTCAATTCACAATCCGAATGCCATTGAACAACGGTTGGATCAAGCCTTATGCAATAGCCCTTGGTATGCACTTTTTCCGGACTCTATGGTGATACATCTACCTCGGGTACACTCCGACCACCACCCAATTATGATTGCAACAGATGGGGCTGAACAACCAGTGCGTAGAGAGAATTTTTTCCGATTTCAAGCATGTTGGATGGAACATGAGGGGTATACGGAGTTTATGCAGCAAAGTTGGGAAGTGGTTGACAATGACATGGTTCGGGCAATTGCACTGTTTCAAGAGAAAGCGACTACATGGAACAAGCAAGTGTTCGGAAATATCTTTTATCGTAAAAAGAAGTGTAAGTCAAGACTGGCTGGCATTCAACATTCTCTATCCCACGCCCCGTCCTCTTTTCTTACGGAATTGGCAACCACACTTCTTAAAGAGTATGATGAGATTCTTAAGCAGGAAGAGGTTTATTGGTTCCAAAAAGCTAGACTAAATTGGATTGCGGATGGCGAGCGTAACACTCACTATTTTCATATGTCTACGGTTAGAAAGCGACAACGAAATAAAATTAATTATCTTCAAGACACAAATGGGATGTGGGTGGCTGACCAACATGATCTTCGCCAACTAGTTCGTCAGTTCTATGTTGATCTTTACTCTCGAGATCCGGTGCGCCTCTTCCTGTGCACATCCGACTCCCGACTTTTTCCCAAGATGATCAGAGACTTCTAAATCGCCCCGTCACGGTACCAGAAATTGAGGAGGCAGTGTTTCATATGGGTGCATATAAGGCTCCAGGTCCAGATGGCTTGCCGCCGCTATTTTTTCAGAGGAATTGGGATACCGTTGGTGAATCCGTGGCCACCTTTATCTTGCGAGCTTTTCAAGACAGACGTTTTCCGGAGGCCCTGAACCGGATCTGGTAGTCCTGATTCGAAAGTCTCTCCGCCGAATCAATCAATCGATTAAGGCCTATTGCGTTGGCGAATGTGCTCACTAAAATTATTACCAAAATTATTGCTGGCCGTTTGAAGACCCTCATCGGTAACCTTATTCCAAGTAGTCAGAGTGCTTTTATTCCTGGGCGACAAACCTCTGATAACGTGATTGTAGCACAAGAGGCTCTACATACGATGAACAAGAAGAAAGGGAGAAAAGGCTATATGGTGGTAAAAATTGATTTAGAAAAAGCCTACGATCGTGTAAATCACCGGATTTTCCGATCGCGTAGGAATGTCTTGTAACTGTCTTTGCAACTCATCTACGGGAGCATCCCTTTCATCAATGCTCTCTTCGGCCAAGATTGCGAACCGTGACCCACTATTCTTCCCATTGGTATTCCCATTATTATTTCTATTGTTTGCACTTGTATTCACCTCCTCCGGCGGAACAACCCTGTCTTCCTCACGTGCCTGTGGTGTCACTTTCTGATTTTTGGGTTGATTAGCTCGACGTCGCTGATTATTGGTCGCCAACATCCATGGGCCAAAAGGTTTCTCTGCAGTGGGGGCATTCACGGTGGGGGAAGCAGCTTGGAGGTCCTCCCGTGTCATATCATTGCTGGGGCAAAGCTCAGTTTTGTGCCCATACAAACCACAGTCAAAACAAACCATATGGAGCCCTCGTACTCAATTTTGTAGGTCAAATCATTCAACATCACCGACGTCGCCAGGGGCTGCTTCAAGTCGATTTCAACGCACACTCGAGCATATTTTTTTCTAGTAGCAATAAGTGAAGTCTCATCTACTCGAATTGCCTTTCCGAGGCAATGACCCAACTCAATCAACACATCATCATCAAAGTACTCTGCTGGCACACCTGGAAAACGAACCCAAGCTGTAGTTGTATGAATCTCTTCCTTAGATGGATGAAACAAGGGACGCCACTTCGAAATCGTGATATAGTGATTTTGGATTACACAAGGGCCATTCTGAAGGACTCGATCATAGTCTTCCTTAGCACAAAATCGAACCAAGTAGTAGTCCTCTTCCAAGTCAGTGATTTCTATCTGTTTGCCATGACACCACATTTCACTTAAACAGGCTTGGAGGGTTCGAAAACTCACTCTTCGACCCAACACTTTTACGATCAATGCTCGGCGCCACGGTCTCCACAGTTGTTTCAATTTTTCAATAGGCACCTCCACTCTCTTCTGGTTCGGGAGGGGAACGTCGGCGTGAGTCATCGAATAATGGCGGACGTATCGTTCAAATTCAACCAGGTCGTCCTCAGCCTCGTCTTCACCTTGATACCAATCGTCCCAATCAAGAGAATTTTGCACAACATCGACCCCACTTCGGTGTTGCCAGGCGGAATCGGCCGGAGTCTGTTGCTGCGGGTCGTCTTCACCAATAGCCCGCCGCTTGGGCTTCCGGACACTGCGATCAAGAAGGTCCTGTTCTTCAATGGAGGTCTGAGACGAGGGAGCTTCCATCCTTTGGATTTTTGGGAGGGACGGCAACTCCAGGTGGAGGGCGCCGCTGCACTTTGGCTGGGGTTCCGGCGAAGGGCGGGGGATACCAGAACCGAGGTTTTTTATTTGTTTTTTTGGTAGTTTGTTGCTTTGCTCTTATACTTATTAATTTAGTTGAATGTATTTATTATACTTGTAGTTATTTTGGTAATTATAAAGAGTCACAAGGAAGCAAATTGCCTAACAGTATCGTCGGGTACAGGTTTTTCGAGCTCGTCCGGATACAGCAAATGTTGGAATTAAATGGATGGGAGAAATAGATGAGAAACATTTTAAAGTTGCTATTGCCAAAAAACGCAGGAAGATTGAACCTGATGAACCTTATGATCTGGCCTAGCAATGGGAAGACAAAATCGAGAATTGGAATTGGGATCCTTTCAAGACGATACCTAAAGAAGGAAAACCTGAGGTCTGTTTCCTTTTTTCTTTCCTTCGATCTTCCAAAAGTCAATTCTATTATATATATAGATTCAGCTATCCTCCTGGATATGGCGCAGTAGTGAGAGCGGGGTGTTATAATGACAATGGGACCCTGTTCTGGAAGTCAATGGTTCGGATTCTGTAAAAGGTTGATTCGATTGATAACACTTTGATGATGATGAAGCAAAGAAAGTTCTCGACTCTAAACTTTTAGGATTCACTGATTAACCTCTCTCACACATTCGTAGGATCGGAAGTGAAGCCTCACTGTTATGAGTTTAGTTTGCGTTACCCTTGATGATGGGAACCAAAGAAAGTTCTCGACTCTAAGTTTTTAAGTTTCACGATTATCCTCTCTCTCACATTCCGTAGGATCGAGGATAGAAGCGCCACGGTTAGGGTTTAACCGCTTTTTTATTATATAGATTCACTTTGAAAATATTGAATGTGTCTGTTGTCACGGTAATGTATCGCTAATTAAGGAATAATCATTTCGGGCTTGAATGTTGATATATAATATGAGACGGAGGAAGTGGTTGTGAAGATGATAAGCGACTTGAAAAGGCGGAAGCGAGTGGGGTGACGAGGTGTGTGGGATCGGGGTGGGGCGCCTCACGGTTAGAAGTTTAACCGAATTTCTTCAGATGATGATTGAACCAAAGAAAGCCTCGACTAAAAGCTTTGAGTTCACTCGATTAACCCTCTCTCACATTCATGGGATCGGGATAGAAGCGCCGCACTTAGCAGGGTTTAACTGCTTTTTTATTATATAGATTCAACTTTGAAAATATTGAATGTGTCTCATTGTCACGGTAATGTCTTGCTAATTAACGAATAATCATTTCGGGCTTGAATGTTGATATATAATATGAGACGGAGGAAGTGGTTGTGAAGATGATAGCGACTTGAAAAGACTGAGAAGCGAGTGGGGTGACGAGGTGTGTAATGCTGTTTTGAAAGCTTTTATGGAAAGAAAGGAGTACGATCCAAAGGACCTACGCTCGGTTGAACAACTTTGGAACTTTAAACAAGGTAGAATTTTTATTTACTTCTCTCTCTCTTTTTTTTGGATAGGGATTGTGGATCCCTTTTCAGTTTCTTGCATGCTTGGTGTGTTGTTTTTGGTTTTCATGATGAAAATTTACTTGACTTTTTGGATGTAAATTACTATGTAGCGTGCTTTATCTACCTACTTATTAATTGAATGAGCATATAGGAAGCACAAGAAGCCACGTCCCTCTTCTTCACAATTTGAGAAATGCTCCACAAATGCCACGTGTCATTACAGTTTTTTTTTTGATTTTTTTTGTTTCCCCTTTCTTATTTCATATTAGATACTTTATATATCAATATTATATATCAATAAAATGAAAATATAGAAGATAGAGTCAAAATCTATGCTGCACAGACACACATACGTATACGAGATATCTTACTAGTGACAGCTTAGCAGATAAGCGATTATACGGTTATTTCTAAAATTTAAATACATAACACGTCGCCGACACGTTATATATCAGCAATGGCACGGTTATTCCAAAAAATTAAATTCACTAAAATAATATTATTTAAAATTTTAATATCGTTAAGTTTCTTAATGGATATTAAACTTCTTGAATTCATAAACAAATATAAATATAGAGATGTCTCTTAAAATGTTAAGTTATTTCCAAAATGTTTGGGTTTAAGAGTGTCGGGGTGTGTTCGTGCCGTATTTGTGTGTGTCGACAGTGTGTTTAAAGCGTGTAACATATTTAAATTTTATATAATATTAATTAAACCACCCGACACATATCGAACATTGTGTTGGCGTGTGTTGTATCGTGTCTTAAGACGAATATGACATAGTTGTGTATACATATTGTCAAAATGTTTTCCTTGTTATAAATATACTCGTATTATGTGGATGTCAATTAGATATAATATCTATCTCCTCCAGATAAAGTGTATAATCTTGCGCATGGTAGTTTCTTTATAAATTAAATCTCGACGCTTAAAGCGATAAATATAGTGGATAAACATCAACGCGTAACTAGATGATGTAATCGACGGACGTTTTACTGGCATAAAGCAGCGTATAATAATACGCCGTGTCTTTATTAGGCGATATCGCGTTAAGTAATTATCAGAATAATTACCACCGTCTTTCCCACGTGAAGCCTTTGGGGCTGCATGGTTAAGATCACATGCCATCTCCCTTATCCCACTTGCTTAGCCTACATCACTTTGTATATAAATATGTGCTGTGTCTTAATTGACGAGGACGAGAAATAAGAAGGATAAGAAAGAAAGCTTTTAGTATTCTATTGTCTTATCAAATTTGTTTGCTTTCTTTAGCATGAAATTACAAAGTGATGCTTTCTTATTTCTCTGCTTTGTAGTTATATATATTTTATAACATTCCTTCTATTATTATTATTATCCATAACAAATATCACTCCCAAAAAAAAGGACAGGAGTTGGTTTTCTTTACCTACCGGTGGTTGAACCTCTTTCTACTCCTTCCCATCACTCCTCTGCCCCTTCCATGGCCGAGATGTTCTACAGGTGCTAAGATGGAAGATTTCGTGACTAGATACACGAATTACTCACGTGTATGGCTGAGGCTCATTCCTGACGGTGCTGAGGTGGAGGTGGAATCGAGTATTTTGCCAGACCTTCACAGAAGTTGGCGAGGAATGACAGATTCATGTAGATTTGGTAAGCCGTGCTGTTTGATATGAAGAAAATTGGTAATTCGTCCTGCAGGTTGCCTTTGTTGGTTCAACTTGCGGTTCAATTTGGATAGATCTCTTCTATTATCACTGAACTCTTTAATGGAGCCACGAGTCGTGTATAAGTACCGTCTTGGTCGCAAAATCGGCAGCGGTTCTTTCGGAGAGATCTATCATGGTTTGTACTTCAATTATTATTTTTCTTTTTGTTTTGCGTTTCTTTTGGATTTTTATTTTGGTTGATTATTGTGCTTTGGTTCGTGAACAAAAGCTTTCCTCTTTGAATTTGCAGGGACCAACATACAGACTAATGAAGAAGTGGCAATTAAGCTTGTAAGTGAGCAATAGTTTTATTTGGATTTTTTTTTTTTTTTTTTTGGATTGATAAGGAGGTGACTTGAAATTTAGCCATTTAGGCCTATCAAATTAGGGCATTATGATTCGGGAATTTTTTTTTAGGGCATTGAGCTTTCGGTTGTTTTGCTGGCGATGTTGTTTATGGATGGAGTGTGCTAAATTATTCATTGAATTCGATTAGCATTTGAACCGTACATGTGCTGAACTATTGTGCCAGTATAAATAATAATGTCTACAGGTGGGATTGAAGGAAAGACTTAATTGCTTGATTTACATACTTATATTTTGCCATTTTAGGTTTATGGGTTGATGGAGCATGATATCTGATTTTCAAAATTGTGACTTAACACTTTTTGAAGATTGATACTGATTGACCAACACTTTTTCCAAAAGCAAAATCTTGATATTCGATTAATTTCTGTTGCAACCGTCCTACATACGATTATCTTAGGGTATCTGTTGTCATCTTATTGGTGCTTGGAGATACTTTGAAGTGAAATTCGTGTCCTCCATGACGTGCAGCTGGTGGGGTTGGGACTGTTTGTTCCATGTACTTTAGGTGTTGAGTAAAAATGTTACTCTAGGTACCGCATCTGTAGACAAAGAACATATGGTGATGTATGATATAGCTGACAACATTGTAGTCACCCCATACCCTATTTTGTATGTTATCTGTATGTGTGTGTGACTACGAATCATGTGGTTGGCTACTGCCTTGAAAGTGGGTGGAGTTTCTTTCTGTAAGAATGCTTCTTTAGTTATATTTTTATTTAGGTGGCATATAAAATTTATTTTGTTGCATTAAAAGGTTTATAAGCTTTTTAAGCTTTCTCAATATGGAGGGCATTCATCTCTGGTAATTGTTGATTATTTATGAGATGAGTGGCTAACAATGCTTTATGGGTGGAAGGAAGAAAAAGCGCATACTTTTCAAGTCTTTGGCCGAGGAATTTCACTTTTACCTCTGCCTTTACTATGGATTATAGATTGACGTTTTGTCCTTCCTTACACCATGAAATAGGATTAGCAAAGCAAGTTTCACATTTACAGGGGCAAAGATCCGATAAAGCCTCCATTTTCTTAACAAAGGTTTGTGTGAAACTGTCTATCAATTGTTGTTCAGGTAACATCTCATTCATTCGTTCTCCTTTTCTCATTGATTCGCACTGAACTGAGGACCATCCATTCACTTATTCACCAGTATAATGTAATGTTGCATGTTGTCATTTGGTTGATTGTTGGCACAAACATCACTTGAGTTTGAAGTTCTTATAAGTTTTTGTGGTGTATATGCGAAATTTAGCCGAAGACACCATATTGTTGGTTATCGGCTGATTCATATCAGGTATGTATAAGAAATATTTTTTATAGCGCTTTTATTTAATGTTTTTGTAGATTATATTGCTGCTGTTTTTTAAGTCGTAGAGGAGGAATGCTGGTTTTCTTTTTGCGGGATTAACTAGCTTCTAATGTTGTGGTTTAGCATCAAATTTTAGCAGTTTCTTTGTTTGAAATTTGTTTTCGATAATTATAATTAAGGACTACTTCACTAACATTTACAGTAGATTTTGCCTCATTCGTTGTGTTTTTATTTGTGCATTAGATCTATATTGATGATATTTATGTGTTCTACATTTTTACATTTGGTTCTTTGTGTTTATTGTATAAAGGCCCATATTCTTCTTGGCATATATTCCATTTTCCCCAAATTAAAAGATTTTGTTTGGGTTTTGTGAACTTCTCCTCAGATTACTGAAAGCTTGTGCTCATATACTGAAAGCTTGTCAAGTGCAGCCTTGCGTTTAAGTGGCTAGCAGAGGTTTCCTCAATGATTTTTATAGGAAATCATTGGTTCTATCCTAAAAAGTTTAGTTCTTTGGTGGGTTTTACTGTTCTTACTCTTTATGGTTCCTTGCATTTAAGTTCTCAACAAGAGGTTGTGAATTGGTCTTGTGGAAATTGGAAGCAGGTTGTGAGGTTCTTAATGAGAGATTATTTGCTTCATGAGAGATTTATTGTTTTGCTTCATGAGATTTAATTAGTTGCTTCATGAGATTTAAGTACAGTGTATATATTTTTTGTTCAGTGTTTATTTTCCCCATCTATGAAGAGTGTTGTGTTTGCTTTTTGCCATTGATTGTATGTATGGTCATGATCTTTAATTAAAACCTCAGAAACTTCCACCTCCTTCCCCTGAGACTGTTACAACAAATGCTGGAACTGAAAGTCCATTCAAAAAGCTTAAGAACAAAGACAGTCAGGAACATATTGAACACTGAAAGCTGATGCTTGTTTTGAAGCCATGCCTAGAAAGTAGAAACCCATATCTTATCTGGTTAAGGTTTAGTTGTTATAATGCCTTAAAATATTTACATATTATCACCATTAATTGTGCATCCATTGACAGTTAATGGTTTTGGATAATATGTAAATTTCCTGTTTTATGAAGTAAAAAAGTATCGGTGATTGTTTTGCTTAAGTTTTTGCATCAATGACTGTTACCGATGATGTACTATTTTGTTGGGTTTGTAACTTATTATGGGCACCATCATCTTTCTAATAAACGCATAACTTTTTATTGTAATATTTGTGTTTTTCCCGTATGTATGCCTTAGTCTTGTATGCTTTCTGCATTCATTCAATATTGTCAAACAGATTTCATGTATGTAATATTTACATACTCAAAGACTCAATATTAATTGTACATGCACTTGAAAATAATATATAACTCAGATTCCTTGAAGCAGACTTGGGCATGCCGTGCTTGCACGGCATACCATACTACTAGTAATAGATATGTATAGTCAAGTTTAAACCATGTTTATCTTGGCAACAACACCCCTCTCCCCCCCCCCCCCCTCCCCCCCTCCCCCCTAACAAAACCATAACAGGCATTGCAACAATAACTTAACAGATAAATCGAAAATAAATAAAACGAAAACTTATGGATTGAGGCGAGTTTAACACTCTATCCTTATATAAGACGAATTTGTGTTGAATTCTTGTCTATGGTAATTGCAAGATACAACAATCTTTACCTTCTAATCATATGACACTTATAATGATTTAGAAACGGCGAACTCAAAATCCTGGTTAGTAATCTCCTTTGACTCAATTATGCAAAGCGTAGATGGAGATATGTTATTATATTTAAGTTCTGTTTTTTTTCCCCTTCTACTTCAAAAAATTTGCAGTCCTTAGTGATATATATAGGGGCCTTTATTTACACCCGATAATTCTACTAATACACTCCATGTACTGTAAAAAAAATTTATTTTTGACACACCACACCTATTATGTTTCAGGTTTCACATTCCACCTATAAACCCATGTATATTATGAATTAAAAAAATACTTTTGTCAAAAGAAATATTACTATTGCCTAGTTTCCCTCCATCTATAAACCACCAACCCCCCCCCCCACAATTCGACTTTTCCACATTATCCCCTTTCTTTTGTTCAACTTAATTTCATCTCCAAATGAATTCATCCCACATTATCCCATTTCTTTTGCTTAAGTTATTATGGAGCGGAGAGATTATAATGGACTCTTAAATTCACCCCTTAGATTTCATCATTGGCTAAAAGAATATTTTAGACGTTTCATCAACAATTCTAAATTTAACTTTTTAATTTCCCTCAAAATCGTCTTTCTTTCTGTTCAAAAATAAGCGGCGATAACATTTTTAATAAAAAATTTAATGCACTTTTCCTCTTTTACTCATGCTTTTATTTTTTCCAAACATTGTCTTAAATGTACTAGTATTATTTACTCTACTTTCTATGAAGATATTCTAGTTTTTATCTAATCAAACTCAACACACATAATTATACTTTCTTAATCTGCATGTTTTTGACAAATGCGTGGAAAGGAGGGAGTAGTAGACCACCATGTCATCACTTTGGAAAAATCTGATTGGAGACTTGTTTTTATACATAGGGGTCCACCAGAAATCTTTGAAATCTTATTGGTTGAACACACTAAGTAGGATTTGGTCTTGGATCATAATAAAATTTGTGCTCATTGACTCTAAAATTCTCCCCTTCAAAACATACGGTTCAGTTATCTTTCATCAACAATTCAACATTTAACAAATTTTTTTTTGAGGGGTTACATTTTATTTTGAGTCGTTACATCATCACCGGAATTTCTCCCCCAAATTTCGGATATCTCTCGTTGTACTATTAAATTAGCAGACCTATTAATCCATTTTATCAACAATTCTACATTCAAATTTCAATGCACCTGGAAAAAAAAAAAAAACACCCTCAAATGTATGTCACTCGGTAACATTATCCATACTTTTACCATACAATCTCTCAAATACTACATGAGAACGTTTTGTTTTGTTTTGTTTTGTTTTTGTTTTTGTTTTTTTTTTGTTTTTCTTCTAACATGCTACGTGAGAGCGCTAACAAAGGAAATGCATGTGGAAATATCGAGTTATGGCTAGGAATAAAAAATGCGAAACTAAATTTATGAGGAACAGCACAACTTAAAACGAAATTTTTGGGTGGTATATCCGTACTATGCGGCTACCTTTATTTTTCACTTAAAAACAACTGCGATTTATAGTTTTTTATTTTATTTTTAATATCTTTTTGAGAGCTCGATTTATAATGTTCTACCCATATAAAAAGATTTATACTTTAAAAAATGCATGTTTGTAAATGAAAATAAAGGTATCCGTAATATCTTAATATACCGCTCAAAAACTTTCCCAACTTAGATGAGCACAGTTAATGGCTATAGATAGATTATGTTGACGAGAAATTTAAATTAAATTAGTTTTGGTCTCTCTAGCTTAACAGCTTTTTCGATTTTGATCTTGGTTTTTTTAAAGCGACAATTTTAGTCCTCAGTAAATGGTCTTTTTTTGCAAAATAGTCACGAGCGCGGAAAGACTCACTTACTGAGGACTAAAATTGTCTTGAAAAAGACCATTTTGGGACCATTTTGGCGACAATTTTAGTCCTCAGAAGTGTCTTTCGGCGATAATTTTAGTCATGTAAGTGGTCTTTCCGGCGTTAGGACTATTTTGCAAAAAAAGACCATTTCTGATGACTAAAATTGTCACTTTGATAAAAATCGATCAGACCAAAATCGAAAACGTGTCAGCTATAGGACCAAAATTGTAATTATTTTGACCAAGGTGAGGTGTTATCATGATGAGTAACGTATTAGGCTTGAATGCCATTAAGGGCATTCAAAATGGAGTATTAATTACGATTAGTTTTGAAATTTGACTATAATCATTGCAAGAGTTATTGCTATTATCACCCTATAATTAAGAGCACTTGCTTATTAGTACAATTTGTTCCTTTCTGCTTAAACTCACCTTCTTCGATCACTTCCACAAACTATGGCAACAAATGAAATGAGTATCAAACTCATGATCAATCCCGAATCAAACAAAGTTATCTTTGCTGAATCTTCAAAAGATTTTGTCGATTTCCTAATCTTCTTACTTTCTTTACCCATTGGCACCGCCGTTAAGCTTCTCACAAGTGAATCTATGGTGGGTTCGTTAGGAAATGTTTACGACAGTGTTGCAAATCTAAACGAAACGTACCTTCAACCAAATATCAACAAAAACGTACTTCTCAATCCATTTGTTTTTGTTATAAAACTGATGGAGATAACTTCAGATGCAAGAAAGCGTAAAAAGAAGCAATCAAACATAAACAATCAAAGGAGATAATGTAAACAAGAAGAACAGATTTAACGTGGAAAACCTCTCGGTGGGAGAGGTAAAAAACCACAGCGTAGAAAGAGATATTTTATTATGCAATTGAATTTCTGATTTCAACACACTCGGATAATGAGACAACAAGCGTATTTATAGGCACAAATCCCTAAATCCTAGCCGCCAGAATCTTTTTATCGACCGCCACAAATACCCTTACACGTGTCCTCCTTTTAATGACCTTTGGCTTATTTGTCACATAATGTAATTAATGAGATGTGGGACCTGCTGTGTATTCAAGTACTCAGCAGACTATCACCTCGCCGATAGTCACCTCGCCGATGAAGCTCGATGAGACTCCACCCTACTGAAGCACAGAATTGAATACACTTCTCAGCTGTCCATCACACAGCTGAGTCTTCAGATTGGTTCCACCAGATGTAGAGTTTAAGTCACATTACTGACAGTTTTTTCATCTCTTACTAACATTCCCTTATCAATAAATGGATCATCCATCATCTCCTCTGGGAAGTTCTATACATGTGGGGAATCTTCTTCCAACTGCAAAAAAAAAAAGAGGTATTATTACCAATGTGCCTGATGCTGCTTTTTGCCCTGCAGGCTGTATTGAAATGATAAACAAAGAAATCAAATTTTCTGGTTCTTATATCTTTGAAACTCCACGAATTACTGATAAAGATTCAGAGGGGTATGTTAAACAGGAGGCTTCTTACATGATTTCTGACGATTTATCTGTATCACTAATATCAGCGATGTCCGTTTTTTCGATGATAAGTAAGTTTAATGTCTTTAAACTTGAAGAGAAGAATGTTCAAATTGGAAGTGAAGAAGCATTGGAGCTGTTGAAGACATCCTAACTGATGTATTCCTTCTTATGGGGAAGAAGGAAGAAGGGCAAGGTATAAATCTTATATATAGTTTATTTCTACTTTTGTTCATGTTATGAATTAATTAAACTCGATCTATATATCTTATGGTCCATTTTAAACAAAATTCTGTTGTCAGGTAATGTGCAGGAAAAAATGCACATCTTTGTGATGCCCGTAAACACTGGGATTGGGAAGACCATAATCCTAGAGGTTGAGCTTTTTGACACCATCGGCAATGTTAAGGAAAAACTTGAAGACAAACAAGGGTTTCCTCGTGAGAAACAACACTTCATTTTTGCCGAAAAGGTGCTTGAGGACTCCCGAACCCTAGTTGATTACGACGTCCAGAAAGGATCCACTCTCCAAATGATGTTCGGCTGCTATTAAGTGAAAGGAGAAGATGTACACCAACATGATTCAAGCTTTGTTTTGCATCGGTCGTTAGACTCTTCTTTAGTTTTGGGGCGGGACACGGGACACGGGACACGGGACACCGAACACCTTAACGAATAAGTGAGGCCGCACTTGCTTCTGTAATCACTTTTATGTTTTATCATGTTCCTCCATTTTCCCTTTTATTAATATGCTATTTACATATTAGGGTGTGATAGGTTTACTCCTCCGGTCTTTACACCATGATCATCTCATTCACCTATTTTTCACTTGTAAAAAACATTGGAAAAACTTGAAACTAGTACAAATACAAGATTATCTTGGGCGTAAACATAATGTAGATTTGAGGGAATAACTCAATCATATTACTTCGGCTCGTTTGAATATTCCATCAGCAACATAAAGCTTTGAATGTAAGATAATTGAGTGAAAGATTTTAGTTTTATAAGTGCACAGAAGATTTTAGATTTTTGAGTGAACAGAAGATTTTAGTTCAATAAGTCCAAAGCATAAGCGTTCAAAACAACTGAGGGGGGAACCCTAGTGCAGCGAGCAAGTGCGCGGGGATATTCCCGTTGCGCTTAACAAACGAAAAAGCTACATGATCGAACAGGGGCACTAGAGAATTACAAGAGGACACGATATTGCCTGCAACCGATAAATCGTCATCTGCTTTGTTGAGCTTATGCACAATGGCCAGACAATCGCCTTCAACAATAATGTTGTGAAAACCATAGCCCAGCGCAAAAGCAACGCGGTGGTAGAAAGCGAAAGCCTCACCAAACAAAGCTTCTATAGCCGAGCCAAGGTAAAAAGAATAAGAATGCAGGATATGACTGTGGGAATTTCGGATTATGCCACCAATGAAGCAGGAGTTGTTCTGAATCGAAGCATCAACATTTATATTGAAACAGCCGGGTTGTGGGGGGACCAAGTCTCGTTCCAAACGGCTTTGTGGCTTGGTGGGCTCTTAAGATTCCAAGTTTTCGGGTACTCATTAGCAATGGAAAAAGCATGTAAAATGAGAGAGCCAATATTAGCTCCCTTCCCCTCAAAGATCCAATCACGGCGTGTTTTTCAAATTATCCAAAAGAGGAAGCAAATTCTGGAACAGGCTTGATCATTCTCCATTGTCAAGAATATCAGTAAAACTCCGAAGCTTGAGGTCGGCATGCTTTGCTCTCCGGAATTTCGCTCCAAACCGAGTGTGGAGCGAATTCAATTTCAATGTTAAGTTGATTTAAGTCGAATCAAATCGAGTTGTGGTTTAAATCGGTATTGAGCTACCCACGAGTTGCTTGACTCGGTTAAAACGCCTGGTGTTATACATCTCACTTTGACAATTCTTCCCTAAAACACACCCTTCATCACCTTGACATTGCTTTCTACTCCTTTATAATAAAATGAGTAATGATAATAAAATGACACAACGAAGATCTACACCGTTGATCATAATGTGTCTCGATTGATTAGATGTAAATGTAACATAATCAACAGTAGAGATCTTCGTTGTTTCACTCGTTGTGGCACAACTATTGTGTCTGTATCATTACTCTAATAAAATGGGGTAAACTGAATTTCCTCGGCCTTCATCTGCTCCTACATCTCTTTTTTCAGCGAATAACCTGGTGGCATGTCAGTATTATCAGATTCTTGGTGGTTTTGAGAGTTAAGAGTGATAGTAATAGCTTTTGCCAATAATGTCATCTAAATGGGGTATGGGGCCCATGAAATTGATGGAAAGTGTAAAAATGAGTGGAGGAAATGGATGGTGGGTGTTTTTCACGTGTAATGGCTTTTTGGAAACAAAGGGAGAATTTGGTTTTATTAATAAAATATGGGCAGAAAAATGAGAGGAATTGGTGGACATTTGGGAGAGATTTTATGGTGCAACGGTTGTAGGAAGGTTATACCAAGTGGCATACATTAGAGCCTCTCATTTTCACTCTCTTTCACATAATACACTTTTATCGTGTGTGAGAGGTTAGAAATGAGTGGTTGTAATACATGCCACATTTTAAAACCTTCTTACAACGGTTGTATTTTAAAATTTCACGACATTTGGGTGTTTGAAGGGAGCTCGATCCCCGCCGGTACAAATGGAGCTGTGCAAGTCGAGTGCGGTAAAGCGGTGTCGTTTCGACCAAGAACACCGTTTCAATTTGTGTTTTTTTAATTTTATAAATCATATCGAGACGGTGTCGTTTTAAATCAAAACGACACCGTTTTGATGCACTTGTTAATGCACTTGTTGATGATGCACCGTTGGGGATCTTTTCCTGTTTGAAGGAGAGATGGTCATCTATTTGACCGTCCTTTTTACGAGAGGGGACGGGACGAGTTTTTTATTGAGGCATGAAAAAGAGAGTCACTACCCATATATTTTTTATTTAAGGACATCCATTTTTCAGACACGGTACAATTTGGGTGGAAAAAAGAGTTACTACAATCACTCTAAGTTCTAAAAGTGGCACACCATTTCTGAGATTTGTGAGTTTTATTGAATAAGTTCTCTTTTGCAAAAACAAGGTGAGTAATTGATGTTTGTTCTATTGATTTTATTTTCCCCTAATTGTCTAAATTTCTTGGAGCCCCAATCCTTTTTGGTTCATCGATTCAAGATTTTTGATTTCTTGAAGTAGCATTATACTTAAGTGTGGGTGAATTTTTATTTTAGAACATTTATTTGATTTTATTTTGTTGTTCGTTTCTGATGCTGCTTCGATCCCTATCAGGTTTTTTTTTTTTTTTTTTTTTTTTTTTTTTTTTTTTTTTTTTTGCGATTCAATAGTGACTAATTTGTCTAGAACTGAGCTGAGTTTGAGCTATTATTCAGCTGAGTGAGCTAGATTTCAGCTCGATTGAACTCAGTCTGAGCTCCTTTTAGCTTAGCTCACAAACAAGAGCATCAATGACCTCATGGATGAAGTCATTTGGCAGGTACATTCTGGTTGTGTGTTGATTCTTTTTGCTTAATCTGTAATTATGAGAAGTATATAAGGGTGGTTAGTGCTTCTAAAACATTCTTATGCTAGTTGATAATAAAATTCTCTCCTTTTTGATCTGTTCCTTCTACTTACGGGTTATATTCGTTCTTCTATCTTGCTCTTTGCATTTCTTTGCTGCTTTATTGCTCCTTCTTGATTGTTAATTGAAGCTAATTGAGCTAGATTTCTTACATATAATCACTCTTTCATATTTTCGATCCACGGATGAATGAATTGATTAGTTTCTTACATGCAGATTTTAGCTTTGTTAATTGGTTCATCTGTATATTTTGGTAGTATTTTAAAGGGTAATTGGTGAATTCAATGGAAAAAACGCAATCTGGTGATATTTGGGATGATAATGTCATTATGATGACATATAATGCCATTAAGGCTATTTTTGATATCTTTTAAACACGTTGACATTGTGAAGGGGATTATTATTTGCACCACACTCAATCTACTCGTGCACTGCTTTGCATGTGCACTATAGTAGAACCGACTTTGCGAAAGTAGGTTTTGGAGCCTAAAACCGACTTTTTATAGGTGCAACAATGTGAGAACCGACTTTGATATATAAAGTCAGTTCTTGTTTCCTTAACATACGAAAAGTCGAGTCTAGGCTCCAAAACCAACTTTCACAAAGTCGGTTTCTTGTTGTGGTGCGTGCATGAGTAGATTGAGTGTGGTGAAGATAAAGGGCCTCCATTGTGAATGTCACTGTGTTATTGTGAATGGAAGATGTAGAGATGGCAAAGACTGCTTTGTGAAGGCCTTTCTGCTTTTTGAGTCTTTCTTTCTTCAGCTCAGGAAATATGGCAACCAAAGAAATTACTATCACACTCATGCTTGATACCGAGTCAAACAAATTAATCTTTGCTGACGCTTCAAAAGATTTCGTCGATTTCCTTATCTTCTTACTTTCTTTACCGATTGGCACTGTCACAAAGCTACTTTCAAGTGAATCAATGGTGGGCTCAATTGGAAATATTTACACAAGTGTTGCAAATCCGAATGTTGACAGAGATCATATTCTATATCCAATGTTTTGTTCATCTCTTACTAACATTCCCCTGAGGAAAGAAACTGCATCATACCTCAATGCCTACCGGTACTTCTACACTTGTTGGGATTTCAAATGCAAAAGTGGTATTACTAACATACCTAATGGTCGATGTCCTTGTTGTCATGGAATTATGAACCACGAGATCCAGTTTATCGACAATGACTCCAATGGTTATGTTCAGAACATGGCTTCTTACATGATTTCTGATGATTTATCTATAACGTCGATATCAACCATGTCTGTTGTTTCAATGTTGAATAAGTTTAATGTCACTAAACTTGAAGAGAGGAAGGTTAAAATCGGAGCTGAAGAGGCATTGGAGCTGTTGAAGGCGTCTCTTGAGTCAACCACAGTCTTAACCGATGTGTTCCTTAAGAGGAAATATAGAAAACAACCAGGTATAAATCTAAGTTTCTTTAACAAATCATTAATTTGAAGTTGATATTTTGTATAAATTTCATGGTTTTTTCCCTTTCTAATGTAAGTGAGCCAAAACACTTAGGCAATGGGCAGGGTAAAATGGAGATCTTTGTCATTTCCCTTACGGGGAAGACCATAACCCTTGAGGTAGAGCCTTCTGAGACCACATACAGTGTCAAGACTAAAGTTCAAGACATTGAAGGGGTTCCTCGAAAAAACATACGGCTAATTTACAGTGGCAGGCAACTTGAGGAGGGGCGAACTTTAGCTGATTACAACGTTGTGAACAAGTCCGCATTTCACTACGTGCCGCCTAACCGGTTGCTGATGAAAATATCTGTCCAACAACATATAAAAGGCAGGAACGAGGTATTATGAAAGGTAGGGCCTCAACTTGAAAGCGTAGTCGTTATTGGTTCTATGTATCTGTTAATGGAGGTTTTAGTTGTCTTTGTCATGACAGATGTCTTTTGTTTGGTTCCTTTGCCAAATCAAGTTCTTTATAGTGAGACGTTATTTGCGCGTAAATTTCGGCTCCCAATGGTGTTTTCTTTTCTTTTCTTTTGTTTAGCAGTTTTCAAGAGTTGTTGGTTGTTTTGTCCGATGGTTGTTTGGTGATGTTCCGATGGTTGTCCAATCGTAGAGTTCTTGTATGTTTCTTTGGTTTAATAAATTTCATTCGCTCCGGGAATAAATGTCGTGGTTTTGTATGTTTCATAAGTTCAATAGATTTTTCAAACGATTGAGGGTTTTACAAGCGATTCGGGTGGATTAGCTGTTGGACTTAGAAGGATGGGAGAAATACCATATAGTCCTTATATGTCTCATAGTCTGGTCACATTCTTTCGAACAACAATATTCTGGATTCGAACTAACTAATTTCAAAATCTGGGATTTTCAAAAGCAAAAAACCTTACATGACACTTCTCTTTTATTAACCTTCATCTTGCCCACCTCCATCTTCTTCATCTCGAGCTCCATCAGCCAATGTCTTTTTATAAGCCATGAGCTCCTTTTGGTAGTCAGTCTTTCTTTTATCAGATTCAGCTTGATAGGGAGCCTTTTCAGCCTCAGACATCTGTCTCAATTTTTCACTGGCAGCTTTCCCGACCACAGAGACAGATTTGTTGTTCGGATTCTCTTCCTGATAGTGATATGTCTTCTTGAATTCTTCCATGAAAACAGAGGAAGCGGTTGCAGCAGACCTCCTAGGCTTGTTCTGTTTGTCAACTGTCTTTGCCTTCTTTGCAGGCTGCTTCTTGCTAGCAAAACCACCTTCTTTCTGCTCTCTCTTCTTCGCAGAAAGGCGTGAAGAAGTGCGCTTCTACATATTATCAGCTTTTGCTTTCGATTCGCCTCCTTTCATGATTACACCTGAGTTAGAATCAGCTTTTGCTGTTGATTCGCCTCCTTTCATGATTACACCCGAGTTCATGATTACACCCGAGTTAGAATCAGCTTTTGCTTTCGATTCGCCTCCTTTCATGATTTCACTCGACTGACTCGACTTAGACAGATAAAGCGTGTTATCAGCTTTTTCTTTCGATCCGCCTCCCTTCATCATTACACCCGAGTTAGAGAGAGAAAGCATATTATTAGCTTTTTCTTTCGATTCGCCTCCTTTCACGATTACACCCGAGTTAGAGAGATAAACCAACAAGGAGATTACACCAAATATCAAAACGACATAGGTAAAATTTATTGTAATGTACCCCAGAAATATTCTTAATGAATGTATAGCAATAATAAAATTAGGTTCATACCTTGTTCTTCTTCTTCATTCTTCTTCTTCCTCTTCAAGAATACATCAGATAGGACTGTAGTTGACTTAAAAGTAGTATTCAACAACTCCAAAGCTTCTTCATTTCCAATTTTAACATTCCTCTCTTCAAGTTTACTGACATTATTAAACTCATTCATCATTGAAAGAATCGACGTCGTTGAAATTAGCGACACAGATAAACCATCAGTAATCATGTAAGATGCCTCCTGCTTAACATACCCTCTTCAATCTATGTCGTTACTGCGTAAAACAACATTATCAGAAGCAACAAGAAACTTGATCTCATGGTTCATCTTTGTGAAACAACCAGGGCAATAAGCACCATTAGGGATGTTTGTGACAGCTCTATTGCAGTAGTAATCCATATGGCCACAATTGTATAACTTTCTGCAAGAAATGAAGGATGATCCGGATATCGACAAGGGAATGTTGGTAATTGATGAACAAACCACTGGTTTGAGAAGTAGGTTTTTGTGGATATTTGGTTGAAGGTACGTTTCGTTTAGATTTTCAACACTGTTGTAAACATTTCCGAATGAATCCACCATAGATTCACTTGAGAGAAGCTTAACGGCGGTGCCAATGGGTAAAGAAAGTAAGAAGATTAGGAAATCTGCAAAATCTTTCGAAGATTCAGCAAAGATTACTTTATTTGATTCGGGATTGATCATAAGTTTGATACTCATTTCCTTGGTTGCCATGGTAAAATAAAAAAGGGTGTGTGTTTTAGAAGAAGGAAATTAACAAATCATATCTTTAATGTTTGAAATCCCTTGTGCTCTGTGTCAAAGAATGGTGCATATTCCCAATGTACTCTATTGCTTTATACTGGCCTGTTCGTTTGATATGCCAGCCCGTTCATGTTCTCGGACTCCCAGTACGTTTGAATATGCAGGGCAGGGGAGATTTTAGGAAATTCGATTAATAATCCATTTTGAAAATATATTCAAATCTTCATCCTTTCAAATTTAAAATCTTCGTTCTATCCTCGCTTTAAAACGAACGAATCCGTCAATTTTTAAACTAACCCGCCATTTTTCGCCTTTTCTCCGGTCCACCACCGCTGTCGGTCTCGCCTTCCAGGATGGGCTATTCCGTCCGCTTTCCTCCCCATTTTTCACATATAACATTATGATTTTTTTATTTTAAATTTTTGTAAAACAAAACATATATAACATTATGATTAAATCATCTTTTATTGTATTAGACCAAAGTAGTATCACTTTCAATCGACAGAAACAGTGCTTAAAAAAAAAAAAAAAAAAAAAAAAAAAAACCCAACAGAAGATGAAAAATTTTATAAACGAAATGATCATCAAATAGTTGATGGGTGGAATATGTATCTATCTATGAGATAAAGAGCTAAAAGTCCTCTTTTTGGCACAAAATAAATAAATAGTGACATACCTATTTTTTAGTTGCAAAACGACAAACATTTTCGAAGGACAAAACTAACCTCATGGCGTCCTCAGCTACATGATACATGAAAGACATTGATCATTTGATCTGTTTGTTTCTTTTTATTTATTTATTTTTTTCAAAAATCAGTGAACTTTTGATTTACAACCCCGATCATCGAAATTTTTCACCAAAATTCATGTGTTTTTTTTTGCTCTTCAATTTGAGCCCAAATACAATACCCTTCCGACGTATATTTTGAAAGACTAAAAATATTTTTATTAACCGGAGCGCTTTTTCTTATAAACGATCAGTAACTTTTGATTTAGAACACCGATCATCAAAATTGTTTCACCAAAGCTCATATTTTTTTCTTCATTTTGAGACGCGTTT
This sequence comes from Gentiana macrophylla, assembly GCA_026214975.1. Lineage (NCBI taxonomy): Eukaryota > Viridiplantae > Streptophyta > Magnoliopsida > Gentianales > Gentianaceae > Gentiana > Gentiana macrophylla. Next base: position 7,362,910 of record CM047816.1, on the reverse strand, counting down.
GATACCTTTCGACGTAGTATTTGAAAGCCGAATTTAATCGCGAGATTTACACTAACACGATGTCGATGTCGATGTCGAGTATCGATGATCGATCGTGATCGTAGTATTAGTATCGATGTAGTATCGATGTCGATGTCAGATTATACAAGAATATGCAGAGAACATTCCACCGCATCGTTAACAAACTCGGCAGATTAATAGCAAGTACAACAAACTATAGATTTAGTACAATATGTACATCGATTAACAACATGAAAATAAAAAAAAAAACAGATTTCGCTTGTTTAGTCTCTATTTACCATCATCAAAGCTATTTAATCACCCGAATTTCTTTGTAAGGTCTTTATCCAGAGATAAAGATCATTCTCCAAATGCAAAATCCAGATACACTAACTCACCGTGTTAAATTGGTTTATATGATACAATTGGAAGAGATAGAATCATTAATGTGATAACTTGATTAAGGTGTGGTGTTTATAACATGCGAGTTCGAGAGTTAATCACTTGAATTAAGCCTAAAAAGTACATCGACTAAAAGGTAATACATGTAAGATCAAGACAACAGACTATGATTTAGTACAATACAGTACATCGACTAAAAGGTAATACATGTAAGATCAATACAAAGTCAAAACAATCTGAACTATCACCAAATTATAAGAAGGATATTCAAGTTCAAAGAACTAAATTATCATGCCCGAATTCACAAGGTGATGAATTACAAGTTCGATGAAGCTTTATGAACTAGGCCTATCTATTACATGATGATACAATGTAGATCAAAAACCTCAAAGACGCCAAGGCACATAGTAAGCCTATGAACCAGTCTATCTATTGCATTAAGGCACCTGATACGATAGATCGATAGATCGTGACGTGACGTGATGATCGATGATCGATGATCGTGCTCAAAATGACTCTCCTTTCGATTTTTTGTTCCAAGGTCTATGTCCTCCAAGTCCTTGATATGAACTGAATGTCTTCTCACAGTTCAAGCACTCATATTTACTGTGACATGTATCTTCATTGGGTATATCATGCAACATAAAGGCTATAGGTGCTATCACCCTGCAACTAGGAAAGTCATTATATCTAGGCATGCTGCCTTTGATGAAACTAACTTCCCTTATAAACCACCAGAACAACCACTTCCCAGTCCTACTTTACCACTCAGTCTTAGCACATTCACAGATTGGGTGGACAACCCTCAAGACTCACTACACCACAATCACACAGTCCCACCTTTAGTCACTCCCACTACTACAAACACCCATAATCCTAACATGGACTGCCTCATACCAAATCCAATGTACATTTCAAACTCAGATCATATAGACACTCCACACTCAGAACACAACACTCCCCAAAACAATGCAGATGCCTCCACTACACCAGACACAACCATACCTCCACCCAGTCCTCACTTGCAATCCTTACCTGAAGAACCCTCATCACCTGACTCTCCATCATCACCTGCCTACTCTGACCACTATGAAGACTCAACAGATAGCTCCCATACTAGTGCACCTTCTAGTCCAGACACTCATACCTCTCATTCACCACCCCAGATAGTCACCAGAGGGCAACATGGAATTTTTAAACCCAAAAATCCTAAGTATGCCCTTATGGTCTCCACCTTCCCAAACATTCCTAGGGAGCCAAAAACTGCCACTGAGGCACTGAAACATCCATGATGGAAACAATCCATGAAGGAAGATTTAGAGGCACTTCATCACAATAGGACTTGGATTTGGTCCATACCACCCTAGGATACATGTCATTGGATCCAAATGGGTGTTCAAGGCAAAGCTAAAACCAGATGGTAGCTTAGACAAACTCAAGTCTAGATTGGTAGCTAAAGGCTACAACCAAATAGATGGGGTAGATTATCTTGAAACCTTTGTTAGGTGTAGTGCCCGAAAGACAATTTGTGTAATTGTTTTTAATGGATGATGAATTTATCTCACCTTATTACTTGCTTTGTGCTTGTAAGTAATACATCACTGTAAAACCCTAAGTATATCAAGATGTAATCGCTTAACTCGGTGCATGGCATGCACGTGAGGATTGAGTTAGTGGTGATATACTTAAATCTGTTAGTCCGTGGTGAACTTAATCGAGTTTAGGGTCTCTTGATTAAAACACCAATAATGCGCCTAACACCTTAGGGTGTGATAGTCTTATCCGGATTTGTCGGTAGAGGGTACCCACGTGGGGCATTTATATATGATGGCATTCATATAGATGGACCGATTTAATCTGAATTTCCGATATAATTCCGTAATCGAGGAATCTTATTAAATCATTAGATGATCATATATGGATCAACCTTAATCCTGAGGTGATCACAGGGTGCGGCTTGTCTCGGGTAGTGTTTGATGTGTTAGTTACGGTTCACTTGAATATGTGTTCCAAGCCACTTCTCATTGGCACTATCTCCACGATGAGTGAGTAGTTCGATTTTCACAGACATGGAATCCATTCCTTCCTCTGCGGGAAGTAGAGAGACGATCCCTTATTTGTTAGCCTTAAGAAAGTGATCGATCGGCCGAGTTCACATTTGACTAATTAGCTACTAGTCGATATGTGCACTAATTGATCATTAGGGGTTGATGGTAAATAAGGATAAGATATTCGAGTCGGGTTTGCGGAGACTTCCCACTCGTAATGGACGATCTATGGAGGGTTAATCCGTATGTAGTGATTATATCAATGGACGCTTATTCACTCACATGGGTTGAGTATAAGTATACATCTATAATCGGTAGAGTTCGATTTCGGGTTTATGGTGGCGTAATCCCGAATTAATAATTAATGTGCTTATTCATTCGATGAATAATTAATTATTGAGCTCATCGGTTATAGTCCATGGTCCCCGATGTGGCTTCTGTAATTCGGACAAATAATCTTGTTATTTGGGCCTCAGAAATAATTAATTGGCTGGGCTAATTAATTCATATGCATGGATATTATTTAGTTGGACTAAATAATATTATACACATAAAAGACATTTTATGTGGGCTTAATTAACCTAAAAGTGGCACCTCCTCCTTTATTAATTATCACAAGAATTATTTTTTTTGTGATGTGGAAAATAAAAGATATTCTTGTTATATGATTGGTTGGATGACTTGTTATTTGATTTCCTATTGGTCAATACATGTCACAATTAGTCATTAAGGAAAATATCTTTTTATTTTGTTTAATTAATTATTTATTTAATTAATTAAAACTTGGAGGCCAAGGATTTACTCTCCTATAAAAGGAGAGTTATTCCAAGGGTAATTCACAAGTGTGAATTTCGACTACCACCACTAAAAGGAGAGAAATAATTAGTTTTCTCATCTAGGGTTATGTAGAAGAAAAACTCTAAGTTTTTCTTGAGTGTTGCATATCAAGGAGGCTCGTGTATCAAGGAGGGTGTCCACCAACCGCCGTTTGGAGAACACATCGGAAGATCAAGGCTTCTCTTCCTATATTGGTAACATGATCTTAACCCCTTATAGTAGTTTAAATCCTTTATTTATGTATTGTACCGTGTAAATCGTGATCCATCCATTCGCGTATAGATCTAACTTGGTTAGATCTAAGAACTCGCATCCTTCAACCTTTCTCCTCGTGATCAAACCGGCATACAATTAGACTGGTTCTCTCATCGCCTTAGCGTAAATTGGGATATCAAGCAATTGGATGTAAAAATACTTTTCTTCATGAAGAAATTTATATGACACAACCTCAAGGATGTCGACCTCAATTTCCTAAACATGTATGCAGCTCAAGAGGGCTCTTTATGGGCTCAAGTAAGCCCTTAGGGCTTGGTTTGATAGATTCAACACTTTCTTACTCAAATATGGCTTTTATTGTAGTCTAATTGATCCATCTTTGTTTGTATATCACCTGATTGTGACCTACTATACTTGTTGCTTTATGTGGATGACATGCTTCTTACAGGTCAAACATAGGCTCATCTCCTCTTTTGTGGCACTACTCATTCTCGAGTTTTCCATGAAAGACACAGGTGCCATTCACCATTTTTTGGGCATGGAAGTTTTTTTTTTACAGGTTCCACGTTGCATCTCTCACAAACTCATTATGCCTGACTTTCTTAGAACGGGCAAAGATGGTTGATTGCAAGCCAGATGCAACCCCTTGGAGCTAAAGCCTAATCCAGATTCAGCATCATCCCTCATGGCAGACCCTACATATTACAGATAGATGGTTGGAGCACTACAATACCTCACATTTACTAGGCCAGACATTGCCTATAGTGTCAACTATGCATCTCAATTCTTACAAGCACCTACACAAGGTCACTTCAAGTTGGTTCACAGAATGCTTCGATATGTCAAAGGAACTCTTCATCTCGGTCTACAACTCACTGCGGATCCTAATCTTACACTCACTGCTTTTTCAGACGCAGATTGGGCTGGTTGTCCATCTACTCGCCGTTCTACTACAGGCTACTGCACATTCCTGGGCCCTAATCTCATTTCTTGGTGTGCCAAGAAACAAGATCTGCCTCGTGTCAAGCATAGAGGCAATCGGGCTATGGCCCACACAGTAGCTGAACTTACATGGTAATGGTTTCTATGTGCTGACCTATGCATCAAGACCACCATACCTCTTACTATCTTTTGTGACAATCTAAGTGCACTATACTTGACAGTTAATCCGGTCTTCTACTCTCGATCTAAGCACATTGAGCTTGACTTTCACTTTGTACGAGAACGAGTAGCTCAAGGCAAACTCATTACCAAGCATGTCCTTGCTCATCTTCAAGTAGCAGACCTCTTTACAAAGCCAGTCACCGGATATACCCTACATCAGTTTCTCCGCAAACTATGCCTTCACCCCAGCCATAGTTTGAGGGAGGGTATTAAGCTACAAGATACAAACATTCAAACAGCTGTTCCCACTATTCAGACAAACATGGATGCTACTGAAGAAAGGAGTAATAAGGTTGGACTCTTGAGTGATAAGGTGAACAAGTACAATTCATATTACGATACGGATGTAATTATGGTAGAATATAGGATTATGGAAAATATATATTTGTTTGTGTATTGACTCATTAAGGGTAGTTTGGACATTTTGTATAGAGGAAGAAGCCCTAGACGTGGCTATAAATATTGTACCTTGTGATTTATGAAGATATAGAAAAATCGACTGATTAAATTTTACATGGTATCAGAGACAGGTTAACCTAAATCTACCGAAGAAAAAAAAAACTCTCTGTCGGCTTCTACCTTGGAGCAGGACCGACAATGGCTGGTGATCAAGACAAGGATGAGAAGAAGCTTGATGCTTTCTTCCTCAGCACGAATGATAACCCCGGACAATTAATTAGCACCGTACAACTCAAAGGACCAAACTATGATGAATGGGCTCGATCAATTCGCACAGCTTTGCGTGCAAAACGAAAATTCGGTTTTCTTGAAGGCAAGATCAAGAAGCCGACGGATGAAGAAAAACTCGACGACTGGTATACCGTTCATTCCATGCTGGTGTCATGGATCATGAACACGATTGAACCCTCGATCCGAACGACCCTCTCGTACTTTGAAGATGCACATGCCTTGTGGAATGCGTTGAAAGGACGATTCTCGGTGGTGAATGGAACTCGGATCTGTCAGCTGAAGGCTTCACTAGCAGAGTGTAAGCAAAACAATGGTGAATCAATTGCTTCATACTTCGGGAGATTGAGCCGATTGTGGGACGAATTGAATGAATTAGTTGAGCTCTCGGCCTGTACTTGCAGTGGCTGCAAGTGCGATTTGTTGACGAAGTTTCAACAGCTGCAACTCGATGACCGTCTCTATTGGTTTCTCATCGGACTTGAGCCGTCTTATGGACCAGTCCGATCACAACTTCTCAGCCAAGATCCTCTTCCGGGAATCGATAGAGCTTATCAAGTGTTGACTCAAGGAGAAAGTATGCGTGGGAAAATTACTCCTCAAGCTGCACACGATTGAGATGCCAGGATGGCTTTCCGGCTTCAGACAGAGGGCAAAGCCCGGGAAAAGCCGGCCGACGACGGGAAACCGTGTTCTTATTGCAATCGAACAGGACATGCTCAAGACTCTTGCTTTCAACTACACGGCTATCCATATTGGTGGGGAGATAGGCCAAGGTTTGTGCGTGGGGGAGGTCGGAGCAATGGTGCTCGGGGAGGAGGAAGGACAGGGACAGGAGGCAGGGGTCGGGGAGGACAAACTAATGCTGTACAGGTACCTCAAAGTCAAAGTGGGCCGACCTCTGGCTCGATTCAGCCCACAGTCAATTCAGTCCTTCCTCAATCAATTGAGCAGGCCGGGTTGGGTAATATTAGCCCGACTCAGTGGCAGGGTATTCTAGATTTGTTAAAAATTTCTAAACCTCGTGATCGATTGACGGGTAAGTATTCTTGGATTATTGATACTGGGGCAACGCATCATGTAACGGGCAACCGAGATTTGTTTGTTGATATTCGGCCCATTGAACATTGTTCAATAGGATTGCCCGATGGTAGTTCCTCTTTTGCGACACATAAGGGAATAATTAATTTATCGGGAAATTTACGACTTAATGATGTGTTATATGTTCCAAAGTTAAATTGTAACTTGATGTCGGCTACAAAATTTTTGGATCAATACGATTGTATTATGCAATTCACTGATCGATTATGTATCATGCAGGACCGAGTCACGAGGACGCTGATTGGACTGGGTGAGCGTGTGGATGGACTTTTTCTGTTCGTGGGTGTTCCCGAGGTTCGAGTTCTGACAGTTGGTGATGAGCATGCTGGGCATTTGTGGCATCGACGTTTAGGACACCCATCGGATAAGGTCCTTAGGCAGGTCCCGAATATTTCTGTTTCTAAGCATTTGAATAAAGATGGTTGTGACATTTGCTTTAGGGCTAGGCAGCCTCGTGAACCTTTTCCTATTAGTGTCAATAAAGCTAGCCGTATTTTTGAATTAATACATTGTGATTTATGGGGCCCGTATAGCGTTCCATCTACTTGTGGTGCTACCTATTTTTTAACTATTGTTGATGATTATTCTCGCTCAGTGTGGATTTATTTATTATTAAATAAAATGGAGGTCGAAACTGTTTTCCTTGATTTTGTGGCGTTGATATCACGTCAGTTTGAGGTCACCATTAAAAGAGTTCGTAGTGATAATGGAACCGAATTTAGGCCTTTACTCCCATACTTTCGTCAAGAGGGTATTATTTTTGAGACTTCGTGTGTTGGTACTCCGCAACAGAATGGAAGGGTAGAACGTAAACACCAACACATTCTTAATGTTGCCCGAGCTCTGCGCTTTGATGGTCACTTACCACTTAAATTCTGGGGAGAGTGTGCGTTAGCCGCAGCCTATATTATTAATCGTACCACGTCGAGCATTTTAATTTATAAAACCCCGTATGAACTCCTCTTTCATCAAGAACCAGACTTGTCGATGCTTCGCATTTTGGGTTGTTTATGTTATGCTCACGACCATCGCCACTCTCATAAATTTGCCAGTCGTAGTCGTAAGTGCATTTTTTTGGGATATCCATTTGGAAAAAAAGGGTGGACTTTATATGATTTAGATACGGAGGAGATATTTGTTTCTCGAGACGTCAAATTTTTTGAACATGTATTTCCCTTTGCTCCCTCAACCGAGCCTAGTGCCTCGTCATCCCTTCCTTATCCTTGTGTCGATGATGTTGGGATTGTGGATCGAGATTTTGACCCCTCTCCTTCTTCCGGAGATCCAGTTCTCCAAGATCCTCAGGTTGAGGGGGGAATAGATGTAACTATTGAAACAGGTGACGCGGAGGGTACTAGCATACCATCACCCCAACCTCGACACCCGGGTGACGGTACTAGTGAGTTAGGGAGAGGTCGAAGGCAGAAGCTTCCCAATTCTCGTTTTCAAGATTATGTGACTCACACATTGGTTGAACAGAATAGTCCTTCATCACGCTCCTCTGTTCCGTTAGTTTCCTCAGGTACTCCGTATCCTCTTATGCATTTTATCAGTTATGACATGTTTTCTGACAAACACCGGAAGTATCTTGCTGCTATTACAGTTGGGAATCCTCCGAAATCCTTTGAGGAAGCGGTTAAACATGAAGGATGGCGCAAGGCCATGGCAGAAGAAATTCGGGCTCTCGAGGATCAGGGTACGTGGGTGCTTACCTCACTTCCTCCCGGGAAAAAGGCTTTGGGGAGTAAGTGGGTGTATACGAAAAAATATGACGAACATGGGGTATTGCAACGTTTGAAGGCCCGTCTAGTGGCATTCGGTCATCATCAAGAAGAAGGGATTGACTACCCTGAGACCTTTGCACTGTGGTGAAGATGGTTACCGTCGCACTTTTCCGAGTGTTGCATTTGTGAAGAAATGGGATATTCATTAGATGGATGTGCACAACGCGCGTTTTTACATGGGGACTTGCAGGAGGAGATCTACATGAAAATTCCTCCGGGTTTTGAGCAGAATGGATCGAATATGGTGTGTAAGATGCAGAAGTCTCTATATGGGTTGAAACAGGCACCGCGCTGCTGGTTTGCGAAGCTTGCCTCGGCATTACGTGAGTATGGTTTCCGCCAGTCTTATTCTGATTACTCCATGTTTAGTTTGCACCGTGATAGCATACAGTTACATGTTCTGGTCTATGTTGATGATATGATCATTGCTGGTAACGATAAGGTTGCCTTGACGATTTTTAAGGATTATTTGAGCACGTGCTTTCGAATGAAGGATCTTGGCGTTTTGAAATATTTTCTGGGCATTGAGGTGGCCCGGAACCGGGATGGAATATTTTTGAATCAGAGAAAATATGCGCTGGACATTATCCATGAGACTGGGTTCCTTGGAAGTAAGCCCGTTGATTTTCCGATTGAGCAGAATCATAAGTTGGCTCTCGCCACTGGCCCGTTGTTGGATGATCCTGGCCCTTATCGGCGGTTGATTGGGCGTCTGATTTATCTTGGAGTGACCAGACCTGACCTTGCCTATTCCCTTCATGTCTTGTCTCAATTTATGCAGGCACCTCGGGTTGATCATTGGGAGGCGGCCTTGCGGCTTGTTCGTTATCTGAAGAAACATCCGGGGCAAGGCATCTTGCTTCGTTCCGACAGTTCTCTTATTCTTGAAGGTTGGTGCGATTCAGACTGGGCGAGCTGTCCCTTGACCCGTCGTTCTTTGAGTGGGTGGTTTGTCTTCCTTGGTCTTTCGCCTATCTCTTGGAAGTCAAAAAAGCAGACGACGATTTCTCGGTCTTCGGCTGAAGCGGAATATCGGTCCATGGCTTCTGTGACCCGTGAGTTGAAATGGTTGAGCGGTACCGCTGTCGAGTTGGGGTCGATCATCCTCCAGGATTCGGGCCGTTTCGTGATAGTCGATCAAGACTCTACATTGCTCAGAATCCTGTTTTTCATGAACGCACGAAGCATATCGAGGCGGATTGTCACTTTGTGCGTGATGCTATCACGGATGGGTTGATTTGTCCTTCGTATGTTCCTACGAAGGACCAGTTGGCGGATATTTTTACGAAGGCGCTTGATCGGCAGCAGTTTGAGTTCTTATTGCGCAAGTTGGGCGTTCGTGACCTCCACGCTCCCACTTGAGGGGGGGGGGGGGTATTACGATACGGATGTAATTATGGTAGAATATAGGATTATGGAAAATATATATTTGTTTGTGTATTGACTCATTAAGGGTAGTTTGGACATTTTGTATAGAGGAAGGTTCTCAGACGCGCTTATAAATATCATCACTTGTGATTTATGAAGATATAGAAAAATCGACTGATTAAATTTTACAATTCAAAAATTCAAATGATCAGAGGCGTGTGAGGTTGATGGGTGTGCCTAGAGCTATGAGTTCAAATCAGGGTGAAGTTTATCTCAATTACTTTGAATAAAAGCCGGAGAATTATCCCAGAATAAACCCCTTGTATTTATCCCCAATTTTATTTTTTTATACACTTTGAATAAATCTAGAATTAGGGATTTTATCTATTCAGTTCTATGGTATAAATTAGTGCGGCAAGCTGTAAACAGATTATGGAAGATCATTGAATAAAAAATCATACCTTTCTTTTGCTGCGTTTCTCTTCTTCCTCCTCCGTTTTCTGGTTTCTTACACAAACCGACTCGAATTGGTTTGATTTTGGTTTTCAAAGTTAAGACCGAAGAACCACACCGCAACGACAACTAATATATATCCCGTGCCATGCACGGGAGGTTTTTTATTTTTTAGCGATAATTAAATAAAAATTGAGAGACTTTATGGTGCAACGGTTGTAAGAAGGTTGTATATCTGCAAGATACATTAGTTCTCTCATTTTTACTCTCTTTCACATAAGACACTTTTATCGTGTGTGAGAGGTTAGAAATGAATGAATGGTTGTAATATATGCCACTTGCAGTACAACTCTCTTATATCTGATTGTATTATAAAATTTGTCTAAAAGTTATACAGACATGAGAACATAATATTTTCATAAGAAGTTAGTAGAGAACGGTACCTAATTTCTACGGTAAATATCTTTAAAACAATCCTAGTTACAAATAAACATCGAAGGAAAAGAAAAATACATATATATCTTGATATTGAATAACATCGATTAAACTTAATTTTTTTTAGTTAACCACAAAATAATCTACGGCCTTCAAGATCAACTTCAGATTTGTTAGATTTAAGCAATATACAACAAAGATATATACCAATAAATATGTATTGGACTTTAATATGGTACGTATAAATGAAGTGAAAAACAAATCAAAAAGCAAGATAATCATATTCACATGATAACTTTTTTTATAATACAACGGTTGAATGAAGGTTATATCAAGTGTTATACATTACATATTTCGATTCTAATATCTCAAACACAATAAAATGTATGATGTAAAAGAGAATAAAAATAAGATAGTGTAATGTTGCTGCTTGTACAACCTTTATACCACCATATATTGTGGCATAATTAAAATCTCTAGACATTTATGTAAAAGAAAAAAATGTACTATCCAATATAATCATCACATACATGGAAGGAATCACCAGGGAACTCGCATTTATCATTACACATAAACTACATGTTTAGAAGGCAGCTTAAAAAATAAGGTGCAATTAATAGTAATGTTCCCTACTATTATATCAACATGTTTAATTACTTATTTATCTGCTATGAGGTAGTATATGTTGAGATTCTTCAGTGTTAACACTTTTTTTATGATTGAATTTTTCATTCGTTTATTGTTTAATTGGTTTGATACAAATTTTGGAACGCTTTATCGCTGTTAATTGCAAATATTTTTCAGCGGGTGTTATCCTTTATTTACTAGCGCGATTTAGTACCAATTGAATAGAATGTAATCACGTAATGAGCCAAGTAAATGGACAGAAATTTGTCTATCATGAGGTAATATGTGTTATTAGATCGAAATAGTTACTATGTTTAATTTACGGTAGTATTTGTATCAAAAACCGATAAACCGAACCGAACCAAACCAAAATAATTTAAGACCGAACCGAACCAAACCGACTTTAAGATGATCGATTTTGGTTTTAGATTTTTCAAACCAAAATATTTGGTTTGGTTTTGAAAATCCTTAAAACTGAACCGTGAATACCTCTAGTTGTCGTATAATTTAATAAAAACACATATATATAGATATTTATTTGTCTTATTTGTCCTTTTTAAACCACTCCGCTTAAATTAGGCTAATTATACAACAATTTTAGTAAAATTTTCCTGATTGTTTTTGTATTGTTAGCGCAACATTGAGGCAATTTCTAAGAAAATCGATTTTCTCTAAGGAAATAGTTACTGCCGACACCATAGGATTGAAAATGCCAATAAATAAAAATAACAAATTCCGAGTAACAAGACCAAAATTGTAATCGGAGGAAGAAAAAAAAAAAAAAAGGAAATGTGAACTAAAGCAAGTTAATATTCAAAAATAAATTAAAATAAATAAAGCAAATTACGGGACTAATTTTAAATTTCATGCCGGCGTATTGTACCATGGATCCCATAATGGCATTTTAAAAGATCCATAGAATGCAGACGATGTGAATTGATAATTAAGAAAATGGAGAGACTGCAAACGCTTCGTGAAAGGCAATCTAATAAATGGCAACTAAAATATATAATAACCCTTTGAACCAAACTTTCTAAAAGAATTATTTTTAAAAAAAATATGGCGACAACAGAAATGACTATTAAACTTGTGAAGAATTTTATAAAAAACTACAGTAAAAGTGTTTTTTGATTTCCGTGAAACCCTACTGCTATTACAGGTATTTATACTTATGATATTACCCTTTACTCAAGTAATAATAATAAATACAAAGAAATAATAAATAAAAACGTGGCTAATAAACCAAATCGTGGCTAGGAGATATGCTGTATCTGTTTCCTTAAACAGTGGCTTAAATCACGGCATCCGTTTCTTCTTGAGTATCTTTCTGTCTAACATTCCCCCTCAATCTGACGTGGGAACTAGGGTGAACACGAAGATTGTGCCTTAGTGACTGGAAAGAAGCCCGAGGCAGAGGTTTTGTAAAAACATCAGCCAGTTGGAACTTAGAAGGAACATGTCTAGTAACAAGTTGTTTAATGACCCACCTTTTCCTCACAAAATGATAATCCAAAGCAAAATGTTTAGAACGTGAATGAAGTGTAGGGTTCACAGACAAATACACTGCACTGAGATTATCACACATCAGTTGAGGTGGTTGATGAAGTGGTACACGGAGATCCCGAAGCAGATAAGTAAGCCATGTAATCTCCGCAGTAGTAGATGCCATGGCCCGGTACTCAGCTTCAGTGCTAGACCTAGAGACAGTAGGTTGTTTCTTAGAAGACCAAGAAATGCAATTTGCTCCCAAGAAAATGCAAAAGCCCGTAGTACTTCGTCTGGTGAGAGGACAACCAGCCCAATCCGCATCACTAAAACCATACAAGGAGTTAGAGGAAGTTCTCAAGTAGTGCAGACCATATTCAGAAGTGCCTTTCATATATCTGAATAGCCTCTTGACTTCCTTGAAATCCCTGACTGTGGGTGCAGAAAAATGCTGACAAACCTTGTTAACTGCATAGGTGAGATCTGGCCTGGTAAAAGTCATGTATTGGAGTCCTCCAACCAAACTCCTATAAACAGTGGGATCTACTAACTGGTCATCACCTGATGCTGCTTGTGTCTTAAGTGCCATAGGAGTTGCCATAGCTGCAGAATCACTCATCTGACTTCTTTGTAACAAGGAGTGAGCATACTTACCTTGGCTGAGAAACACACCATCCTTAGTTGATTTTATCTCTACTCCCAAAAAATAATGGAGAGGGCCAAGATCCTTGACAGCAAACTCATGTCCCAAAGTAACAATCAGCTGCTCAATAGATGATGGCTGATTTCCTGTGAGCAAAATATCATCAACATATATAAGAAGCACAATAGTCAGTGTGCCTTGATGAAGTACAAACAGAGATGGATCAGCCTTGCTACAATAGAAACCATGATGCAAAAGGAATTGAGACAATCTATCAAACCAAGCCCTAGGGGCCTGTTTTAACCCATAGAGAGATTTCTTGAGCAGACATACATGATCAGGGAATTGCTGATCTATAAACCCAGGAGGTTGGGCCATGTACACTGTTTCTCGTAATGTACCATGTAGAAAAGCATTCTTAATGTCCAATTGTCTCATAACCCAACCAAGAGATACACTTACAGCAATAACCAACCTAATGGTAGTTGGTTTAATTACAGGACTGTATGTTTCCTCAAAATCAACACCAGCAATTTGAGAGTAGCCTTGTGCAACCAACCTAGCCTTATACCTGTCCAATATGCCAAATTCATCAGTTTTCACTTTATAAACCCATCTAGAACCAATAATATTGGCCTGTGTTGGCCTGGGAACCAGAGTCCAGGTGTTGTTATGGTGCAAAGCTTGCATTTCTTCCACCATTGCCTGCTTCCATTTGGGATCCAACATAGCCACCTTCCAATTTTTTGGTTCTGTAACAGCTGTAGTAGCAAGAGTCACATAATCCTGAAGATAGCTAGGTGGTCTTCTATCTCTCATTGGTCTAACCACAACAGATGAACTAGAAACAGCAGTGTCCTCAACTAACTGATGATCTGGTGTATGAGTTTGAGTGAGATCTGGTTCCTCAGCAGCATGATCAGCATGTTCATCATTATGTGCATTTGGTTCCTCAACAACAGGTTCATTAATCAAGTTTGTGTCCAAGTTTTCAACATCGAGGAGGCTGTGGGTAAAGGTGGTTCTACGTGGCACAACAATCGTGGCTTGTATGTGACTCAAAGATGTTCCTCATCACTAGATGGGTATTCGAAAAATCGACCCTTGAGATGGCCCCAGCTGCTGCCTCCTTGTAGGGAAACACATGTTCATTAAAGACTACATGCGGAGATGTATACTCTTTTGGTTTTGGATCCGGACATCTATAGCCCTTATGAAGTGGACTATATCCCAGGAAAACACAAGGATAGCTTCTCTTGGCAAACTTTGAGGCAACTGATTTCTTAAGGATGGAAAACATTGACATCCAAACACTCTCAAGCCAGAATAATCAGGATGCCTAGTATGCAATTTTAAAGTATGGGGTGGTGAACTGTAAAAAAAAGGAGGGCAGCCTGTTGATTAAATAAACAGCAGTGTTACATGCCTCCACCCATAAAGTCTGTGGTAAACCTGAGAGGAACATCATGGTTAGGGCTGTTTCAATGATATGGCGATGTTTTCTTTCTGCTACACCGTTTTGTTCTGGTGTGTAAGGGCAAGATATGTTCAGTTCAATCCCACAAGAGTGTAAGTGATCCAAGAAAGGGTGTGAGCTATATTCTCCTCCACCATCACATTGGAATATCTTAATCTTATGGTTTAGTTGGTTTTCAACAAGCTTTTGAAACCTCAGAAAGACATCATAAAATTCAGATTTTCTTTTTAAAGGAAACAACCATGTGAACCTTGAAAAATCATCAACAAATATCACATAATATTTATATCCCTGATTGGAAACAACGGGAGCAGGCCCCCACAGAACACAATGCACCTTATGTAAAGGAAATTTTGAAACAAAAGAACTCTTATTAAAGGGTAGTTTACAACTCTTTCCCAGCTGACAACTAGTACACAAATTGTGTTTATTTTCCCAACCTACTAAGATTTATTTGTCCTAACTTATTCAATCTTGACAAAAGATTCGGTTTGGGTGCCCCAATCTTTGATGCCGACAGAGAGCTTGCCTTTCCGACCTTACACCGCCAACACTTCTCGAACCTCCCGATTTAAAGCATAGAGATTTCTCTCTTATGACCTGTGCAATTATCCTCTGGTGTGGATCCTTCACAACAAAACCAGATTTGTCAAACTCAAAAAGTGCATTGTGTATCGAAGTGTATTTCCCAATAGAGATTAGGTTCTTGGTTAAGTCAGAACAACTAATACATCCTTTAGTTTAAGATTACCAACATTTATATCACCAGAATGTGTAATGTCTAGGCCAGTGCCATCTCCTACAAAGACCTTATCAGTACCAGTATACTTACATGGATGTAGAACATTACCTTCATTATTGGTCATATGAGAAGTAGCTCCAGTATCTGCATAGTAGTCAGTATCTGTTTGATCATGAAGATTGAGTGCAGCAAAAGCCTTCTGAGGTTCCTCTGATTGATAGGAGTAATCAAACCTGTGCCAGCAATCAATAGCTGCATGATTAGCCTTACCACAAATTTGATGTAACATCTTACATCCCTCGTGATGATGGATTGTTGGAAGGTGGATTCTCGCTAAAGCCGATTGGCGATGAGAGTTGTTGTTGTTCTTCTTTGTTGTACACCATTTGACCTTCCTGCTGGTGCAAAGCCTCTACCTCTGGAGTTGTATTGGCTTCTGCCACCACCTCTTCTTCCTCTACCCCGACCCCTTTGTGTAAACAGTGCCTGAGAGTGATCAAAGGCCTGTTTGTCTTCAGCTTTCTGTGTCAGCAAGTTTTGTTCATAGCCTTGAAGGGCCATAACAAATTGAGTAAAGGTGGGGTAAGGAGATTTTGTGAGCATAGCTGTCCTGAAGTTTAGATATTCACTGCCAAGGCCATGTGCAAATTGAAAGACCTTATCCATGTCAGCTACTGGTTTTTTTATGGCAGCTAGGTTATCACAAATGGATTTAAACTCCCTTAGGTACTGATCTAGGGTTTTGTTTCCCTTTCTGATACTCATCAGCATGTTCTTCAAGTTTCCTTCCTTTTCAGCAGTTTGGGGAAGGAGTTGATGAGCCAAATTCTCCCATAGTTGGAATGCAGTAGATTCCTCCTCATGAATGAGGCTGACAACTTCTTCTTTCATCGTCCCCAATAGCCAGGAAGTGAGTAAACCATCGTTGATAATCCAGGATGTATATTCTGGATTGTCAATTTCCTTGTCTCCAGCATCCTTGATCTTTGGATCAGGGTGTGTAGATTCAGCAACATGGTGATAGACACCAAGACTTCGTAACAGTGGGGTAACCTGTGACCTCCACAATAGGTAGTTTGATAACGTAAGTTTGATTGAGATCAAACTTGAACACTGATGGAACTGTTGAATGGTTAAACCAGATTCCTTTGCCATTGAAACGCAACGAAAGTGGTGAAACTCACAGATTTTTGAAGGCTTGAGAGTTTATTGCTCTGATACCATGAAGAATTTTATAAAAAACTACAGTAAAAGTGTTTTTTGATTTCTGTGAAACCCTACTGCTATTACAGGTATTTATACTTATGATATTACCCTTTACTCAAGTAATAATAATAAATACAAAGAAATAATAAATAAAAACGTGGCTAATAAACCAAATCGTGGCTAGGAGATATGCTGTATCTGTTTCCTTAAACAGTGGCTTAAATCACGGCATCCGTTTCTTCTTGAGTATCTTTCTGTCTAACAGACACAAAAGCAAACAAAGTTCTCTTTGCAGAGGCTTCAAAAGACTTTGTGGATTTCCTTTTCTTCTTGCTTGCTTTGCCAATGGGTACTGTCACAAAGCTCCTTACAAGTGAATCTATGGTGGGTTCGATCGGTAATCTCCACACGAGTTTTGCAAATCTTAATGAACCCTACCTGCAACCAAATATTTACAAAAACGTTCTCCTCGATCCAATGATTTTCTCAAATGTTAGTAATAATCCGCTTTTGATAACTCGATCATCCATCATCTCCTCCGGGAAGTTGTACACTTGTGGGAATTACAACGCGGGTACCTGTTACGGAGGACGTGCTACTAACATTTGTGACGGTGCTCCTTGCTCTAGGTGTTACAAAAAGATGAACAGAGAGTTCGAATTTGTAGCTTCTTCTGAGATTGATACAAATGCTGTTAATCGTGTTAACTATGTGAATTCAAATGGGTATGTTAAGGAGGTGGTCCTTTACAGGATTTCTGATGATTTATCTGTGACGCCGATATCATCTATGCCCATTATTTCAATATTGATGAACAAGTTGAATTCCCTTAAAATTGAAGAGATGAATGTCAAAATTGGAACCGAAGAGGCACTTGAGTTGTTGAAGGTCTCTTTACGTTCGACCACCGTCCTGACTGATGTATTTCTTAAGGTGAAGAAGGAGGCATAAGTACAAGTGTTTTTGTTTTATCAAGATCGAATTTGTCTGGTGCATCGATGATGGCTTGATGCAATAATCCAATCTATAACTAATATTGAATGAGCATGATTTAAGTATTATAATAAAAGTTAAATTTAATCTTAAGTTTTGACTGTAATAGCTTTTGAAATTGTGATTTTAAGAAGAGAGTTTGTTAAACCAATTAAACACTTATTTTGAAAATTTAAGTGAATAACATATTAAGACTGTTTGATAATCTTTTTGGACACCTCTCAATTAATAGAAAAAGAATTTAGGCACCGAAATTTGGTACCACTCATTCCCCGAAAGATGTATTGTGTGGTCCAAAATTTTTATGTTATTTTGTTTTCTTTCTATGTGTTAAAATGTGTGGTTATAAAATGTTGTGTGGATGATTTCTGTGTATTATTTCGGTGCCTAAATCACTATCCTAATTAATAAGATGATATGAGAATGCTCTAAATTTACCTAAGGAATTTTAATCGACATAAAGCTTATCGCTGAATTGCTTTTCTATCCGAAAGAGGGAACGTGGGCGCATGATATATTTCTTTGTTTATTGTACTACCTCCATCCAACAAAAAATGTCTAATTTTCCAAAATAAATTATCTTATAAAAAGTGTTTATTTAGCAAACAAATGCATCATTTAATTTTATCATATGTCCCCGAAGGAACTACACTTCAATAGACTTATGAAACTTTCAATTATAGCCAAATTAAATTAAAATGCGATAGAATATATATATCAAAGTTCCTAATATTTTGTTCTCATTAATTTACATGTTATGAACTATGTACCATCAGAACGCTTGCGTTAGACACCGAGTCGCTTATCCGGAAATCGAAGCGTTCGCACGCATAATATTAAATAAATAATATTATTACGTAGTTCTCTACTACGTCAGTATCAAATAAAAGCAAACGGAAGTTTAAAAAGACTCGGGTAATTTTTTTTTCAAACATCTCGAATAGAAATTCAAGAACTAGAGAAGGAAATGTAAAGTTATTACATCCAAACAAAACCAACGAATCCCAAAAAGCAGATTTAATTCCAAAGTACTAAAAGTAAACTACAAAATCCAATAACAATCCAAATCTAGGAAATAAATAAAGAAATGAATAATAATTAATCAAAGTCTTCAACTCCAAGGCGTCCTCAAACGTCGTCATCAAAGTTCTCCTCGAACTCATCATTTACTGTTCGTCTTCTCTCCCCAAACACATAAATAAACATGCATTTGAGGTAAGTACAATCTACAAAGTAAGAAGTAGAAGTTTACAATATAATTAAGGTTTATTATTAAAAGATTTGCCTTCATCGAGACCGACTCGATCTAGGGTTCACTACATGCCCATCGACACGTCGCGACTATACGTTTCTAACTCACTTATCTTTGTTACATCATTACTCAAGGACACAATGCATGGTGAAAATTCCACCACGAGATATACTTGCCAACTACGGTGATTAGCACCGGTAGTCGGGATCTCCGGTATGCATATACGCTCGATGGATTTCCTCCACTACCCTTCACCTTTTTGAGCCGATAGCGTTGTCCACCTTTTATGAACGTATCACATCGCCGATTTGAATCGATTGCCTAACCAAGAATAGATGACGTTTTAGCTTTTACTACACTTATGTAATTATTAATGTGAATTAACTAGTCACCCAAGTGTTTTTGTAATAATACTCCTTATCGCTCTACTCCCTCACTTAGACAACTAGACATCACATCCTATCAATTACACAGACATTGATGAACCCTAGTTCATCAAAGCACAAGCCCTTTCATGCCCTTCCGACGGATCCGAACTTCAACTCCCTTTAAGAGTACATTCGGTGTTTTAACTGAACGAATCAGAAACTCAATCGGGGCTTGTTCATATTCAATTAATGTTATTTAATCATGAATTAAGGTTTAAAATTCAAAACATAGCTTAAAACAACATTACATAGAAACTGGGGCAATGCGTGCGCATTACTCTGGAATGCGTGCGCATCCCTGCTGCACTTATTCTAAGCAATCCTGCATCAGGAATGCAGGCGTATTGCTAGCCAATGCGTACACATCCTACGCAGAAAAAGCCCTAAAACCTATTTTCCAACCCTTAACGGTCTCTACTCGAATCTAAACATCTTGCACATGAATTATAGCAGAAAAACAGTAGAAAACATGTCTTTTAAGATCCAAAACAAAACTTAATCCTTAAACATCATCTAAG
Source organism: Gentiana macrophylla (assembly GCA_026214975.1). Lineage (NCBI taxonomy): Eukaryota > Viridiplantae > Streptophyta > Magnoliopsida > Gentianales > Gentianaceae > Gentiana > Gentiana macrophylla. The sequence goes on along the minus strand of CM047816.1, from coordinate 7,343,044 downwards.
CTTAAAACTTGATACAATATGCATCCAAAACATGATCTATTCTACTCTAAACCACAATTAGATTGTAGGAAGAGCTTACCTTTAGCAAGCTTATTCCAACAAAAAACTCAGAGAAACAAAGGCTAAAACCGATCTTTCTCTTATCAAAGCTTCAACTTTCTCGCAATCAAAACGTTGCCTTCTTCACAACGATTCGCGCGCCTACTCGATCGAAAACCGTCAAGAATTGCTTTAACGGCCGATTGAAAAACTCTCACTTCTAATTTTTGGCTCACACACGCAGAGAGTATATGGAGGTGGAGAAAATCTGATTTCTAATAGGTTATAAGAATTGTGGGGATTTATTCTCCTTAAATAGAAATCCCAAAAAAAGATAGAGATCTTATTATCTTCCTTTATAATAAGATAAATCCCAAAAAAGGATAAAGATCTTATTATCTTCCTTAACTATATACATATATATATTTCAAATATACATATATAATTTAACAAATACTTAAACTCGAATAAAAGGAACTCAACCCAATATTTCGTTGCAAAATGACACGTCCTCGCTCTTTCCGAAAATCGGAATATTACATTCTTCCCCCTTAAAGGAGTTTAGTCCTCGAAACTTAAAACATACCAGTAAGTCCATAAAATCGGGAACTCGCCGATCATATCGTCCTCAACTTCCCAAGTAGCTTCATCCGGTGAATGGTTGCTCCATTGCACCGTAACTAAAGGAATCAACCGTCTCTTAATCATCTTTTCCTTCCGGTCCAAAATTTGGTCGGTGTCTCATCGCATTTAAAGATTATCCTGGAGACCCTCCGGATCAATGAGTAGTCTCAATATCCGTCTTGGTCAAACACTTCTTTAACATTGAGACATGAAACACGTTGTGGACTCTCGACATGGATTTCTCGTAACTTGAGTCTGTAAGCCAAAGGTCCAATTCTTTCTAGAATCTCAAAAGGTCCAACGCACACAGGGCTTAGCTTTTCCTTATGTCCAAAACGTTTCACTCCCTTCATTGGTGAAGCTCGTAGATACACTCTTTCACCAACTTCAAACTCAAGAGGTCTCCTTCTAACATCCGCCCAACTCTTCGCATCTATCTTGAGCCGCTTTCTTGATTCTTCTTGACTAGTGAACCCTTTCTTTAGCTTGCTCAACCAACCTCGCCCGGTGATTTGTCTTTCCCGACTTCATCCCAAAACATCGGTGTTCTACATCTTCTTCCATATAATGCTTCAAACGGTGGCATGCCAATACTTGCATGATAACCGTTGTTGTAAGCAAACTCCGCTTACCGGTAGTAATCATCCCATGATCCACCTACTTCCAACACACAAGCTCTCAACATATCTTCAAGTGTTTGGATAGTTCTCTCAGATTGTCCATCTGTCTGAGGATGAAAGGCCGTACTCAAATCCAACTTGGTTCCAAAAGCTGCTTGTAAACTTTTCCAAAACCGATCGACGAACCTCGAATCACGATCCGAAACTATCGAGATAGTACTCCGTGTAACTTCACTATATTATCCAAGTATAGTGTCGTCATTTTCTTCAAGGGCATATCGACCTTATATGGTAAGAAATGAGCGGATTTGGTCAATCTATCCACAATCACCCAAATCGCATCATTACCGCCTCTCGTCTTAGGTAAACCGGTGATAAAGTCCATAGTGATCTTATCCCACTTCCATTCTGCGGGATATCCAATGGCTTAAGCATTCCTCCCGGTCTCTATGTTCCGCTTTAACCTTTCCGGCAAGTATCACACTCGCAACGAACTTGGCTATCTCGGTTTCATCGAGGCCACCAAAACCTTTCCTTCAAGTCTCTGTACATTTTGGTAGCTCTGGATGAAGCTGCAAAAGCAATCCTATGTGCCTCTTCCATGACTCTCTGTCTTAAATCACCAACCTTAGGCACACACAAACGATCCTGGTACCAAAGATTCCCATTCTTATCTAACACATATCCAACTGTAGGCTTTTCCCTTGCAACTCGCTTCAAGTCAACCAACACTGGGTCTTCATCTTGCTTTTCCCGAATGTCATCCATCAACTCAGACCTTGCTAACAATGGTGCCATAAACCGCCGGTCTTCAATCGATCAAAGCTTCGGATTCTCAACCCATCTAACCTTTCTCGCAACGTCTTCAACACTCGACATCGCAAACACCGGTTTTCGCGCTCAAGGCATCGACCCACTACATTTGCTTTACCGGATGATCTGAATCTCCAAGTCATAATCCTTTACGAACTCCAGCCATCTCCTTTGTCTCATATTCAGATTTTCCTGGGTAAAGAAATACTTCAAACTCTTGTGATCGGTGAAGATCCTGGCCTTAACTCCATACAGGTAGTGCCTCCAAGTCTTTAGGGCAAACACTACTGCTGCCAACTCTAAGTCATGTGTTGGGTAATTCTTCTCATGCACCTTCAACTGTCGGGATGCATAAGCAATTACCTTCCCTCCCTGCATCAACACACAACCTAAACCTTGTCCCGAAGCATCCGTGTAGACATCATAATTATCAAAGATCTCCGGAACTGCCAAAACTGGGGCTGTAGTCAACCTCTTTTTCAACGTCTGAAAAGCATCTTCACACTCACTGGTCCACTCGAACTTCACATCCTTTTGAGTGAGCCGGGTAAGTGGTGTAGCTATCTTTGAGAAGTCTTGTACAAACTTCCTATAATAGCCACCAAACCGAGAAAACTTCTAACCTCTTGAAACGGTAGTCGGTCTGGACCACTTCTCAACTGCTTCAATCTTCGCGGGATCAACCTTAATGCCATCTCCAGAAATGACATGACCCAAGAAACTCACTTGATTCAACCAAAAGTCGCACTTCGAGAATTTGGCATACAACTGGTTCTCCTTTAATGTATCCAAAGACTATCCTTAAGTGTTCTTCATGTTCCTTCTCATCCTTAGAGTATACAAGGATGTCATCTATGAACACTATCACAAACTTATCCAAGTATGGCATGAAAACACGCTGCATTAAATCCATAAATGCAGATGGGGCATTAGTGAGTCCAAAAGGCATAACTAAGAACTCATAATGTCCATACCTCGTACTGAAAGCTGTCTTTGGTATATCTGCTACCTTGATCTTCAACTGGTGGTATCCTGATCTAAGATCAATCTTAGAAAACACTCTCTTGCCTTGCAACTGGTTAAACAAATCATCAATCCTCGGCAAAGGGTATTTATTCTTGATGGTCAGATTATTCAACGCTCGATAGTCTATGCACATCCTCATGCTACCATCTTTCTTCTTAACAAACAACACTGGGGCTCCCCAAGGCGAAGTACTAGGCTGAATTATATTCCTCTCAAGCATATCCTTGAGCTGTGCTTTCAACTCCTTCAATTCAGCCGGTGCCATTCTATAGGGTGCCTTAGCAACTGGTGCCGCTCCTGGCATCAACTTGATCTCGAATTCTATCTCTCTATCCGGCATGTTTCCGGTAACTCTTCCGAAACACTTCGGGTATTCCTTGACTCTGTGGGGTCTCTCTAACTTAGGTTTTACTGCTCCACATCAAGCTGCGCAGACAACAAGTAGCCTTCACAACCTTTTCGACAAGCCCTTATAGCCTTAACATTTGAAATTATAGGGTGACGCTTCTTACTAGGCTTGTAAATGTTACCTTGATAAGTCTTATCCGATTTTCCCGGTATCTTAAAGGTCACTCTCTTTCTCTACAATCCAAGTGGACGAAATTCTCGGATAGCCAATCTATTCCAAGAATCGCATCAAAATCGAAAAGTCCAAAACCGTAAAGTCACTCTTGCAACAATACTTTCCAACTCGAACCTCTACCAGGGGTATCAACTTGGTTACCTTAGTCACCTTCCCTAAAGGTGTTGTTATCTCCAAAGTATTTCTTAAAGGTTCCATTGGCAAGTTAAGCTTCTTAGCTATCTTAGTTGACACAAAAGTATTAGACGCTCCCGTATCAAACAACGCCGTAACTGCTAAGTTGTCTAATATTATTGTACCTAGGATGTAAATTCATTTATTTAAATACAAATACAACATGATTTAAATCGTGCTATAAAAGTACTCAAATAAATTAAATTAAACAAAAAGGTACGAAATAACATTATCGTCCGGTTCGCTATCTCAAAGATCCATCGCAAAGACTCGAATCGGGCGACTTGGGCGCTTTTCCCACTTCCTTGCTTCGAATATTCGAACTCCCTTTCGTGGGACACATCTTGGCAAAATGTCCTAAATCTCCACAAGAGTAGTGACCTCTCAGATTAGCCTTACACTCACCTCGAGTGATTCTGTTGCACTTAGAGCATAAAGGTGCTCCGTGGGTGGCTTACTCATTGTAGGGGCCGTTGTCTTCTTGAAATTTTGTTGGGGTGCTCCCCGGCTATTGCCCTGGCTTGTTCCAAAATTCCTCTTGCTCCCGATAACAACGGTGGCCTTCTTCCTGAATGTCTCAACCTCTAAGGCCTTATTCAACAACTCACCATGTTCTTGGTCGTGAAACCCAACATGCCGATCAGATCGATACGATAACCCTTCCTTGTATAGGGCCATCTTCCTCTCTTCTACCTTCATCAACTCAGGGTAGAATCTTCCCAATTCGTTAAACTTGTTGGTGTATTGTGATACTGTCATGTAATTACCTTGCTTATGCTTTAGAAATTGACTTGCCATGTCTGTCTGCACTGTTTGGAAAATACTCATTATAGAACATTGCCTTAAAGCTTTCCCAATCCGTCACTTTACCATTACTGCTCTGTATAGCATCTATCCATGCTTCAGCTGCACCCAAAAGGAAACTAACCGCCAACTGTGCCATCTCGGTCTCGAGGACATGTATGTTCCTACATGCCTTCTCAAAACTCCTTATCCACTCTTCGCCTTCGAATGCTCGACATTCCCAAAGAAGTCTTGAACTTTGTTCCTCCTTAATCTCGTATACCAGTCAATCGGTGGTGCTTGCTCAGTGCCGGTCTAGCGGTGGGGCTTGTGGATAAACCGGAGGGTATTCAAAAGGTATCTCTTCTTTGTTGGCGGGGTTGATGTAAACCGTAGGGTGGGTAACCAAGACCTTGTTGATGGTCAAAGCAGGGTGGAGGTGGTACAAGATGGGTCGGGGAGTATGACCCACCTGGAGGAGGGTAAAAGGTCCGATCCGCTTTGATGAGAAAACACGGGTGGAGGAGGGTAGCTCATCGCTTGGGGGGATAGATCTTTGGTTCTTTGGGGTACGTGATCGGTGGAATGTCTCCCACTACACTGTTGACTCAGTATAGGTGCTTCTCCTGGTTCTCCATAGATGTAGTTGTACCTTGGTGGAGGGTGACTTCTTGGTGGCGGTACTAAACCCACCTGAACGTCACTTACCAAGGAAAATCGAATCGAACTTCCCACATGCCATTGTGGGTGTTGCTCTGATGAGGTCGCGGTGACAAACTCTCGCCGAGATCGTGGTGTAGGGGTTGCGTGATGAGGGGTGGAGTGGGGCTCGGGTGAGGTGAAGGATTTCGCCTCACGAAACCGCCTCTAACAATCGGGCGTAGGACTCTCTCGACGTACTCACGAAGCTTCACGCACCGCCCGGTTCTCGTGAACACCATCCTCGATGATCAACGAAAACCAAATCGTTACTAAGAGGTCTAAAGAGAACTTATCTTAATAGAAAGAAAGCCAAAAGACGCTCTCTCTCGATACCAATCAGTAACGCCCGCTCCCGGACACGAGTCCTTATCCGAAATCGAAAGCGTTCGCACGCATAATATTAAATAAATAATATTACACGTAAGCCTCTACTACGTCGTATCAAATAAAAGCAAACGGAAGCTAAAAAGACTCGGGTAATTTTTTCAAACATCTCGTAATAGAAATTCAAGAAGAACTAGAAGGAAATGTAAAGTTATTACATCCAAACAAAACCAACGAATCCCAAAACAAGATTTAATTCCAAAGTACTAAAAGTAAACTACAAAATCCAATAACAATCCAAATCTAGGAAATAAATAAAGAAATGAATAATAATTAATCAAAGTCTTCAACTCCAGCGTCCTCAAACGTCGTCATCAAAGTTCTCCTCGAACTCATCATTTACTGTTCGTCTTCTCTCCCCAAACACATAAATAAACATGCATTTGAGGTAAGTACAATGTACAAAGTAGTAAGTAGAAGCTACAATATAATTAAGGTTTATTATTAAAAGATTTGCCTTACTGAGACCGACTCGATCTAGGGTTCACTACATGCCCATCGACACGTCGCGACTATACGTTTCTAACTCAGCTTATCTTTGTTACATCATTACTCAAGGACACAATGCATGGTGAAAATTCCACCACGAGATATACTTGCCAACTACGGTGATTAGCACCGGTAGTCCCGGATCTCCCGGTATGCATATACGTTCGATGGATTTCCTCCACTACCCTTGACCTTTTGAGCCGATGGCGTTGTCCACCTTTTATGAACGTATCACATCGCCGATTTGAATCGATTGCCTAACCAAGAATAGATGACGTTTTAGCTTTTACTACACTTATGTAATTATTAATGTGAATTAACTAGTCACCTAAGTGTTTTCGAAATAACTCCTTATCACTCTACTCCCTCACTTAGACAACTAGACATCACATCCTATCAATTACACGGACATTGATGAACCCTAGTTCATCAAAGCACAAGCCCTTTCATGCCCTTCCGACGGATCCGAACTTCAACTCCCTTTAAGAGTACATTCGGTGTTTTAAGCGAACGAATCGTAAACTCAATCGGGCTTGTTCATATTCAATTAATGTTATTTAATCATGAATTAAGGTTTAAAATTCAAAACATAGCTTAAAACAACATTACATAGAAATCGGGGCAATGCGTGCGCATTACTGCGGAATGCGCGCGCGCATCCCGCACGACTTATTCTAAGCAATCCCGCATCGGGAATGCAGCGTATTGCTAGCCAACGCGCACACATCCTACAGAAAAAGCCCTAAAACCTATTTTCCAACCCTTAACGGTCTCTACTCGAATCTAAACATCTTGCACATGAATTATAGCAGTAAAAAAAAGAGAAAACATGTCTTTTAAGATCCAAAACAAAACTTAATCCTTAAACATCATCTAAGCTTAAAACTTGATACAATATGCATCCAAAACATGATCTATTCTACTCTAAACCACAATTAGATTGTAGGAAGAGCTTCTTACCTTTAGCAAGCTTATTCCAACAAAGAAACTCGAGAGAAACAAAGAATAAAACCGATCTTTCTCTTATCAAAGCTTCAACTTTCTCGCAATCAAAAGCGTTGCCTTCTTCACAACGATTCCGGCGCCTACTCGATCGAAAACCGTCAAGAATTGCTTTAATGACCGATTGAAAACTCTCAAGCCCTAATTTTTGGCTCACACACTTGAGAGAGTATATGGAGGTGGAGAAAAATCGATTTCTAATAGGTTATAAGAATTGTGGGATTTATTCTCCTTAAATAGAAAATCCCAAAAAAAGATAGAGATCTTATTATCTTCCTTTATAATAAGATAAATCCCAAAAAAAAGGATAAAGATCTTATTATCTTCCTTAACTATATACATATATATATTTCGAAATATACATATATAATTTAACAAATATTTAAACTCCGAATAAAAGGAACCGAACCCAATATTTCGTTTTCGCAAAATGACACGTCTGCCCTTTCCCGAAAATCGGAATATTACAACCATACTCTAAATACAATAAAAATACACGACAACATTGTCGAGATAATATGTAATTGAAAATCGCTCTATTTTATTATTAGGCATTTTTTGTTTTTCTAGTAAAAGAGAAAGACAAATCGTATATTTAATAATATTCAGACTTCAAATGAGTGATGTTATCAAACATATTCAGCCTTCAAATTATTTAGTTACTAAACGTATTGATTTCAGATTTAACATACGGACCCTCAATCGATGTACATGGTCATCCATGTTTGAATCCCCACATGGACTACCCTATTTACCCTAAAAATGATAAAATCGACTGGATTTTTTTTTTTTTAATTTTTAAATTCAATCGCTGCATTGGTGGTACACCTAATGTTACTTATCACGAACATATTTCTTTTTCCTTTAGTAGGTCTAGAGGACAACATGGAGATGAGAATGTAAAAATGACATTAATTTTGCTATGTTTCAAGATTATGTTTAAATATGTTTTATATATTTGTAAGTTATGCTTTCAACTGATTTTTAAACTAGCTAGATGAAGTTTCGTATCATAGTTTTCTTTCTCCTTACCGAACCTTTGGCCGATTCTTATTCATTTATTTGGAATAAAAAATATGCAGATTGAAGAAAAGTTAAATGATGAGCATGGTGAGTCTCCTTTATTTTGAATAATAAGATATGTAAATTGAAGACTTTTTACTCATTTATTTAGAATATGAAATATGTAGATTGAAGACAAGTTAAATGATGAGCATGGTGAGCCTCAAGAAGATATGCAGACAGAAGACAAATTGGATGATGAGGATGGTGAGCAATTTTCGGAATGAACTTATGTAGTTCTTTGTGTTTTGTGTTCAAATTGAAGTCATGTAGTTCTTTGTGTTTCACAGTTTCATTTTTAGTCAAGTTGAGTCGTGGTGTTTCAACAGTTAATGAAAGATTGTGAGGGTCAGTTTCCCGAATCTTTGATTATTCATTTTCTTCCACGCTTTCTTTAGTTACTTTGATATGATGTGTGATTTATGTTTTCTTTAATTACTCCGATTTTACGTGACATTTAAGATTTACTTTAAATATTATGTGCCGACATAATATTTAAAAAGAGCAGGGACACAGCAAAAAGAGCTAGCAGGGAATAATTTATTATTATTTTTGTTGAGGAAGCGGGAAATAAAATATATACCTCAAATCAATGTATATTAATAATAATATGTTGTTCTTTTAATTTGATATTTCAACTTATAAAACATATTTAATGATGAAGGGTGTTTGTATCTTATAACACTATAAAATGATTCCTTCAACAACAACAACAAAAAAAAAACACACTATAAAATGATTCAATTATTAGCTTTATTAAATTTTGTGTCAAAACGAAAATCACTTACAGTATTATATAATAAAATGAATTACACATATAATAAATTTTATACAAATGAATTTTATATTGTCATATCAAATGAATTACACATATAATAAATTTTCCTTAAATCTATACAATAGAAATTTGTAACCGATTATTTTATTGAATTACATTGTTTCTCATTATATAAAAGAAAAATAGATAAATTTTAATTTTTCATTTTTTTGAAAAACGATCTAGTTTTATTCAATAAATGGAAAACCACCATCCTGGTGATATTTAAATTTAAATATAACAATAAAATCCTCTATCTCATCCTATCTTAAATATTTAAAAATCAAACAATGTCTTTTATATTAAAAACAAACATTACCTTCTTCTTTTTTGAATAAATATTATCTAAACAAACCCTTATTACCCTTAAAAAAAGAAAAAAAAAAAACAAACCCTTATTGTACATTAATATGGGTGTAATGTAATTAATACTTGTGTGGTAGATTAGGGAAATGTTATTGTACTCTGAAATAAACTGAGATATAAACTTAATCAAAACAAATTATGTAGTAAAACAATTTAAAAAACAAACAAAAGAATACTACATATCATCTTCTAGAAATATAGATATTATTTTGAATGAATGAATGCCCTCACACAACATATCACAAGGACAGAAAAAAAATCCCCAAATACTTTTGATCAAATTGAGAATGGAAACCAAAATCGAATACGATCTAGTGGTACGTGACATTGTACTTGCCGAAGAGAAGTGCTCCGTCTCGAATAAAACCCTTCTTCCCCACCCCTCTCCCCCAACTCCCCCCAACCCCCACCCCACCCACCCCACATAAAAATTGAGAATGGAAAGTAAAATAGAAATATTCTTCAGGAACACATTTTAGATAGGTGGCTTGACCTTGCTCTTACCTAAGAACACATCAGTGAGGACAGTGGTTGAATGCAAAGAAGCCTTCAACAGCTCAAGTCCCTTTTCAGTATCAACTTTAACTTCCCTCTCTTCAAGCATGTCAAGCCTTGAAACATTAAACTTATTAATCATCGAAATACTCGATATCATCGACATTGACCTTACAGATAAATCATCAGAAATCATATACGAAACTATTTTCTGAACAAAACCATTGCTACTAACAGCAGCAGTACCACCACCACCGGAATTCGAACCGGCTACAAAATTCATTTCCCTACTCAAACAATTTGAGCAATAGGGGCATCGAACAGAATTACAGATGTCCGTAATAGCATTGCTGTTACAGTAATTCGGATACTTTGCACAAGTGTAGAATTTCTTGTTGGAGATCGCGGGTGATGATCGGGCTACCAACAGGGGTATATTCGTCACAGATGTTGAAAACTTAGGGTCAAGAAGAATGTTCTTGTTTAGGTTTGGTTGCAGATACGTTTCGTTAAGATTTGCAAAACTTGTGTAGAGATTACCGATCGAGCCCGCCATTGATTCACTTGTAAGAAGCTTTATGACGGAGCCGATCGGCAAGGCAAGCAAGTAGAAAAGGAAATCCACAAAATCTTTTGAAGCCTCTGCAAAGAGAACTCTGTTTGAATGTGTGTCAACCAGAAGTTTGATAGTTATGTTTGTCGTTGCCATGGAAAAATAAAATCAGAAAACAAAGGAGAAAGACAAAAGAATATGAACTATTAGGTCTAACTGAAATGAGTAAAAATGATTACAGAATGAAGAAAAACCTTAGGATGCTTCTGTTTATATAGAAGATAATTGAGATAAATATTTTATTTAAATTAATAAAACATAAAACTCTTATCTTATTCTAAATTAATTTAAAATAGAACAAATATAATTCATTTAAAAACACTCTTATATCCACTCACAAAAAAAAAAAAAAAAAAAAAAAAAAAAAAAACTCTTATTTAAACTCAACAATATAACAACTTTATCTCTTCTATTCATATTTTACCTTCTATTATTTTGTTGGCGTTATTACATTTCACGAAGAGTGTTGTACTCTCTTCATTATCTTTAAATTTGTAGTACGTGTTTTTTTTTTCTTTTGAATAATTAGTACAAAAGCTAGCAATTATTATAGAAAATCAAACAAATCAATTATTGTAAATAATCTACATTCATGGTAGAATCCTATAGATTCCTCTATATATATTCCAAGATAAATGGTACAGTTTTAATCGATTGATTTCCATTCTATTCTTGAAATGAGAATACATGTGAGTTACATAGCTATATATAAGAGGATAGATCTAGAAATATCTTTAGGATTCTCTAATTAATGTATATTATATTATTTACAATAATTGATTTGTATTCTTCAAAAAAAAATAATTGATTTGTATGATTTTGTATATCAATTGCTATTATAGTGGTGTAAACAGTGGTGTTTTGAACTTTTGATAAAAAGAAATTTTGTTTTGGCCCAACACTTGCCTTTTTTTGTTTTTGTTTTTGTTTTTAATTGTGCTGGAAGGGGGCTTGAACTCGGGATCTCCTGCTCCAATACCATATTAAGATCAAGCGCTTATCGTTATATATACTAAAATCAATTGATGTCAGTAAATGTGTTAATATATTTCCTTATATATCAATGTCATTGGAAAAAATCGGTTTCCTCGTGATCGAATAGTAGGTTGGAAATCAGTCTGATTAAGATCTGAAAAACTTTTCTACATATTCGGGAAAGATCCCACGGATTTACCACCAAGAAAGCTTCATGGCGGTGCCAATGGGTAAAGAAAGTAAATCAACAAAGTCTTTTGAAGCTTATGCAAAGAGTACTTTGTTTGCTTTATTAGTATCTACTGGAAGCTTTATTAGTCTTTTGAAGCTTCCTGGTGCCTCTTCATCTTTAAGTGTACTTGCTGATTTGTTGTACTACTGTTATTGAGATTTTTTTTTTTTTATATATTTGAGAAAAAATAATACAATACTGATTGTATTATACAATTATAATAGTCCATTAAATTTTTGATTTTGGCCCAAAATGTAATACTAGTACAAATACAATCAGTAATTGTCAAGAAGATGAATTCCGAAAAAATCAAACGTCAGAGAATTGTTAAAAGAAAGAATATGTAGAGTTTACATGGACATAATGACATTTTAATTGATCCAATGAATGCAGACGATCATTCAAGAAAGGAATCAATCAGAAGATGGAGAGACTTGAAAACGCTTCGTGTAATTAAAGACAATCTAATGAACGCCAACAAAACTTATATATATATATATATATACAAACACTGATACACATTAACCTTGGAGTTAAGCCTTTTACTATAACACAACTTTCACAAAGAAAAAATGGCAACAACAAACATATCTATCAAACTTCTGATTGACACAAAAGAAAACAAAGTTCTTTTTGCAGAGGCTTCAAAGAACTTTGTAGATTTCCTTTTTTACTTGCTTGCTTTACCAATTGGTACCGTCATAAAGCTCCTTACAAGTGAATCAATGGTGGGCTCGATCGGTAATCTCTACACAAGTTTCGTGAATCTGAATGAAACTTACCTACAACCAAACCTAAACAAAAACGTTCTTCTCAACCCTAAAATTTCCACATCTGTCAGTAACATTCCGCTGTTGATTACTGGTTCATCAACCACCTCCAAGAAATTCTATGCTTGTGCATACAGTACTCGTGATGAGTTGAGCAGTCCCGGCAGGAGTTTTTATAGTACAAACAGCTATAATGCTGTTCCAGCTGCTTGCTGCAATACTTACATTACGGACATCTATAATGCTGTTCCATGTCCTTCTTGCTCAAGAAGTATGGCCAAAGAAATGACTTTTGTAGCTGCTTCAAAATCCAATAGCACTGTTGCTAATCCCAATGCTAACAAAGATTCAGATGGCTATGTTCAGAAAGTGGTTTCGTACATGATTTCTGATGATTTATCTGTCACGTCGATGTCGATGATATCTAGCATTTCGATGATTAATAAGTTTAATGTTTCAAAGCTTGATTTGCTTGAAGAGAGGGAAGTTCAAGTTGGAACCGAAGAAGGTTTGGAGTTGTTAAAGACATCTTTTCAGTCAAAAACTGTCCTAAGTGATGTGTTCCTAAGGAAGAAGAAAGGCAAGCGATCTATCTAAATTGTATAAATCGTTTGCCCTTTCTCTTTCAATGAAAATTTTCTTTTTATATAAAATTTCTATGTTTTATTTTTGCTCTTGATTTGATCGGATGTATTGCTTCTACTTTTTTATTTTGCGATGTCTCGGTGATTAGTTGTTTTAATGGAATTTATTTAAATAAATTCATATTACTGGTATATTTTGTAAGCCTTCTTGTGGAAGGACTAGAGGGTTAAAGCTTTCAAAGGCTTGAGAATCATCATACACATTTAACTTCTATTAACTAGTGCAATTGTTTGCTATTTCTCTATTTCTATCGAAGAAAAAAAAAAGAGGCTTGACATAGGAATCAATATTCCTGGCCCAAGAAAAAAAAATCTCAATGATGAGGGTTCGGATGAGGCTGGATGATGATTTGGAGGTTGGGTATGTGGATTCAATGAACAATACTGCTGCTATTGACCTGCAACATCGATAAGTCTATCTTACAATTTTAGATTTGTCACATAATATACTACCTCCGGTCCAAAATATAAGTTATTATAGTTTATTTACTTTAGTCCCATAATATATATAAGTCATTCACAATGCCAATAGAGCATTAATGAACATTTTTCCTTATCTTATCTCTAATTTATATCAATCCAACCACTTTTATTTACTCCACTATTGTTGGATTTATGATAGTCACGGGTGTATTAGATCCATACATTAATTACATTTAACTATTTTCTTAATCAATGTGAATATTCTAGGATGACTTATATTTTGGACCGGAGGTAGTAAGTAATTTTACATTACCAATGCAGTTTATTACACTTTTCTCTATCTTACCCATAATTTATTATTAATACAATCACTTTTCATTACTTAACTATTTCATTAATTATAATCAAGGGGCATTTTAGATATTAACCTTCAAATTTATGACATTCAATCACTGTCTTAATCTGTATGAAACCCTCGAGGATGACTAATATTTTAGGTCGAAAGTAGTATTAATTTTCTTAAACGTGTAAATCCCATGAACTTCTATATTGTGGGACGGAGGGAGTATTTGTTTTCTTTTTATTGATTCAATTTCATGAGAGGTGTTAAGGAATGAGATCAAGGACGGAGCTAAGATTTTCTCTTAAGGTGGACTAGTGGAATATCATAAGATGGTCGGGTGAGCTGGGTTAAGATGACTTAGTATTTTATACCTTATTATATATATAGAGCCCGATCAAGATAGATTGTAACGTAGGAAACATCAAATATGAGCTTATTAGGAGGAGTCTTCAAAGTGAGCTTGTAACAAGCTACTAGTAGTTTGAACGTAAATTTGACAGGACAAATGTCAGCGAGGTTATCTTTATGCAGGTCTTAATTAACAACAATTTCCGTTTTGTGATTATTTTATGGAAAAAGATCGCCAACAAGCACACTAAAAATGTAAAGAAATGTGCAGTCAAGAAATGCATCTTCTTGATTTTGCAAGGGTATATAGGTTAGATTGAGCAAGTGAGGTTAGACCAACTTCATCAATTCGTTTAGGGCGACGACGTCGTTCAACGGGACCAATTTGTTCACACAAATAGTCTATGTTGAATGCCCAAGTTTGTAAGGAACTTAGTTAAACCACAGAGGAGATGTATGAATGATGAGACATTAATTATAACATTGATACTTGTATTCAATGTAGAATATTAAATGAATTCTTCATTACTCGAATGGTATTACAAGGTTTTCTTGAATAGACATGAACAATGGGAAAAGACAAACCATTCTTTAAGTACTCAAATTATCCTATGACATAGCTTTATCCTTTTTATTAAATGCATAATTTTTGAACGAGCAATGATACAGGCATAACGAAAATACATAACTAATTGACACAATAATGATCTACATCAATGTGGAACCTAGCTAGATCAATCAATATGAATGCCATAAAAATCAATGGTGTAGATCATTGTTGTGCCAATTGATTGTGTACTTTCGTTGTGGTTGTATCATTTCTCTTTTTGAACACACTATTGCTTCATTTCTTTCATGTAACGATCTAACTTCTCCCGAAAATCCAAATCTGCGTTTTTCTCCTCCCCAGGAAAAACATCAAACTTCTTCTTCTCCTGAAAATCAGACTCGGGGTTTTTTTTCTTCTCCCCATCAATGAAAACATCAGTAAGAACGCTTTTGGACTGAAGAGAAAATTTCAGAAGCTCTAAAGCCTCTTTCTTTCCAACTTTAACCTCTTTCTCTTGAAGCACGTTTAATTGGGATGCATTCACCTCATTCATCAACGAAATACTCGATACTATTGACATAAGCCTCACAGATAAATCATCATAAATCATGTAAGAAACCAACCCCTGAACGTATCCGTCTGGGCCATCTCCACTATTGAGTTTTGCGTAATTACTAGTATCTCTAAAAGAATACCTTTCCCTGGTCATTAAATCCCCACACTTGGAGCACTTAACTCCTTTGTCTACAGCAGCCTCATCATTTTCGCAGCCTTTATTGCACGAATAATTCTTGTAGAGAACATAGGATGGAGTAACATGAGATGTTCCCAACAAAAGCGAAGCTTTCGCAGTTGAAGTTGAAGTCACGTGAAATAGAAGACTGTCCTTTACGATTTTAGGTTGTAGGTAAGCATGATCTAGACCTTCAAAACAATTGTACAGATTTTGTATGGAACCCACCAATGAGTCATTAGCAAGAATCTTAATGGCAGTGCCAGTGCCAATGGGTAAAGTGAGTAGAAAGAAGAGAAAATCAACAAAATCTTTTGAAGCTTCTGCAAACAGGACTTTGTTAGCTTTTGTATCTATTACGAGCTTCAATGTAATACTATCACTTTTTGCTGCTTCCATTTGTTATAGTAGTCTAAAAACACTTCTGTTACAGTTTTTTTTTTCCCTGTTGATCTTTGATTTGACGCGAATGGGATTTATATACAGTGGTTAGCCAGCTCACTAGCTACTCTTCGATGGTTACGAGGAGAGGTGCCCCTTGAATCAAGATTTCTTCTTTCTGGCGCCCCTTCATCTTTACTGACTGATTTTCTTTTTTTTAGCAATTAAACGATCCTAGTTTTATTAGTAAGGAATCATTACTCTTAATTTATTGTCTTTTTCTTATCATATTCTTAATTTTTTTTTTTTTTTTTACATACACACATTTTTTTTTGTCTCCGGTCCATTGAGACATGAACCCGGAAACTCCAAATTATGGGGGGCACATTTGGCATATTAATTAGTGAGTGATTAGAAATAATTTCTCAGTTTCTATTTAACTGTTGCAGTTGTTAAAATCAAAATTTCCTTTTTATATGTTGTGGTTATATTTTCAATACATATTTTAATATTTTTTCTGCTTTTCAATATTACTTTTCAACTTTTTATATTCAATACATCACTGCACATTTCAAGATTTTTTTAGTACTTTGTGTTGAGATAGATGACAAGATGATAACAAGAGGGTAAGCTTCTTGGTTCTTAGAGGCATTTTCACAAACACTTAGGATGGTAGTTAGTTAGTTAAGTTGTTACAACCAATTGAGCTCACAACTCCATTATAAATACCAATTGGAGTTGCAGAATCTCGATTGAGAAGTTTAATTGCACTTTGATGAAGAGCTCTCGTTGTAATCCATTCAGATTCGTTTTCCCGCCTTTTTAGTTTTTTTTAATTTGGGGAAGAACACATTCAAGTGTTCTTGATCATTTTCTGTTTCAAAATCAATTTCCGATTTCTGTTTTTGTTCTTCTCTTGTATACTTCATGTTTTTCAACATGGTATCAGAGCAATACTCAATTTTGCTGTCAATCTCGAAGTCTTTTCCTGTTTCTTGACATTTTTTTCTAGATAAACATCAAGTTCTTCGAAGCTATTTCAATGGCTACTGCACCTGCAAATACTGGAAGTTCACTTGATAATCCGAGTCTGATTCTTGTCCAACCTTTGCTCAAAGGTGTAGACAACTACAATCATTGGAAAAGATCCATGACAAAGGTGTTATCCTCTCGTGGTAAACTCTCTTTCATTGATGGTTCTTCCACTATGCATGAAATCATGGATCCTGGTTATCCATCTTGGCTTCAAATGAACGATCTGGTTCATTCTTGGTTGGTGAACTCTATGATTCCCTCTGTAGAATAGAGTGTCATGTACTTTGATACTGCAAGGGAAATTTGTCTGGATTTACAGGAACGTTTTGGAAGAGGAAATGCATATATGCTTTCAAATATCGAGGAAGAAATAGAGAAGACAAAGCAAGGTGATCTCACAGTGACTGATTATTATACAAAATTAAAGTCACTGTGGGATCAATATCTAGTTTTGAAGCCCATTCCTCCCTGGTATGTCATGCATTGCAAACCATATGAGAAAATTATGATAATGCTTACACTACTAGGTTCTTGAAGGGGTTAAATGGAAATTTTAGCACTTTCAAGTCTCAGGTCTTGATGACTCTGCCACTTTTTGACATTAAAACTACTTTTGTTATGGCCTTGAATCATGAGCAGCAACTCAATTATGCTACTAGTGCAGAATCTGTAGTTCTTGCCAACAGGAGTAATCAAATTGCAGAACTAGATTGTAATCAAGCATAGGTTATGCTAAACCTCAAAATCAAGGAAGAGGACAAGGAAGGGGTTCTGGTAGAGGATTCCAAAGGAATTCCAAGAAGCCCTACTGCATATATTGTGGCAAAGAAGGGCATCATATATACAAATGCTACAAGAAATATGGATTTCCACCAAACTTCAAGGGTTATGGTAGAGGCAATGCAGTAGTAAATCATGTAGCTTGTGATCAAGAATCTGAAGATATGCAATCGTGTGAAGTTCATCAACAAAATCAAAATTCTGAGGATCCCACAATCACCAAGAGTCAATATGATCATCTACTTGCCCTGATACAGAATCTGCAACCTCTAAAGAACCAATGTAATTTAGTGGTTATGGCTCCAGGAGCTAACTCACAAGGGCAAGGTATCAAGGGCAGTGTAATCCATTGGATCATAGATTCAGGGGCCACTGACCGTATAACCTTTACTTTAAAATACTTGGTTAATGTCAAAACTGTGAAAAATCTATTTGTTAACTTACCTAATGGTACATCTGTTCTTGTTACACACATAGGAGATATTCATATCAACAGAGATATCACCTTGTACAATGTGTTTTGCATGTAAAATTTCACTTACAACTTAATACATGTAAGGAAATTAGCTACTGATAGTGGTTTATCTGTTGTTTTTGGCCCTAATGGATGTTGTGTGCAGGGACAGTCAACTATGAGGAGGATTGGTATAGTGGAAATTTAGAATGGATTATACATTTGGAGTCTCAAGCTTCAGATGAAAGAATGACCAGTATTAAGCCTAGTTCTATTGCCTGTAACTCTTTAGCAGACACAAACGTGTGGCATTATAGACTAGGGCATCTCTCTATTAATAGACTAAAGGCCTTGAGAGCTTTAGATAGTACAATAAACATTCCTGATTGTAAATGCATTGTTTGTCCTTTGGCTAAACAAAGAAAGCTGCAATTTCCTGTGAGTCAATCTTCTACTGTAAATTGCTACTGTAAATTGCTTTGATCTCATATATGTTGATATTTGGTGGCCTAATAGAATTCCTTCTATTGATGGTGATAGTTACTTTTTGTCTATTGTCGATGATCATAGCCGGTATACTTGGATTTTTTTAATGAAAACCAAGGATCAAGTTGCTGATCTATTAAGAAATTTATGTGTTTTTATGCAAACACAATATGATAGATGTGTTAAAACCATCAGATCTGACCAAGGTGCTGAATTTGGTATGAAAAAATTTTATAGACAAAAGGGTATTGTGCACCAAATGGCTTGTGTTTGAACACCCCAATAGAATGGTCTAATTGAAAGAAAACATCAACATATTCTGAATGTATCTAGGGCACTTAGAATCCAGTCTAATATACCTGTAGAATACTGGCACTATTGTGTTCTTCATGCTGTACATTTGATAAACTTGTTGCCTACCCCTTTATTAAACAACAAAACGCCTCATTTTGTTCTGTACAATAAAGAACCTACTTATGATATGCTAAAGGTGTTTGGTTGCTTATGTTTTGTATCTGATGTTGCGTAAAACATCAGGTTTGCGGTAACAGTGTTTATCTTGAGGATATAAGGCTGATATGAGTGATTTCTCCGGTGAGGACACGGTGGAGCTAAAGAAAAAGATGGAGCTTTTGGGGAGTAAGAGGAGAAGGATGGTGTTTATGATTATTAGCTGTGCTTGAAAGGCTGCCTACGTACCCTCCGTAAGGGATCAAGCCAATGCGTAGTTCTTAGGAGAAAAAGTCCGAGAGTTGTAAAGGAGGTGAAGGTGATATTTATAGAAGTGGAAATGACACCGTTTGGTGAGGCGGTGACAAATTGGCAGAGAGCAGGGCACCGGCAGAGAGCAGTGGTAATGGCAGAGAGTCCAAGAGGACACAGAGAGGCCCCTGGCGGGCAGAGAGTCCAAGAGGACACAGAGTCCTAGAGGACACAAAGAGGCCCCTAGCGGGCAGAGAGTCCAAGAGGACACAGAGTCCTAGAGGACACAGAGAGTCCAAGAGGACACAGAGTCCTAGAGGACACAGAGAGTCCAAGAGGACACAGAGTCCAAGAGGACACAGAGTCCTAGAGGACACAAAGAGGCCCCTGGCGGGCAGAGAGTCCAAGAGGACACAGAGTCCTAGTGGACACAGAGAGAGGCCCTCCAGCGGGCAGAGAGAGTCCAAGAGGACACAGAGTCCCAGAGGACACAGAGAGTCCAAGAGGACACAGAGTCCAAGAGGACACAGAGTCCCAGAGGACACAAAGAGAGCCTGGCGGGCGGCAGAGAGAGTCCAAGAGGACACAGAGTCCCAGAGGACACAGAGAGTCCAGGAGGACACAGAGTCCTAGAGGACACAAAGAGTCCAAGAGGACACAGAGTCCTAGAGGACACAAAGAGGCCCCTGGCGGGCAGAGAGTCCAAGAGGACACAGAGTCCAAGAGGACACAAAGAGGCCCCTGGCGGGCAGAGAGTCCAAGAGGACACAAAGAGGCCCCTGACGGGCAGAGAGTCCAAGAGGACACAGAGTCCTAGAGGACACAAAGACGCCCCTGGCGGGCAGAGAGTCCAAGAGGACACAGAGTCCTAGAGGACACAGAGAGTCCAGGAGGACACAGAGTCCTAGAGGACACAAAGAGTCCAAGAGGACACAGAGTCCTAGAGGACACAAAGAGGCCCCCCCAGGGCGGAGAGAGTCCAAGAGGACACAGAGTCCTAGAGGACAGAGAGTCCAAGAGGACACAGAGTCCTAGAGGACACAAAGAGGCCCCTGGCGGGCAGAGAGTCCAAGAGGACAGAGAGTCCAAGAGGACACAGAGAGTCCAAGAGGACATAGAGTCCTAGTGGACACAAAGAGGCCCCTGGCGGGCAGAGAGTCCAAGAGGACACAGAGTCCTAGAGGACACAAAGAGGCCCCTGGCGGGCAGAGAGTCCAAGAGGACACAGAGTCCTAGAGGACACAAAGAGGCCCCTGACGGGCAGAGACACAGAGTCTTAGAGGACACAAAGAGGCCCCTGACGGGCAGAGAGTCCAAGAGGACACAGAGTCCTAGAGGACACAAAGACGCCCCTGGCGGGCAGAGAGTCCAAGAGGACACAGAGTCCTAGAGGACACAGAGAGGCCCCTGGCGCCTAGTACCGCGCTAGCTGCTAGCCGCTTTATTCCGTTGCCTTGGCCAATGTTGATTTTGGTATATCAGTATCCAGTACATCTCAGGGTAGAGGTAAATTTGAAGACAGAAGCTCAAAATCAGTATTTATAGGTTTTGAGCAAAACATCAAAGGGTATAGAGTCATGAATCTTCACACCAGAAACATATCTGTTTCCAGAGATGTGATTTTTCATGAAGATATATTACACCTTCTGATAATTTTCTAGAGATTTGCCTTCCTTTACCTTTACATGATTCTGTTGGTATATCTGATCAATATACTGATCGGGTGTAAGTCGCTTAACACACACGAAATACTAGCAAGAGTACTAGGTCAATCGTAGTATAGCAAGGGCGA
This sequence comes from Gentiana macrophylla, assembly GCA_026214975.1. Lineage (NCBI taxonomy): Eukaryota > Viridiplantae > Streptophyta > Magnoliopsida > Gentianales > Gentianaceae > Gentiana > Gentiana macrophylla. The sequence continues at coordinate 7,321,804 of CM047816.1, read as the reverse complement.
GTCAAGGTCGATCCACAAACACTATTATTTAATAATGCTAAACATCACCACAATTTATAGGTCAACCGGATGGGGTGGTCATTGACCAACATAAAGGACAAGTAAATAAAAGAGATGCAAATAAACCAATCATCAATCATGTATCGAAAAGACATTAACCAAACTATTCATAACTAATCTCCCCTTAATCCTCATCTGATCCATATTTGTAATTAAGCTACGGGAGCAATTTCTAACCCTATCTACTCCGACAATGGCAGTAGATAATCTATACGCCAGCTACCCTCCTTAATTGGTCCGTAATAGTCCATACGCATAAAGAACTAGAATTGCCGATATTGAGCGCTAACTCATACCGCAAACCCGCCTAGACAGCTGTCGACATGGACCATCACGTTCCTAGTGTCCATCAAGATATTGTCCAAACATAGCACTTCACTATTCGTATTTCATGCTAGTTTATGGTGACATGCAAATAGTTGATCAGGCTACTAACATGTAAATTAAACCTTATCGATCAACGTAGCCGATGCCGAACAACAGAATTAGGATTTACTAGGTATTCAGATCTAGCGATAAAGACTGTCGCAGATCTGAAGAGAGCAACCCATAATTCTGCGTTTCATATTAACGAATCGAATAAAGATTAAGGTTCGTTTAATTAATTCATAGATGAATAGATGCAAGCATAATCTAGATCTAGCACAAGAACAATCATGAATCTAAGAAAGAAATAAAACATTGGAATAGATCTTACCCATAACGAAGAATAGATCTACTCTTCTATTCTTTCTCCCTCCGGCGATTCAAGACGATCCATGAAGATCGTAAACCAAGCACAATTCAATAATGAAAGACTCATGACTTATTTGCAAGAAATAAAAGAAGAAAATAAAAGAAGACTTTATTCCCAAAAGACTACATTGTAGCTAATTTATGAATAAATCTATGAATGAATGATAGAATGAAAGATGAATGGAAGATGAATACAATTTCGCAGCTCTTAATGGCTTTATATAGGTGTATAAACCGATTTAGGGGTAAACCCAATGCTTGCAGGACAATAAACGTGTTTCTGGAAGATTCTGGGCCTCGGTAAGTCGGCGGTACCTCCTGTGTTACCGAGGGTATGTTTGTCTTTTTCCTGCTGCCGACTTAACTTGGAATACCCTAGGCCCAGCTTCGGTATTTGGACCATAACGTGGCCTACGCAACTCCGATTTGGGTGATTCAAAGTGTGTTGGAATCCTTGTTTCAGGCCCTACAACTTTTATGAAGAAGTCCAAGCCAAGTTCATCTTTTAAAGCTTCATAAACTGCATTACAAGATCACCAATTTGATTGTCGGGTCCAATCTCCACTCGAAACACTTCAACCTTCAGCTCGGTTCAGTTCTCTATCGATTAACTCTTATATTCAGCCCAAATGATGCTTCAAACACTCATCCATCTGTCAATAAAACCATAATATGCATAATACCAATTTCGTCACCCCGGACGTGGCTTTGTGACATTTAGCTAATTAACCCATGATTTCATACATATTATACCCATTGAGAACCCAAATCCGGGGTAGATTGATGGTAAATAATGGTACCAATTTGACCGTCATCATATACTCACACTGATGATACTCCTTCAAATCAATCTCCTATCACATCAGATATACCACCACAGAGAAGATCTACTAGACAATGATCTATTCCTTCTTATTTGACAGATTACATCTGTGCAAATCAAGTGAAGAAAACTTCACCTCACACTTTAGATCATGCTATATCTTATTCTAATTTGTCCAATGCTTATCAGGGGTTCATTGGTCACATTTTTGAAGAAAGAGAACCAGCATCATACAATGAAGCAGCCACAGATCCTAGATGGCAAGAGGCCATGAATTTGGAACTGGCAGCTTTAGACAAAACAAATACATGGTCACTAGTTCCCTTACCTATAGGAGTCAAACCTATAGGTTGCAAATGGGTGTTCAAAATCAAAAGAAAGGTAGATGGATCAGGGGAAAGGTTCAAAGAAAGATTAGTGGCAAAGGGTTTTACACGGACAAAAGGTATTGATTTTTTGGAAACCTTCTCTCTTGTGGCAAAACAGACCACCATTAGACTTTTCATGGCTTTAGCAGCACAAAAGGATTGGCATTTACATCATCTAGATGTAAATAATGCCTTTTTGCATGGAGACCTAGAAGAAGAAGTCTACATGAGACCACCACCAGGTCTACAAGCACAAGGTTTAGTATGCAGATTGAACAGATCCTTATATGGTCTTAGACAGGCCAGCAGGCAATGGAACAAAGAAATTGTTGGATCATGGTTACAAACAATCTCAAAATGATCATAGTTTATTCACAAGAGGCCAAGGAAGCAAGTTTGTAGCATTGTTGGTATATGTGGATGACATTGTTGTTGGAAGCTAAGATTTAACAGAGATTCAGTATTTAAAAGATTTACTCCATGAAACTTTCACTATAAAGGATCTTGGCACATTGAAATACTTTCTAGGTTTTGAGGTGGCAAGATCAAAAGATGGAATTGTCATAAACCAAAGGAAATACTGTCTGGATCTCCTTACAGAATTTGGTTTTTGGGAAGCAAACCTGCAATGACACCAATGGACACTTCACAAAATCTATCAGAGTTTGAAGCTCCTCTCCTAGAGTCCAACACACTTTATAGAAGCTTGCCTGGCAAGCTCTTATATCTTGGAAATACTAGGCCTGACATTGCTTTTCCAGTGCAACAATTGAGTCAGTTTTTGGCAAAACCAAATGAGGCATATCTAAAAGATGCACACAGACTTCTAAGATTCCTTAAATCGGCACCACGAAAAGGACTTTTTCCCTAGACAAGGTTCAGTAACATTAAAGGCTTTCAGTGACTCAGATTGGGCAGAGTGTATAAAAACTAGAAGATCCACTACATGTTACCTAGTTTATCTTGGGGATGCCCTAATTTCATGGAAATCAAAGAAGCAACCAACTGTTTCAAGAAGTTCAAGTGAGGCAGAATACAGGGATATGGCCATTACAGCATGTGAAATTCAATGGAGAATATATTTAATCCTAGACTTTCAGATCACTTATTCCCACACAGTATCACTTTACTGTGATAGTCAAAGTGCTTTAGACATTGTGGAAAATCATGTTTTCCATGAAAGGACTAAGCATATAGAAATTGATTGTCACTTTGTCAGGGATAAATATCTAGCTAAGACTCTGGTTCCTTTACCTATTAATACCAAGGATCAACCAGCAGACATATTAACCAAGCCTGTTGATAAGAAGACATTGGACAAACTGCTACATGCTTTATATATAAAAGCATGATGTTCCAACTACATGACAAGAGGATAACAAGAGGATAAGCTTTTTGGTTCAAGCTTCACTTGGATTACATCCATGTTCAGCTTGAGGGAGGGTGTTGAGATATATGACAAGAGGATAACAAGAGGATAAGCTTTTTGGTTCTTAGAGGCATTTTCACAAACACTTAGGATGGTAGTTAGTTAGTTAAGCCAATTGAGCTCACAACTCCATTATAAATACCACTTGGAGTTGCAGAATCTCGTTTGAGAAGTTTAGTTGCACTTTGATGAAAAGCTCTTGTTGTAATCCATTCAGATTTGTTTTCCCGCCTTTTTAGTTTTTTGAATTTGGGGAAGAACAAATTCAAGTGTTTCTTGATCATTTTCTGTTTCAGAATCAATTTCCGATTTCTGTTTTTGTTCTTCTCTTGTATACTTCATGTTTTTCAACATTGTAATAACTTATTTTCTTAATTTGTATGTTTAGTCAAATCATATCATATAGGGAACAGAGGGAGTATGATTGCATTGATTAAATCCAAGTAGTTTTATGTTATTTTATTGTTAAAAAAAATTAAATAACTTGCTTAATACTACATGTGGTTTTGACGGCTAATTCAGTTAATTATGATTGAAGGGTTATACTCCTAGTTACGTCCGAAAACAAATTAAACAATTAGTGGTATTATATTTTGGGACGGATAGAGTATTGTTTTTTTTAGAACTTCGACAAATATTATTAATCGTTATCTGCCAAACAAGCACGGATTACATGAAATAGGGGAGAAGACTCTCAGTTCACACATCCTACAAGATGGAATCCTGATCTAGCTAATAAATGCACGGGCACATAACCCTGACGCTTGACAAAAAAGAAAGAAACGGAAACAATACTGGCAAAATTCTGCGACAATCTTCAATTATGCTTCCCACTGGAGAAAAGTCCTCTGAAAAGTCAAGAAGGCACTTAACAATTAGGGAATGTTGGAAGTAACATTCATTGCACAGCAGAAAGTTTTTTGGTACACAATATATATCTCAAGACATAGACTTGAAACACAAGTCATCAACCATAAGGGTAATCTAGAATAGCATATAATTAATGGGAAATTAGGGATAATGACACAATCTGGAATATTTTTAAGTAACAGCACAACTACATATTCTTTTATAGGGAGAAGGACAACTGCATAATTTTTATAGCGAGAAGGACAAACAGTGAATTCCGAAATCAGTGAATTTCGACAGTGAATCCCGAAAATCAGTGAATTTCAACAATGAATTTTGAAAATTAGTGAATTTCGACGGTGAATTTCGGCAAATGAATTTAAGCAGTGAATTTGAACACAAGTGAATTTCGACGAATGAATAAATAGTTTTGTCCTTTATGCAAAAGTTTCAAAAGACTATACTTCTACTCAATTGATGAAATATTTATGTCTTTCTCCCTCATCCCCCCTATAATTAACCCTAATACAAATACTCCATCCGTTCTTTATTATTTGTCGCATTTGAGAAAAACACATAAATTAAGAAAATGAGTAATTGCATTGACTTTCATTATAAAATACTAAAAAAATCTTGTAAAGTGTAGTGGTGTATTGAATATTAAAGATTGATTTGTTGAATGAGTCTAGAAAGTTGAAAAATAATATTGAAATGTGGAAAGATTATTAAAATATATATTCAAAATGTAATAAAAAAAAGAATTTTTGATTTTGACAACTGCGACAGTTAAATAGGAACAGAAACATCAATACTTAACAGCTATGTTGCACATACACGGACACGGATACGCCGCACGACACGACACGAACACGGCGATACGGCTAATTTCAAAATTTAAGGACACGACACGCCGCCAACACGTTATATATATATTATGTAAATAAGATTCAATTTATCAAAAAAAAACAATATTCGTAAAAATCTAAAAAAACTAGAGAAAATAAGATAGGTAATATGAATATCTAAAATAGATATTCGACCTTTGTATGGTGATAAAAGAAATTGTGATTGACCTTCAAAATACCACAAATTGTAAAATGATAGTTTATCAACAAGAAACATATAAACTAATTAATACAGCGTACTATTTATTAAATTATTATAGAAATAGATCGAAATCGTGTATTTTAATGTTTTCATTAAAACTTAAATAAAGAAAAAAAAAACAAAATTAAAATATTGGGTTCAAGTTTGTCGGGGAGTGTCGGTGCCGTGTCAGAGAGTATCGACAGCCTGTCGGATATTAAAATTTTAAATAATATTATTTTAATCAGCCGACACGTGTCGGAACGTGTCGTGTCGAAAAAGTGTCGGACACGGTGTACGGCGTCCAGATTGAAATGTTATGACGTGGTATTGATATTTTTTTTTTCGCTTTTTCAACCCAGCATCAATACGACGTCATAACACTATTCAATACCATATTTAAATTATTTACAAACTGCTTATAAGTTGAAGATGTAACATTTTTGAAAGGAAAAAAAAAAAAGGACAATCGTTATGAAGCTTGCTTTAATAAATATTGAAACAACTATCAAACTGAAGAGAAGGTTACATATATGAAAACAACAATCACAATGAACAGAAACAAAGGTAACAAAGATTGAAGAATATTGATAGTAGTATAATTCTTCAGTTTATTTCTTCTCAAGAAAAACATCAGTAAGAACGCTTTTTGACCGAAAAGACATCTTCAGCAGCTTCAGAGCCTCTTCCTTTCCAAATTTTACGTCCCTTTCTTGAAGCACATTTAGATGGGAGACATTCAGCTCATTCAACACTGAAATACTCGATACCGTTGACATCGGCATGACGTTTAAATCATCATAAATCATATAAGAAACCAGTAGCCTCTGAACATACCCGTTTTCATCGAATTCCTCTGAACTAGGCCTTGCAAAATACTTCTTTTTCACGGTCATTAAATCCTCACATTTGGAGCACTTATCACCTTCGCTTCCCTCAACACTGTTGCAGCCTTTATTACACAAATACTTATCATAAACAACATAGGATGGAGTAGCAGAAGATCCCATTAAAAGCGATGCATTAGCAACATTAGTTGATGTCACGTGATACATAAAATTTTTCTTATCGATTTTAGGCAGCAGTAAAACTTGATCCAAATCTTCAAAACTATTGAATAGATTCTCGACGGAACCCGACGACGTCATAGAGTCATTAGCAAGAAGCTTGATGACTTTAGCAATGGGCAAAGTAAGTAAAAAGAAGAGAAAATCAACAAAGTCTTTTGATGCTTCTGCAAAGAGTACTTTGTTAGCTGCTTTGTCTATTACAAGTTTCAAAGTAATACTATCACTTGTTGCTTCCATTCCTATAATTTCAGCTGTTTAAAATTAATCCTCTTGATATTTGATGTGTTAAAGTGATCAGAAAGATTGATTGATGCCTAAATGCTGAACGGGCTTATGAGTTATATATCTGGTGTGTAAAGTATATCAGTGGTTTTATGGTGGTCCAGGATCATTACGCCACACTTGTCATTAAATGAAAATCCTTATAAGAAGGATAAAAATGTAAATTAATTGGCATTTATATTTTACACTACGTGGTAGCTTGTGTGTTTTATTTTTCTATTGGCCCGGATCACTGCTCATACTGATCCAAGCACTATAATAAAATTTCCGAAAGTATATATATAAGCCTCGCACCTATATATTCGATGGTTACAAGGAGGTGGCCCTTGAACGAAGATTTCCCCTTCTTCTAGGTGCCCCCTCGTCTTTACTTCAAGAAGAACCACAGCGATCACTTGTCCATCCCAATTCCCCCTTTGTCGAGCACGGATCCAATGTACACGGTACACGAGGATCCATTGCGCTTTTTTTTCTTGATTTCTTTTTTTTTTTTTGAAATTGCGCTTCTTTTAATAAAATGGCATCGTTTTTTTTTTCTTGATCAAAACGACGTCGTTTTGGATCCCAAAAAAAAAAACGTACCAGATCCTCCTATACACCGGAGGGGATCTAGGCATGTGGATGCTGATATGGGTTGAGTCGGCAAAGGTGAGATGTTCTCTCCTCCTTAACTAGCTATGTTCTTTTACACTCTTCTGAGAGGGTAAAAATGTAAAATTAGTCTTCTAACTTGATTTTAACTTGACTTAGTTGGCGTTTTAATCACATTTTTTTCGGTTAATTTTAATCATGTATTTTTCTTTTGCACTGTTATTGGCAAACCACAATTTAGAAAATAAATCAATTTTATAGAGGACGAAATAGACATTCGATCACTCTAGAGTCGAATTTTGAACGTATATTAATTCGACGACTTTAGAGAAGGTGGAATGTCACACCTTAAAAGAAAATTCAGTATTCTTCTGAGACCATCTCCAATGAGAGATAGTGAAAAGGTTTTTTGTTTGATAAAAACCTTTGCAAAAGGTTTTTGCTTGTTGGGGAGGTTTTTGGGGTGAAAAGGTTTTTGCAAAAGGTTTATAGATACAAACCGGTTCATGTTAAATGCTTCTTTTTTTTTTTTTTTTGTGGTGTAGAAAAAAAAAAAAATTTATGCAGAATGGCCCACGCTATAAGGTTTTTAAAATGTTTATGATTGTAGAAAAAAGGTTTATAAAGAAAATGTTTATAATGTGATGATGTGGAGGGATGATAAACCTTTTAAAAGATTTATGACTGGAGATAGTCTGATAACATCTACTAGTTTTTTCTTTTTTTCCAATTTCAATCTGATGCTTCTCCACATGACGTAAACAATGCAAAAAATCAAGTAAAATTGTGACGAAATAAATGCATTCACAGCAGAAATACTTTGTTGGTAAATGTGTTTTTAGTATTGGAAATGTATTTTTTTATTGGAGATATAAATATTTTATTGGTAAAGGAGGAAAAAGTAATAAATGATGCATTGAAAATGTACAATGACAGATAAATAGAAAATGAGTAAATTGTGAAATGTGACAGATAAAAAAACCCGGAGGAAATGTACAATGACAGATAAATAGAAAATGAGTAAATTGTGAAATGTGACAGATAAAAAAAACCGGAGTAAGTATAATCGTATAATAGTCCATTTAAAATATCAATAAAAACTTTATTGCATTTTTCTCCTTTTTACGTACGTACCCGTAATTCATCACATATTCATCAAAATTTCATTACTTTACGGATAAGTAATGACATTTTAAATGATCCAAAGTATACCGACCATCCATGCAAATATGCGGCGTTATAGGCAATATGCGGAGTATAAGTAATTTCACTTTTTTTTTTTTTTGTCTTATAGTATAATTTTATGCCAAAGACTAAAAAAGACACAAAATGCAATTTATTGAACTTATAAGACAAAAAGAATCATTGGATTTATAAGACACAAATTAGATAGATAGACTAAAAATCTCTAATGAAAAGAAAAAAAAAAGAGGGAGAAAAGAGGCGTACTGGGTGTTGTTGTTGTATTTTTTTTTATATATTTTTTTTTTATTATTATGAGATGAAATTGTTGTTTGTTTGGTTTTTTTTTTTTTTTTCATTCAGGCGTTGTTCATTTGTTTTTTCTTTTTTTTTTCTTTTTTTCCAGGCGTCGTTCAATTTTATTTTTTTTTTATTTTTTTTTAAACCGATTATTTGACCATTGCGATACAATGACACCTCCGATACATTGACCACCGCGATTTAATGACCACCGCGACGCATTGACCACCTCGATGCAATGACCATCATAATGCATTAACCATCGCGACGCCCGATGCGATGACCATCGCGATGCAGAGACACCGCGATGAAGTGACACCGCGATGTAGACACACGGCGATGAAGCGACACCGTGATGCAGAGACACCACAATGAAGTGACACCACGATGCAGTGATCACCCCCGATGTAGAGACACTGTGATGCAGAGACGCTGCATTGCAGAGACACCTCGATGAAGTGATACAGCGACGTAGTGACCACCCGCGATGCAGAGACGCCTCAATTAAGTGACACAACGATGTATTGACCACGCCAGATCCATTGATCACCTCGATACAGTGACCACCTCCGATGCAAAGACACCATGATGCAGTGACCAACCCAGATGCAGAGACACCGCGATGCAGTGACCACCCCGATGCAGAGACATCACGATGTTATAACATTTGATGATGCCGAGACATCGCGATGCAGAGACACCGCGATGCAGAGACACCGTGATTAAGTGACACCGCATTGCAGAGACACCACGATGAAGTGACACCGCAATGCAGAGACGCCGCATTGCAGAGACATCGCAATGTTATAACATTTGACGATGCAGAGACACCGCATTGCTGAGACACCACGATGAAATGACACCGCAATGCAGAGATACTGCAATGCAGAGACACCGCGATGAAGTAACAACGCGATGCAAAGACACCGCGATGAAGTGACACCGTATTACAGAGACACCGCGATAAGAGACACCGCAATACAGAGACACCACGATGTAGAGACACCGCGATGAAGTGACACCGCATTGCAGAGACACCGTGATGAAGTGACACCGCGATGCAGAGACACCACGATGCAAAGACACCTTATTGTATCGGTGTATGTAGTCACGTCTTATTATATCGATTTATGCAGTGACGTTTTATGGTATCAATTTATGCAGTGACGTCTTATTGTATCGATTTATGCAGTGGCGTCTTATTATATCGATTATGCAGGTGACGCGTCATGCGATGGCGTCGATTATTTCGATTTATGCAGTGACATCATGCAGTGACGTCTTATTATATCGATTTATCTTATTATATCGATTTATACAATGAAGAAAATCCAAAGGAAATTTCATCAAATATTTACACAAAATTCTAGGGTAAACATGAAGACAAAAATTCCATATACCATTCACCATTAAGCCATTGTTAACCTATGTTGGCATTTTGACCACCAGAACCACCACCACTTCTTGCAAAGCTTAGTAAGGGAGGCCACCGAGGCCAAATAACAATGGTATGATGAGGATGTGCTCGATCTTGAATGATCCTAATGCTTTAACTGCCCCTGCTCTCAATATGTATTGATGGTATATTGCTGCTATGGCTGCTCCGATGAACGGCCCTACCCAGAATATCCACTGCTGAAACATAAATCACACCAAAAATTAATAATCAAATCTAAATTGCATCTGGCCTTTTCCCAAACACAAACACTCATCAAATTGCAGAGATAATTCAATATCTATTAATACAACAACAACATACATGATCATCCCATGGCTTCTTGTGGCCATAGATCACAGCAGCTCCAAAGCTATGAGCTGGGTTGATTCCGGTGCCGGTGATCGGAATTGTTGCCAGATGAACCATGAACACAGCAAATCCAATCGGAAGTGGTGCCAACACCTTCATATTATTAACACAACAACAAGGACTTCAATTAATTGGGCAGGCAAATCAATGGTAATAAAAATGCATTAATTCTGGCTGCCTAGAAGCATTCCCCAAGAACTCAAAATCAATCTCGTCATGGTTTGATCCTTGAGATGACAACTGCATTCATTCAATAATAATTGGATAAAAAAAAAACAGGGTAAGCAAATTTTTTCGATCACCAAAATTGCATCAAACTCAAAAGCATGAATTTTGAGTACTTACAAAGAAAGTAGTGACTGTTCCAGCTGAATTTCCAGGTACAAGCTTGAGTTGAAGGTCCAATCTGCCGAAAAGGTACTCATTCTTGGATTGGAAACCCGACCCAGAAAGTTTATCGAGAGAAAGAGAAAGCTGTTGGCCTCCATTTTTGATCTTGCCTCGACCTTCACCCCAAGTGATATCCGCATCTTGATAGAAGTTACCAGCTACTACTGCCATCAAGCAAGACAATAGTATTACAAACTGAAGCTTGTTTAATTTAACATTTTTCTTATATCTTTAATTATTGGAGACTGGAGAGCTTTGAAGAAATTGTTGGAGTGAAAAGGAAATTCTTACGAGATTGATTTTGAGTTCTAAAGAAAGATTCCTGTTGCAATGGGAATTAAATAAAAATACTATTCCTTTAAAGGGAGGGTAAATTAGGTAAGCTGAATAAAATGTGTCTTTATAAGTCCAATAGATTTCTTTATATTCTTATGAGGCTAATAAGTATAAAAAACTATACTTTTAAGGAATTAACCCTAATTTTATTTTACATTACCAATTAAGAATTTATTACTCTTCTCTATCTCACCCCTAAATTATTAACAATCTAAGGTACTATATTTTCAATATTCCCTTCATTTTTTTAAGTGTTACTTTTCACAATTTGCTTTGTTTTTATTTATATATATACAACATTTATTATTTTTCTCCACATTTACCCTCAATTTAATTATAATATATAAACAAAATATTTATATCGCAAATAAAAAAATACATTCTCAATGCTAAAAACTTCAAAAGTCAATTTGTCTCAATATTACTCATGCATATACACATTCCCAACATACTACTCCAATTAACAAGAGATAATCAACATTTATTGAGTGTGTATATATTAGTAAAAAAAATCAAATGACAGCTTAATCATTTTACCATATTTTTCAGACACATTAATCATTTTTTTAATTTATGTGAATTTTCTCTATCCGAAAGATAAATTAAAAAACAGTAGGAATACTTTATAGCCATCTCATTAATTATAGTCAAAGAGTATCTTAGCCATTTCTCTTTAAAATTTATCCTTCAATCATTTTCTTAATCGGCATCAAAACATCTATACCGTAGTATCTCTATAGTTCTAAAGTTGATAGGGATAACCGAATAAAATATCACACAAGTACAGGTTACGAGGTTTGAATTAGAGATCCCTAAGATGGTACGCCTTTGTACAGTACTTTTTTCCAAGGCATAATGATAAGAATATGGAGAGACTGCAAAACGCTTCGATATAGGCAATATTATATTGAATGCCAACAAATAAATAAAAATATATATATATATATATATATATATATAGTACCCTTTGAGTTAACCTTCTGGCTCATAACAAAGTTGCCTTCTGAAAACACAACTTTCAAATAAAATATGGCAACCACAGCGAAAAACATAACTATCAAACTTCAGATTGACACAAAAGCAAACAAAGTTGTGTTTGCAGAGGCTTCAAAAGACTTTGTGGATCTCCTTTTCTTCCTGCTTTCTTTACCAATTGGCACTGTCATTAAGCTTCTAACAAGCGAATCTATGGTGGGCTCGATCGGAAATCTCTATACAAGCTATTCAAATCTTGGAGAAACGTATCTACAACCAGGCATGCACAAAAACGTTCTTCTCAATCCAATGGTTTTTTCGTATGTTAACAACATTCCGTTGTCAATAAATGGATCATCCATCATTTCCTCTGGAAAGCTATACGCTTGTGTAAATACCTGCACCAGAAGAGGTATTACGAACAAGTATAATGGTGCTTCTTGCCCTGGTTGTGGTGTCCGAAATATAATCAACGAAGTCAAATTTGTAGCTCCTTCTGATATCGTTCCTACTGTTAATCCAGGCACTGCTAACAAAGATTCACAAGGTTATGTTAAGGAGATGGTTTCGTACATGGTTTCTGATGATCTATCTGTAACACCGATATCAACGCAATCAATCATGTCAATGATGAATAAGCTTAATGTCACTAAGCTTGAAGAGAGGAATGTTGACATTGGAGCTGAAGAGGCACTGGAGTTGTTGAAAAAGTCGTTTCAGTCAAAGAGTATCTTAACTGATGTATTCCTTGGGAGGAAGAAGGGCCAAGTATAATTATATATTTATTGCTGGATGAGTGTATTGTAATTTATCTTAGTATGTTTCGTGTTTTTTGTTTTTACTAGTAGTACTTGAAAAAAAATGTGTTCGATCTATTGATCTTGATTTTATCGTACCGAAAATAGTAAGTGTTTTTATTTATAAAATGTGTTATTTTCCTTTTTAAATATTTTTTGATAATGTAATTAGTGTAAAAGTAACAAAAAGTCATTAGGTAGAAACTCTATGAGCTCCAAATTAATTGAGGGAAAACGATCTACCGTTTTGGAATATTATTTTGGAGTATATTTTATGTTTATATTATTAAACATTAAACATTAATACTGCCATGTCTCCTGCATCTCTTTCCATTTTCTCATTATTCCATTTTCTACATGTTGCTGTTGTGCCCGGAGAAATCTCAAACGTGAATTGAATAATTATTTAACATAATCCATCGGCGAATGGCATTCATGTACTACTCTTGGGACCCGATCCTCTGCTGTGAAATGAGCACAGCAGCCCGTGCTGTGACGCAAAACGATATCACTTCGGCCCGAAACGACGTTGTTTGGTTCCGACCTTTAAAAAAAAAAAAAAAACACAATCAAAACGGCATCACTTCGGCCCGAAACGATGCCGTTTTGGACGCACAGCACCACACGGCAGACGACAACACGGCAGAGGATCCCAATTCCTACTCTTGAACGCCTTCTGAAATGTCACTGATAATTGTACTACCTCCGTCCCACAAAAAGTGTCCATAACGGAAAAATGAATTGTCCTATAAAAAGTGTCCATTTAAATTTCCAATACATCATTAAATACATTTTTTCCAATCATACCCATATTTTAACATTTAATTTTCCATAATCCTTTCATATTCCAAAACTAGCATTTATGATTAGTTAAGGGTATATTTGTCTATTCATTCTTAAAATACAACACATTAATTATTTCCTTAATCTCCGTGTCCAACAAAAAGTGGACACTTTTTATGGGACGGAGGTAGTATAATGTTAAACTATGTCTAGAAGAAGAAACAAAATTAAATGAATCTAGACATGTATTTACTTCATTATAATCCAATCCGGATACTGGTCCTAAAAAAAAATCCAATCCGGAAGGGTCCCGCTATAAACTGGTCTCGGGCCCTCAATATCTCAGGATTGGCCTTACTTTTTTTCCGAGACGAAAGAAACACACACACACCCATCCTAAACTATGTCCCAAGCGGGGTTCGAACATGGGCCTCCCCAGTGGGGTTGAATGGATTCAAGAAAGAAAGCGAACGTAAAATAAAATATAGTGAAATAATGATTATAAAGTTGAAATCTTATATTAAAGTTTGTGTAGTTTGAAGAAATGATTGGTGAGAGAAATTTTAATGAAATATTATATTGAAATATTATAATGGTTGAATAGTGCAATGAGTGAATAAAGTGAATTGATTAATATTATTTTATTTGTTGATGTTGAATGATTGAAGAGAGAATTTATAATAAAATAATAAAATAAATAAAATAATAATAAATTAAATAATGGAGTGAATAAAATATTGGATCAGATCCAAATAGATTCAACCCCAACCAAAACCAAACAAGGTCTAATGGATTACCACTAAGGTATGTACCCAAGTACATGATTGGCCCTGCTTGTTAGACTAAACATTCTATATCCTTGATAAATTCAAGACCAATTTATATATATATATATATATATATATATATATATATATATATATCATATTAGTTAGTATACTATATTAAAGTTGCATCTTTGGTAGTACGCTTTTTGCGACGTGTTGGTCGTCGGCTTTAGCGACGTTTTTGTCGTCGCTATACCAAAATTTTGTCTTTTCCTTTTTTTTGGTTAGATAAAAGCGAAGTCGTATGATTTGATACGGTGTTATCACATCAACGTGTTTATCACTAGGGTTTTTATTTGAAGCATTCAATTCTTTGATTCGAGTTTGGAAATTTTAATTGTGTTATTATATAATTTATATTGTGTACATCAAACTACTGGTTTGACTTTTGTCTTGCGAAGGTGCATTTCGATCTTCGAATTTTTGGTTAACTAAAACAAAGTCGTATGATTTGATGCGGTGCCACAAAACTACTAGAAAATAAAATATTGTAAAAATTAGACAAGGAATGAGAATGTTCATTTGATCTATGATACATAAAAGATACATAAAAATAAAAAGCAGATTCAACTCCCATTTATCATACTTATCCTTCGGTTAATTTACTTGATAAAAGATAAGAAAATGAAAATCTTCCGAACCTTTTCTTTTTTATTTGTTTTTATTAGTATTAGTTAGGGTTAAGTCGGCGTGAATAATATTCTACACTAACAATTCATTTATTCGAGTTTGGGAAATTTTAATTTTGTTATTATGTAGTTTTTATTGGTTCACGTAAACTCTAGTTTGACTTTTTTGCACGAAAGTGCATTTTGATCTTCAGGATTTTTTCCCCACATGTAACTTTTCTTCTGTGTAACATGAGAGCTTATCATCACCTACAGATGATGGTTTAAATACTTTTCTAAGCATTGAAGTATGTTGATATCTTCTTTATTTTTACTAAAGTAAATTTATTGCAGACATAAAAACTATAATCGGTGCATAAAAAAAGTGAGGGCACACTGTGCATCGCACGGTGGCCCCCACTAGTATACTATTTAAATTTGCATCTTTGGTAGTACGGCTTTTTGCGACGTTTTGGTCGTCGCTATACCAATTTTTTTGTCTTTTCCCCCTTTTTTTTATTTTTTTTTAGGTAAAAGCGAAGTCATATGATTTGGTGACGATGTTATCACATCAACGTGTTTATCACTGGGTTTTTATTTGAAGCATTCAATTCTCGATTCGAGTTCGGAAATTTTAATTGTTTTTTGGGGGAAGTAAAACGGCGCGTTTTGATGAAAGGATTTTTTTATTTATTTTTTTATAGGCAAAACGAAGTCGTATGATTTGGTGCGGTGTTATCACATCAACGTGTTTATCTCTAGGGTTTTTATTTGAAGCATTCAACTCTCGATTCGAGTTTGGAAATTTTAATTGTGTTATTATGTAGTTTATTGGTTCATTTGAAACTCGGTATGTATTATTTTAAAATGCATAAAATCTTGAAACTCTGGTATGTATTATATTGTTATATCATCGCATTTGTATTGTAAAACCCCTCATCGCATTTTTCTGAATGATTTTTGTGAGGGAAGCTGGAACCATGCATTATTCTCATTAGTTTCGCTAATTTTCTGAGGAATTATTGTTTGCAGGAAATTATTAGGGAATTTTCTGAGGAATTTTCGCTAATTTTCTGAGGAATTTTTGTTAATATTTCTGAATGATTTTTGTTAATATTTTTTTCTGAATGATTTTTGTTAATATTTTTTTATTGAATTATTTGTTATTGTTGCCTGAAGACTTTTTGTATGAGTTATAATAAGGATAATACATGATAATCAATTATCAATTATCAAATATCAAATTCGCCCCTGTTAAAAATGCCAAAAATCCAAACCCAAAGCCTCCAAACGTCCCACAGAAAATAATAACAGAGATAAGGGCCACGCAAAAGAAGAATGAATCGAAAATGGAACTGGTGATACCACTACTATTGTAAAGAGAAGAAGTGGAGAAGAGGGAAGGGCTGAATTGCAAGTAGATGGAAAGGTGCGATAGAGGTAATGCACAACGTTCTGATCACATCCTTCAGTAACTTTTTGTGTGGTATGGAGATCTTAAGAGCAACTTTGACTCAGCTACTTTTATATTACACCAAGCTTTTGGACACCATAAAGAAGAGTCTTGGAGAGTCTGCCCATAACAAAGATATTGTTTCTATCTCTTCTATAATGTATGAAATCAGGAAATGGTGTAGGACTTTTTAGTCAGTCCCCCATTGGTTGCATTTGATACAATCACCTGGCAGAAAGCCTTTGGAAAATGCACCATTAGAACGACCAGAGGCGTACCAAAGGGAAAAAGCCACTCGTAGTTTGTACCAGTTTATATTACTATGTCCAATGCATGTATTACACTATTAAACGACGTTTTGTGTTTCTACCGTACTACACGTATCATCGGAAAAAACCGATAGCCAAAAAGTGCAAAGCATGTTGCAGCCACTAGTATATATATATATATATATATGTTTCAAGCATTCATTAAAGACTTATAACAATATAGTGACATAATATATCAAACCACATTAAACACAAGACATAAATCAAGAAATTGTGACGAACAAAATGGCTTTTCAATTGAGGAAAAGCAACAAGCACATCGTAAGTAAACATCAACAATACTTATACTTCTTTCGTAATTGCTTCAAATAATCTATATATGAAAACCATTCGGATCTCATCAATTCTTGGCAGATTTTATGGTCATCAATGACCACCAAACTCAATTTTGATTTGTATGATTGAGAATTGATCTAAATACACATAATCATTTATGTAATGACACATGTCTCTTGAGTTTGATGGTTATTGACTTTTATTTTCTTCTTTTCAAGAAAAACATTCGTAAGAACGCTTGTTGTTTGAAAAGACATCTCTAAGAGATTCAAAGCATCTCCCCATTCAACTTTAACCACCTCCTCTTTAAGCACATTTATATCGGAGACATTTAGCTTTTTCATGCATGATATAGTACTCAATGTCTTGGACATCTCTGTCACAGATAAATCATCAGAAATTAGGTAAGAAACCTCAACATACCCATCTATATCACTTCTTTGCGTATTACTAGTACTTGCTACGAACATATTTCCCTTTTTCGTTGTCACCCCACATTGAAGACAAACAAATCCTTTGTCTTCCAGACGACTATTGCAGCCACGATCACACGAAAAGTACTTTTTTAAGATGATGGAGTATGGAGGATTAGATGTTTGCTTCAAAAGCGTAACTTCATTATCTAGACAATAAAATCTTTGAATGCGACACGAATAGGGGTCCTGCAGGTTGATTAGTTGAGAATAAGTCCGCTTCATTCCTACTAAACTGTGGTACATGTTCGTGATGGAACATCATCCACGCGTACTGAAAAGATAAAAGGTATTAGTGGTAATAATGGATAAATGTGTGCTGAGGTGTTATTTCTGTTATGCCTAGGATTACGTGTAATCATCTATATTATTCTGTGTACTGTCTTTACAAGAATCTTAATGAAAGATTTCATCTCCTAAATTTGCTCTTCTTCTTCAATGAAGATTTTACATTTTCATTAATTCCAAACTTGGTATCGGAGCTTTGTGACCAACGTCATGAGTTCAGGAGTATCTTCTCCGACGATAATCGCGCAGCAGAATTTTCGGCGGCGCTGTCATGTCGCTTCGTACTGGTACAACAACTGATGGAGCAACTTCAGGTGAACAACATTCAAATCCAGGAACATCACAGAACACAACAATGGGAATCAGACCTCAAGCTCCCATGAGCTCCTTCTTTGGATCTCTTCCGTATTCAGGTTTCTTGTATCCAAACATAGATCACTCAAGTGGACTACCCTTTTCCTGAGATCTTTGGATCTATGGTTCCACCGTCATTCTCTACTTTTATGCCAGCTCCCAGATCTGCATCACCTAGTCCGTTTACACAGAACACTAATCCCTTTAACAGTCATCTTACACAGTCCTGCACTGTAAAGTTGAATAGAGAGAACTATCTACTTTGGAAATACACAGTGTTACCGATTGTTAGAGGTCATAAGCTGGAAGATTTGCTTCTAGGAACTAGGCCTAGACCACCTGAGATTGGTTTGTTTGGAATGCCAAATCCAGCTGCTGAAGAATGGAAGACCACAAATCAGTTACTTCTAGGATGGCTTCTTAGCTCAATGATGAGCAAATCTGATAAGTAATGGGTCATAACACATCTCACTTAAATTTGGTCCACCCTGGAGGTTTTGTTCAATAGTCGATGCCTGAAGCCAGAATGTTAGAGTTTAAGAATGCCCTTACTAGGTCTGAGAAAGGCTCCAAGTCTATGAGTGACTATCTAGCACAAATGAAGTCCTACAGTGACAGTTTAGCTGCTGCTGGCTACCCAATTACTAAGTCGAATTGATTCGGCCACTTGGAGGTCCGGATAGAGATTATGAGGTCTTGTGATTGTCAACATCACCTCAAGGATTGGGTCTCTTACTTGGCCAGAGGTTCAGTCCCAACTACTAACACATGAGAGGTTAATAGCAAGATTCAATCCTCTTTGTCAATGTCACTTTGGAGCATCCTTTGGAAATCGGTCAAATGCCTCTGCTCACATTGCCTCTTACTAACAATCTGGAAGCAGAAATGGACTAGACCCTCTGCAGTAACAGATGGACAAGGCAATTCTAGGGGCAGAGGAGGATCAAGAGGTGGCAGGAATAGAGGTGGTGGTAGAAACAGTGGAAGAAATGGACCTAGGATGACATGTCAATTATGTGGAAAGAATGGGCACACTGTGGTTGATTGTTGGCACAGGTTTGAGCATGATTTTCAGCCTCCATCTGCCAATGTTGCTGCTTCTGGAGGTCCCAAACAAATCTCAGCTTTTGTTGCTACCCCAAACACTGTTGGAGACAACTCTTGGTATATGGATAGTGGTGCCACTAACCATGTTACATCGGACCTTGGTAACATGTCACTGAACAACAGCTACAATGGTAATGACACTTTAATTGTTGGAAATTGTGATCAGTTAACTATAGCACACATTGGTTCCACTGTTTTGCATACACCACACAAATCTTTGCATCTGAAAAATGTCTTACATGTACCACAAATCACCAAAAACTTGTTTAGTCTTTCAAAACTTATCACTGATAATTCTGTCACTGTTGATTTTGATGGTTTGTGTTGTTTTGTCAAGGACAAAGCTACAGGGACAATGCTTCTCAGGGGTCAACTTCAGGATGGTCTGTACAAGATAGCACTGCCTCTTGATGGTTCTACCAAGACCTCCCTTCACTCCAAACAGTTGTCTAATTGCTTTCATGTTACTAAAAATTCTGTCAGTTGTAATAATCTTGATAAGAATCCTGATGTTTGGCACAGGAGACTTGGCCATCCATCTAGTCAAACTCTTAACTCTATTTTGAGTCTGTGTGATGTTCAAACTGTTGGAAATTTATCTATTTGTGAATCTTGTCAACTGGGTAAAAGTCATAGTTTATTTCATCCTATTTCTTCTACTCATACAAGTTCTAAGTTTGATTTGATTCATACTGACCTGTGGGGTCCTGCCCCAGTCAAGTCTCCTGAGGGGTATAGCTATTATGTGCATTTTATAGATGATCATACCAGGTACACTTGGATTTATCCCCTTAAATCTAAGGCTGAAACCTTTGATGCCTTTCTTAAGTTTAAGGCTTTAGTTGAGACACAGTTCTCCAGTAAGATTAAGTGTCTTCAGTCAGAAACTTCAAAAATATTTAGACACTGAGGGCATCATTTTCAGACATCCTTGCCCTCATGACCATGCTCAACATGGAAGGGCTGAAAGAAAACACAGCACATAGTTGAAAGCGGCTTGACTCTTCTTGCTCAAGCACATATGCCTTTGAGATTTTGGTGGCACAGCTTTCAGGCCTCTGTTCTTCTTATCAATAGTCTCCCTACTCCTGTCCTTGATTCTAAGTCTCCTACTGAATGCCTTTATCATGTTTTGCCTAAATACAAGATGTTTAAGACTTTTGGATGTGCTGTTTATCCCAATCTTAGACCCTACCAACATCATAAGTTTGAGTTTCATACCACAAGATGTGTTAATCTTGGGTTAAGCACTTGTCACAAGGGTTATAAATGTCTTGATGTCACTGGAAGGATCTATATCTCAGCCAATGTTGTCTTTGATGAAACATCTTTTCCTTTTGCTCAAGATTTTACTCAAGGTCCTTCCAGATGGAGTTACGATTGATCCTCCATTGTCACTCCTTCCTTTACCTTTACTACTCGGGAAGAGGGTGCAAATTCTGAGACATCTTGAAGCGAGATCATCGAAGGAGACATTGTACCGCCGCCACATCCTTGATCGTGTATCTCAAACTCATGATAGCTCTTTTGATATTTTAAATAACAGTGGTGTCCCTGTGTCACCCCACCATGCATCATCTGAGTCTAGTTCTAGTGTGCATACACATCACTCAAATTCAAGTCCTAGTGTGCATACTCACCAATCTGATTCCTCCTCAGAATCACCTACAGAAAACACTGCTACTCCTAATAGTTCACCTGCTTCACAAGTCAATGTAGCTTCTGATGCATCACAAACTGTTGTTCAAAACAAGGTCCATCCTATGCAAACTAGGTCTAAGAGTGGAATATTCAAACCCAAAGTCTATTCTGCTGCCATAACTAACAATCACTCATTTCCAACTGAACCTGCAAATGTGTCTGAAGCTGTAAAAATTCCAGAGTGGAAAGAAGCTATGACTGAGGAATATAGAGCTCTTATGCATAACAAGACATGGGAGTTGGTAAGCCTGCCCTCTGGAGCAAGTGTGGTTGGAAATAGGTGGATCTTCAAGCTTAAACTCAGGCCAGATGGAACAATCCTAAAACACAAAGCTAGGCTTGTGGCAAAGGGGTACAGTCAGAGCTATGGAATAGACTACAATGAAACTTTCAGTCCTGTAGCTAAATCTGCCACAATCAGGATAATGCTGTCTCTAGCTGTCTCCATGGACTGGCCTATACATCAGATAGATATCAATAATGCCTTTCTGAATGGACCTCTGCAAGAAACAGTGTATATGGAGCAACCAGAGGGATTTGTTGATTCTATAAGGCCACACTTTGTGTGCAAGCTGAACAAAGCTTTATATGGGTTGAAGCAAGCCCCAAGAGCTTGGTTTGATGCTCTCAGGGCCCAGTTGATATGTTGGGGATTCAAACAGTCAGTGTGTGATACCTCTTTGTTCATGCTCAAGGTTTACAACAAAGTTCTATTCACTCTAGTATATGTTGATGATATACTATTGACTGGGAACTCACATAATCTGATCCAAAAATTCATCAGATTGTTAGATACCAGGTTTTCCTTGAAAGACCTGGGGCCAGTGTCCCACTTTTTAGGTATGCAAGTAACCAGGAACAACAAGGGTCTGCATCTGAGTCAATCCTATTATGCATCCCAACTTTTGAAGAGACTCAATATGGAGTACCTTAAACCCTGTCCTACTGATGAGAGATAAATTTATGATCATTATTACGACATTTTACCCCAATATTGATACCATTTTGAGCATTATTGTATCAAATCAAGTCAAAATTACTAAGTTTTATTCAAATGTATAAGTAGTAGTTATTATATAAATTATTGTATTTTTATTATTTTTTGTATCGGTTTAGTAACGGAGTGTAAATGTCGGATTTACGTTTGGTATTTTGGTGGTTCATTGCAGGATTATATATTGACCAAGATTCCACGTAACGACATGTTTTGAGTCTAAAAGATGTGTTTAGAGGATTAGAAGAAGATGCCACAAGCTTACGAGTTCAAACGGAACAAATTTTCTAAGTACTTAAATCGTTACATATTTTCGACGGAGATTTGACCCAGCTTAGAGGCATTTTTAGGGGATGACTTCTTAATGAAAGTTGTAGATCTTCACATAAGCTTTCCAACGCACTTTGAATTACGTCAATTGGAGGTCTACAACTCAAGTTATGGTCAATTGACTAATCGATTCAGTATTAGCGGAAATCCGAAACGCACACGACATACGAATGGCTCATCAAAACGACATTTTATGAAGAAGTTTCCTTAATAAAAGTTGTATATCTTCAAGAAAGCTTTCAATGGATTTTGAATCAAGTCAATCGGACTTCTACAACTCAAATGGTGGTCAAGTGGCTAATTGATTCAATTTCGTAAAAATCCCTAAAAACGCGTTCGAGGAACACGAGGTACTCAAGAAGACGTTTTCTGAAGAAGAGTCCTTCATGAAAGTTTTAGAGTTTTCGAGACCGTAATTTTGGCATTTCGTTTGCAATTTTTGGATGTCTACAACTCAAGTTATGAATTTTAGAAGTTTAATATATAATTATATAATTATAATCGATCCTTCGAGAATCAGTGAGGTGTTAAGTAATGATGAGTCGGACCAGTCAGGCTCCATTTCAGGACCAGTCCGGCCTCCCATTTTTCTATATATATGAGGCATCAGAGAACAGGGAGCTTGGCCCCTTTCTTTTCTATTTCTTTTCTTTCTTCTCGTCCTGCTTCTCTTTTCTTTCTTTGTTTTTATTTTTGTAGAACACTTGTATATATATATATATATATATATGTATATATATATATATATATATATATATATACACACACACACACTCACGTCCTAATATATATATATATACATCCATATACATATATATTTCATCTATCTTCTTTTATTTTTAGTATATATACATATATATGTCTAAGTATGTATGTATATATGTTTTCACATATATAAATAAAATGGTTATAGTATCGTTGTAATGGCGGAATAATTATCGAAGATTGTTGATTTGAAGCTTTGGCATGTTAGATCCGTGTGAAACGACCCGATTCGATAGTCATGCTTAGGTAATATATTCTAAAATTGTTATGTTTATTATTTCTATTTCTATTTATATATGATATTAAACTAAAAATATGTCAAGCCAAGATATGAATCTGAATTAGTTAATCTTTTGTTAAAATGAATGATCGACTCGTAATCGTGATTAAAACTAATTATAATTGAATCTTTTTCTATTTTAATCGTATTCGTATTGACGTATTTAATTGATCGGAGGAATTCATAATCTAATTATGAATTGGCGCCTCGTAGTTAGGATACGAGATAAAAGATAGAAAAACCGGAGGGTAAAATTGGCCGTGTGAATAACGCGTGATAACGGAATCCGATTTCCTACCCGGGGTAGATTTGTTTTGGGAGAAATGAATCTTATTATAATTTGTACTCGAGATCGTAATAATGTTAAATCATCGATTTAATTGAAACTTAAACCGAAAAGTGAATCGTCCGGCTTTGACAACCGGAGCCTTTTAAATAAAATTGACCGTTTGACGAACGGAATGACTCCTTTTATCTAAAGGTAGATTTGTACTCGGGACTGTTCGAGAAAAACCGTAATGATTGTGGACCTTGGGTGATGCAATGGATATATGATGATTTTCATACGCTCGTGTGAGAAAGGCTGTTGAGTGAGGAGTGCACCGTTTCACATAATTTACACCTTGAATAAAGGAAGATCATCTCATTTATTTCTACTAAAAAGATATCGTAATTCAGTAAAGTATTCTTGGCTAGATCTAAAAATATATATATATTACATTTACTGCTTTACTAACAATCTAACTATCTAACCCGAGGAAAATAGTAAAAACTGCGACTTAGATCGAGTTAATAATAGCTTCTTGGTGTTTAACCCCACTTAAAAGAATTACCATGTTTTCCCGAGGAATACGACCGACTCACCGGACTAGCACTACAATTTGACCCGGTACTTTGCCGGTTAGGATCTGTATAGCCTAGGTAATGTCCGTCGCCTTTTCGGCGCCGTTCCAAGGTTAGGTTTAGGTCTGTCAACATTTTGGCGCGCCGTTGCCGGGAAAACGTCGCTAATTTCTTTCTTTGTGTCTAGGGTTACTACTTGTATTAGCTCAAAATTCTCGAGGATAAGTCAACACTCTTCTTATCACATTTCTTTTTATTTTCCGTTGGTATCTACCTTCTTTTAGTTACCAATTTTCTTCTTCTACCAAATTCGAAGTTATTTTCTATTTTCGATAGTAGAAAGTAAACGCGTGGTCATAATAAATTGAGGATAAGTCAATACATTTCTCAATCTCATTTGTATTTTTATTTTCATTGGTACTACCTATTTGGTAAGATATCAATTTTTTATAAAAATACTCGATAAATACCGAGTGGCTTCGGTAATTACCGAGAGAGAGAGAGAAAAAAAAAAAAAAAAAAAACTACTCGGTAAATATCGAGTGGATTCGGTAATTACGAGGAGAAAAAAATGTGTTTTTTTATCGATTTTGTGTTATTTTCTATTCGATATTTTCTATTCCACAAGAATTGTCAAATCGAGTTACGAAAATGGCGAAACCGTTGGTGAAACACCGAACAAGGGATTGCTCATGCTCATGGTATGGCCAAAACCTTAATCGAGTTTACCTCAACCTAATAACGTAATCGAGAATAATAGAAATAATCGAATCGGAATAAGCATAATCGTAATAATCAAAACCATTTAACCCGAGACCTATATGTGATCGGACCGTAAGAAGGTACCAGATTAATAATCCAATTCGTTTACCCAATAAAGGAGCAAATAATTTGAAATAAAATCTCATCTTTTGGTTTAATTGACACAAGAGCCCAATTTCTAGGAGAAGATGATGAGGATCCACATCATCATCTCTATCTTTCGAAGAGTTGTGTAATACACCAAAAGTCATGGTGCTAATCGGGAATTAACGAGGATGTCTTTGTTTCCTTTTCTTTAAAAGGAAGAGCACGAGATTGGTTTTTGTCACTTCCACATCATTCATTGACTAGTTGGGAGGAGATTCAATCCGAGTTCTTAAAGCAATATTTTACTCCTGGTAGAAAATTGGAATTAATAGTCTAAATTGTCAACTTTAAACAAGGATCTCAAGAAACGTTTGAGAATGCTTGGGAAAGATTTAAAAGTTATTAAGAGCTTGTCCCGATCATGGTTATTCCTTAGAAATGCAAATCCAGCTTTTCCGTCAGTAAATTAGGAAAGACTCACGTGCGGATGTAGATCATGCATGTGGTGGTTCGTTAATGATGAGTGAAGCCCAAATAGTTTACGATGCTATATAAAAGATTTCCAAAATAATCGTATGTGGGAAACCGGTTCTAGCACCAGGAAAGTAGCATTTGCAGGAGAAAGTACATCGAATCGTAAGTCCTAGCACACTTGGAGAATTTGAGTAGGAAATTTGACGGCTTATTAACCAAGAAACGATAAACTCGAGTAAAATGTCATATCGAATGAATACTCAAGTCATGATAATGTGTCATTAGGGATGGAAGAACCAAAAGGATATTCAAGGGAAAATGTGAGTTTTTTGCAACAGCATAGGAATTTGAACGATGCATATTCAAACTCGTTTAATGCTATAAGAAGAGATCACCCTACTTTTCATTGGTCTGAAACCCCTAGTAAGCAAGGACAACCACTGTATCCAATCCAATATAAGAATCCAAATCTAGTTTATCAAGGAGATACCACGAATCAAAATCTACAATCATTACCTAAACCATATCCACAACATACCACTCAAAGCATACCAGTCACCCAAAGTTCAACTCAACCTGAAGGAGTTGATAAATGGGAGAAATTAATCGAAAATCTGATGGGTATGATATCTACTCAAGCTCGAATATAGAAACCATGATGACTTCTATATAGTACAATCACTAAGGATACGAGCACGTTGAAAACATCTATGAGTGGACATAATACCGAGAATAAGAATTATAGAAGCTTCATTGAGGAACTGGAATATCACTTGAGTGAGTAGAAGTAGAACATAAAACAGAAACCCTCGGAAGGATTGCCAAGTAATATCGAAAGAAATCTGAGTGGGGTAAATGCTGTTATTACCAGAAGTGGAAGGATCTGTGGAAGTAATGGATTAGAAAAATTCGGGAATAATGAAGTAGATGATGATTTAGATGGTAAATATAAGAAGAATATGGAATCTAAAGGGCCATTTCAAACCGAACCTTATCCGGCTCAACCTAAATTCATATCGGTTCAACCTGGAAGGGCATCACCACATCCACTGCATATTTTGAAGAAAAAGGTACTGAATGATGACACACAATGTCCTCAAAAGGCACAATCATTCAAGGAAGCTTTACCATCTTCGTTTAACGATGAGAAGTATGCGTGTTTTCTCGACACTTTTCGGTGCTTAAATATTAATATCCCTTTCATCGATGTTTGTAAGGGAGAGTTTAGTTTGGGAGTTAATCATGAGAGCGTTGTCTTCAACATTTACAATTCATTGAAATATCCATACATTACACTAGAATCTAGTTCTTGTGTAGACACTTTGTGTTCTCTTGTGGTGGATCGTACTAACACGCAGGTAACTGAAGAAGATGACTCCAGTAATAATGTGAAAGCTCGTAAACTCAAAGCTCGAAAATTAAAGGAAAAGGTCAAGAACCGTTGGATTCGACGGCATTAAATCTAACATATGTTGGAAAGCAATATTGATAAAAAAGACGGATGCGGGCGTGAGGATGACCACCACCAAAGGCTTAAAAATCGAAGCACGGTAAAGTCGGCTATAGACTATAAATGTAGTCAATGACGGTACTATCCTTCCTTTTACTCCTTAAGCATTTATTTTTAGTGGATTATGTGCTTAATTGTTACATGCTTTGGTGAGTAAATGTTAGAAGTATCCCGCTTTGTTTAGTATATTATATTAGTTAATCCTTATCATTTTGGTCGAGCAAACGACGTTAACTAAAAGCGCTACCGGGAGGCGACCCGTAAAAATGTTAAATATAATAATTACTCATACTTTGGATGATACTTTGCTAATACTTAGGATTGATTTTCATTTTGTTTCACCAAGTCTTAGGATGAATGTTTGAATGACATTAAACGGGAACGATTAGGTGGTTATCCGAAAATCCTGATGGATAACAAAGATAAAATTCAAATGCATCATTTCTTAGACTTAGGTTGTTAGAATAATTTGAAATAACCCTTGAGGATCTGGGTATAAAAGACTCAGAGTTAATACTTTGTCGCATATTTCATATCATGATCTAGTCTGTTATAAATTTCAAAAATAACGTGTGACATGTATTAGTTCAACTACTATGGAATTGAGGAGGTCATAACTTTAACCCACCCACCCACCCTTTTTTATCATCCGAGTATTTGTTTTGACTTGTTTTAGTGCTTTCCCAACAACTTATTTACACTCACTTTACATTGAGGACAATGTAAGTTCGTAAGTGGGGAGTGGAGTCATTGGTCTAGCAATGGCATTAATGTTTATTTTGTATCAATAAATCCCTTAGTTTTTGATATTTTTCGAGCATTATTTAGTTGAGTAAAATAAATTGTATAAGGCATATATTTCATGGATTTGAAGATGTAATAATCAATTTGGATGTGTATAACCAATGTGAACCGTAAGTGCATTGTAATTCCAAATATATTTGTGTAACATGAATTCCTTCACGTAAAGCCTTTGATATTGAAACGAAAATTTTAAATCAGATCCATTCAAGTATCCTAGTGGTTATTCTATAGATAATTGCAAAGTAACTTAGTACTAACTTTTGAGCGTAATTTGTGAATATCTCAAGGTTTGAATGTGATAGAAAGGATATAAGTTAAGTGGAATGAAAGGAAGAATACCAAAATAAAGATGAACTATTTATATGTCGGTTGTAGCTACCAATGATTTGAGTGCAGTAGGGCGTTATCACGAAGCGCCCTATATCACTATGAGGTTTAAAAGCTCCCGACCGCTCGATGATAGTAGTCCGGCTAGGGTGTTATCACGAAACGTCCTATTGCTGGGAATGAGGGCATACGCTACACATGTGAAAAAAAAAATTAGATAGGTATTAATGTATTCGATCTCACCTCATGACGCTTGCAAGATAGTCGATTTTGGCAATGAGTTCGGATATGTTAGTATTCTATGAAAAAAATAGAATGTGGTTGAAAATTTAGTTATCTTCGACTATCCTCAAGATAAACCGAATGATATGCTTTTAGGATTATCCTAATAAGTACACGGGAGAACTTTGTGTGGAACTCACATCGCCATACCTAGGAAAGTCATTAGAAATGCTCTGAATGGATATTTGTGCGTTTGCTTGAATTATTCAAGAGAGGATAGTGGAAATTGAAAAGGCTTGTCACACTTGCACACACACTGTTATACATTTATATTGAGGTTAACGCTTTGGTTGTAATTCTAAAGGTTGTATTATCTCGGTTGTCTCTTATATCTTATATCTTCATGAATTTATCTCTCATTCATTTTGTTTTATCGCTTGTCTTGATCGAGGAGACACCAAAAGCTAAGTAGGGGTTGTGATGAGAGATAAATTTATGATCATTATTACGACATTTTACCCCAATATTGATACCATTTTGAGCATTATTGTATCAAATCAAGTCAAAATTACTAAGTTTTATTCAAATGTATAAGTAGTAGTTATTATATAAATTATCGTATTTTTATTAGTTTTGTATCGGTTTAGTAACCGAGTGTGTAAGTGTCGGATTTACGTTTGGTATTTTGGTGGTTCATTGCAGGATTATATATTGACCAAGATTCCACGTAACGACATGTTTTGAGTCTAAAAGATGTGTTTAGAGGTTAGAAGAAGGTGCCACAAGTTTACAAGTTCAACTGAAAGAATTTTTCTAAATCTTAAATCGTTACATATTTTCGACGGTGATTTGACCCAGTTTAGAGGCATTTTCAGGGGATGACTTCTTAATGAAAGTTGTAGATCTTCACATAAGCTTTCCAACGCACTTTGAATTACATCAATTGGAGGTCTATAACTCAAGTTATGGTCAATTGACTAATCGATTCAGTATTAGCGGAAATCCCAAAACGATACGACACATAATGAATTGGCTCATCAAAACGACATTTTATGAAGAAGTTTCCTTAATAAAAGTTGTATATATTCAAGAAATCTTTCCAATGGATTTTGAATCAAGTCAATCGGACTCCTACAACTCAAATGGTGGTCAGTGGTTTAATTGATTCATTTCGTAAAAATCCCGAAAAAAACGTTCGGAGGAACACGAGGTACTCAAGAAGACGTTTTCTGAAGAAGAGTCCTTCATAAAAGTTTTAGAGTTTTCGAGACCGTAATTTTGGCATTTCGCTTGCAATTTTGGAGTCTACAACTCAAGTTATGAATTTTAGAAGTTTAATATATAATTATATAATTATAATCGATCCTTCGAGAATCAAGTGAGGTGTTAAGTAATGATGAGTCGGACCAGTCCGCTCCATTTCAGGACCAGTCCGGCCTCCCCATTTTCTATATATATGAGGCATCAGAGAACAGGAGCTTGGCCCCTTTCTTTTCTATTTCTTTTCTTTCTTCTCGTCCTGCTTCTCTTTTCTTTCTTTGTTTTTATTTTTGTAGAACACTTGTATATATATATATATATATATATATACACACACACACTCACGTCCTAATATATATATATACATCCATATATATATATTTCATCTATCTATCTTTTTTATTTTAGTATATATATATATATATATATGTCTAAGTATGTATGTATATATGTTTTTCACATATATAAATAAAATGGTTATAGTATCGCCAGAATGGCGGAATAATTATCGAAGATTGTTGATTTGAAGCTTTGGCATGTTAGATCCGGTGAAACGATTCCGATTCGATAGTCATAGCGGTAATATATTCTAAAATTGTTATGTTTATTATTTCTATTTCTATTTATATATGATATTAAACTAAAAATATGTCTAAGCCAAGATATGAATCTGAATTAGTTAATCTTTTGGTAAAATGAATGATCGACTCGTAATCGTGATTAAAACTAATTATAATTGAATCTTTTTCTATTTTAATCGTATTCGTATTGACGTATTTAATTGATCTCGAGGAATTCATAATCTAATTATGAATTGACGCCTCAGTAGTTAGGATACGAGATAAAAGATAGAAAAACCGGAGGGTAAAATTGGCCGTGTGAATAACGTGATAACGGAATCCGATTTCCTACCCGGGGGTAGATTAGTTTTGGGAGAAATGAATCTTATTATAATTTTTACTCGAGATCGTAATAATGTTAAATCATCGTTTAATTGAAACTTAAACCGGAAAGTTGAATCGTCCGGCTTTGACAACCGGAGCCTTTTAAATAAAATTGACCGTTTGATTTGAACGGAATGACTCTTTTTATCTAAAGGTAGATTTGTACTCGGGATACATTCGGAAAAACCGTATGATTGTGGACCTTGGGTCGATGCAATGGACATATGATGAGTTTCATACGCGCCGTGTGAGAAGGAATCATTGAGTGAGGAGTGCACCGCTTCACATAATTTACACCTTGAATAAAGGAAGATCATCTCATTTATTTCTACTAAAAGATATCGTAATTCAAGAAAGTATTCTTGGCTAGATCTAAATATATATATATATATATATTATATTTACTGCTTTACTAACAATCTAACTAATCTAACTATCTAACCCGAGGAAAATAGTAAAAACTGCGACTTAGATCGAGTTAATAATAGCTTCTTGGTGTTTAACCCCACTTAAAAGAATTACCATGTTTTCCACGAGGAATACGACTGACTCGACTCACCGCACTAGCACTACAATTTGACCCGTGCACATCGCCGGTTAGGATCAGATAGCCTAGGTAATGTCCGTCGACTTTTCGGGCGCCGTTTCAAGGTTAGGTTTAGTCCATCACCTACTCCAATGGTGGCTGGAAAGCAACTTGTTCCAAAACAAGGGGAACCCCTAGCAAATCCTGGTGTTTATAGAAGTGCCATAGGGGCATTGCAGTAGCTTACTATGACAAGGCCAGACATTGCATATACTGTCAACACATTAAGTCAGTTTATGCAGGATCCACATACTGAACACTGGCAAGCCCTTAAAAGACTGCTGAGGTTTGTTCAAGGTACATTGAGACATGGTCTGTATTTTCTACCTAGTAAACCAATGGAGCTGCATGGATTTACTGATGCTAATTGGGCAGCTTGTTCCTCAGATAGAAAATCCACTGGTGGTTATTGTGTCTATTTTGGGAAGTCTTTGATCACATGGAGCTCTAAAAAGCAATCTGTTGTGGCAAGATCAAGCTGTGAATCAGAATATAGAGCCCTATCTAATCTTGGAGCAGAAATGCAGTGGATCATGCAGTTTCTGAAAGAAATCAGATTTGGTCTTCCTGCTATACCAACTATGTGGTGTGATAATACAGGTGCAACAACTCTTGCTCAGAACCCTGTTTACCATGCTAGAACAAAACACATTGAAGTGGATGTTCACTTCATTAGAAATCTGGTGCTGGAAAAGCAGCTCAAAGTCTGTTACATACCTTCATCAGCACAGATTGCTGATATCTTCACCAAGCCCTTGCCTATTACTGCATTCTGCAACTTCAAACACAAACTACATGTAGTTGACCCACATATTAGTTTGAGAGGGGGTGAAAAGATAAAGGGTATTAGTGGTAATAATGGATAAATGTGTGCTGACGTGTTATTTCTGTTATGCCTAGGATTACGTGTAATCATCTATATTATTCTGTGTACTGTCTTTACAAGAATCTTAATGAAAGATTTCATCTCCTAAATTTGCTCTTCTTCTTCAATGAAGATTTTACATTTTCATTAATTCCAAACTCGTACGAAGAAGATTGACGACATCTTTCAAAGGTAAATTAAGCAAAAAGCAAAGGAAATCAACAAATTCTTTTGAAGATTCTGCAAAAAGGACTTTGTTAGATTTTGTATCCATTAGAAGCGTTAAAGTAATAATACTCCTTGTTTCTGCTTCAATTATTTGATTTGAAAGTGATCAGAAAGTTGAATGTTTAAAAGCTGAAGAACCTAATGAGTTATATATACAGTGGCGTGTGGTTAGGATGAGGGAGGTACGTACTATTAGGAAAATACAAAAAATATTCTAGGATCCGTATACCATAAATAATGATATATTGTATATATGTTGATTAGCATCAGATGATTCGTTCACACCATTATACTTTATGTTGATTAGTATTAGATGATTTGTTACATAAATACAAAATATATCCTATTTATGGTATGGGATCATAAAATATTTTATATTTTATGTGCCAGAGTATAATTGTGTGAAACGAATCATCTAGTGTTAATGAACATAAATACAATATATCCTATTTATGGTATAAGGATCATAGAAAATATTTCATATATTTTATGTATCATAGTATAATGAATAATGATGTGAAACGAATCATCTAGTGCTAATCAACCTAAATACAAAATATCCTAATTATGTTATAAGGATCCTAGAACATTTTACATATTTCGTAATACGGTGTCCCTTGAATGAAGATTTTCCCTTACTCCATGTGCCCCCACATCTTTACAATTAGTAGTATATACGTAAGGGTGAATTTGTAATTTAAAAAAGGGAAACTTTATAAACTAGTTTTAAAAGTATAATATTTATGTAGTATGCTCGGTAATTATGATTTGAAAACAATGCTCCGGTCGAATTTTGGTAAAATTTGCGTACGTTCTAGAGTTTTATTCTATTGGTGTCACCGGAGTCTAAAAATACATTTTTCTTTTGGTCTAATTTTTTTTTCATTGTGGTCACCGAAACCTAAAACGACATTTTTAGCCACAAAATGACATATTTTAATAGCAACACTACATCGTTTTAATATTAAGGAAAAATCTCGGATTTCAATGGAGTCACGTGACCCCACCCTAGTCAATATATGTCCGTCTCTGACACCACGTAATTTCTTGGTTTTTTTTTTCCTCAAAAAAAATCATGGGTTTTTCTGTAGCCGAAAAAATTAAAAACCACAATGATTTTTTTATCAATAAAAGATTAAATACCCACGCAAAACCTAACTATATCCTAGGTATAAGTGACTATTTCTTACAACTCCATTTTCAATATCTGTGTAAATGATCTAACTCACCCAAACACTATTCAAATATCACTCAAACGCGACGTATCTTTTAAAATCTCGCCATTACCTTTTCTTAAGTAAAAAAAAAGTATATATATATATATATATATATATATATATATATATATATATATATATGTGTGTGTGTGTTTTTATTGCTACATGCTATTTATTGTATCTTATTCTAATAGGCCTTGTGTTTTTGTTCTTGTATATTATTTGCAAAACTTGTGTAGAGATTCGCGTCCTTACTATTGATCTACGCTTGTAGTGTTTCCTCCAAAATTTCATTTCAGATGAAAGGCTAAGTATAATTATTAGTGAATGAGGAGAATGACGAAATATTTCATCAATTGAGTAGAAGGGCGACGCTTTTTTAAAACTTTGCGTGATAAAGCGACAAAACTATTTATTCACTGTCAAATTCACTTGTGTTCGAAATTCATCATTTAAATTCATTTGAATTTAAATTCATCGTTTAAATTCACTATTTTTCAAAATTCATAAATTAAATTCATTATTTTTAGGGATTCATTGTTTAAATTCACTATCGAAATTCATTGATTTGGGATTCACTAGTGAGATTCATTTGATTTTAAGGATTCATCATTGTCATTCTTCAAATTTATAAAATTATGCAATTGTTCTTCTCCTATATAAAAAATATGTAGTTGTCCTGTTACTTAAAAATATTTCAGATTGTGTCCTTATCCCTAATTTTCCATAATTATTATATGTTTATTGCTACATGCTATTTATTGCATCTTATTCTAGTAGGCCTTGTGTTTTTGTTCTTATATATTAGCACATAAAAAACAGTTGTGAGATATTGATTTTCGATTTTATCATAAAGTGTAACAAAAAATAATGAGTACTTTTATTTGTCATAGGTGTTATATACCTTTTTCAATCATGAATTTGTAACCTTCCACAACCCTATTAGTAAGAGAGAGAAGGGGGGTATGATGTGTACAACTCACTCCTCCACATCTCTATTACGTGAGAATGTATGACCCTTGAATTAATTAAAAACCGCTTGTGTCACACATTTTTAATTGTTCACGTAAATTTATGTTCTTCGTTTCACTGATCGGTACTTCTTCAGTCCCGCAATATAAAGCTTTATATAGTTTTTTTTGTTGTTGTCCAAAATATAAATCATTATCAGCGAGAGACAATTAAAATACAACAGCTAAGTGGACCGCTTATGATTAATAATTTTACGCGATCATTCATGTCTTACAACAATGGAAGCATTATTTAACACAAAAGGATCGGAGTTCATCCCATTAACCACCGCACTCTTTAATCACAAATTTTATGGCCGACCACAGAAATCCTAATCACATGCACTCAAAACTAATAGGAGTTCAAAGATTCTAAAACGCGCTCACCGTAAAACTTTCCACCAATGTATCCCTTTGAAAGTGCTGACTTTGTGGTCCAAAACTTACACCTGGACCACCCTAAAATTTCACATCTTCAATACATAAAGACTCAAAACACAAAATATTGAAGTCTTTAAAATATTAATTATCAATCTTCCAGTCAGCTTAATTTTTTTTTTGAAAAGATGTTAATTCAATATGATATTAGAACAGAAGGTCATGACTCACTATATAGTCAAAGACATGTAACTATATAGTGACATAATATGTCAAACCATATGAAACAACGAGACATATATAAAACTAGAAAGTATCACTAAAAGAGTGGCTTTCAAAAGCAACAAACACAAATGTTAACAAAAGTGAAGGCTTTTTTTTTTTTTTTTATTGCTACTCCTCCTCCTTGAAATATTCATATCTATTTCTTCCTTTTCTTCTTTTCAATAAAAACATCACTAAGAACGCTTGTGCTTGTCGATTGAAAAGACGTTTTCAACAGCTCCAAAACATCTTCAAATTCAACATCAACAACCTCCTCTTTTAGCATATTTATATTGGAGACATTTAGCTTACTTATCAATGAAATACTAGACATCTCCAACACAGAGAAATCATCAAGAATCATGTAGGAAACCGGAACATACCCTTTCACATCACTACTTCGCGTATAAGTACTTGTGACATACCATTTTACCCTGTTCATCAACTTCTTACATCTAGGGCAAATCTTTAATACACTGTTTTTCTTCTCAACCGTTTCACAGGAACCAGCGCACAAATAGTACCTCTTTAAGTAGATGGAACAATGTGGAGGGTCAGAGGTTGTCATCACCAGGGCAGTAGATGGAAGCAGCTGGGTAGCTTCATGTGAAATTATCAGCTTGCGACCGACATTTGTTTCCTTCTGGAAGTAAGTCGGATTCAATCGTTCCAAACTTGTATACATGTTTTTGATGGATTTAGGAAAAATAAGATCCAGGATATCGTTCATGGGCAAAGTAAGTAAAAAGCAAAGGAAATCAACAAAGTCTTTTGAAGCTTGTGCAAAAAGGACTTTGTTAGCTTGTGTATCGATTAGAAGCTTCAAAGTAATAATACTACTACTTGTTTGTGCATCCATTATTTGATTTGAAAGTGAGCAGAAGGTTGAATGTTTACATATGAATTGTGGTGTGTATATATAGTAGCTAGATCGCTCTCCTCTCTTTGAAGGTTACGAGGAGATGTCCCTTGGGCCTTGGTATTGAATGAAGATTTTCCCTTCGATCTTCCATGTGCCCCCTCGTCTTTACTGACTAAATTCCTTGTATCGATGGTTTAATTTTGAATGAGTATTAAAGAAAATTAATTCAAATCCATCACTTGTTCATCCGCTTCGTTTCTGCTGTGAAATATATAGGTTGAGTTGGCGAATCTGATATATTTTGTTAGCTAAATTGGACTAATACGTACAACCAACAAAGGTCGGTCGGAGTGGAAGAGACTCCGATCATTTAAGCGAGAAGCTTTGAGTTCGAACCCTTGTGGATGTCCCCAGACTCCCCACCTAACAAGAGGTCTCCAACTTTGGCGTCCGACAGTACCTCAAAATAATAATCTCATACAATTATCTGGGGATACCTCACGTAAAAAAGAAAAAAAAAAAAATGGGACTTATATATGCAGAAAATTTATGGTGTATGAGGATTGTATCAAATGAAGGGATGTGATGCATTCAACTCATCCATTTAGTAAAACTCTCCAATAACTTACCGTATAATGACCCTTCTCCTAATACATGTACGTTGAAGAGTTTATTATTAACGGAATTGATTAAGTATATTTCACCATATTTTGATATTAAAAACAAATCACAATATTTTGATATTATAATCAAATCTTACGCTACATGTTGACGCATCAAAATTTTACTTAGAGTTGTATAAATACAACTATATATGTCAGTCACGGGCGCGCCTTTACCCTTAAAAGAGGGTGGGGCAACCGACCCCCTATAAAATATTGAGAGATAAAAACGGTAGAAAATTTTCTTATAAACACATATACTTGTGAAATCGACACATTCATATTTATTTATATATCCACTGTTTTTATGTTTTGAACCGTAATTAGTTGTTTATAATTGAATATATAAACTTATATGTAGAAAATCAAACAAATGACAAATTTCTAACCAATAAAAGGATAATCCTGGAGCTACATCTGGGGAAATTATTATCCGGGGAGTCTTCATATGCACCGCATGTTGGATGTGCGACATTGTACAATAAGACAAATACTATTTTGTCATTTTGGACACATGTCACACATCCAAACGATCGACAGATACGAGAGAAATATGGTAAAAATTTCCCCAGGTATTTTGCTTTTAAGGTAGTACAAGGGTAGATAAAGTCATAAAGTGTCTCTTTTAAAACTGCATCAGATAAGGTTTGGAAATGAAATTGCATCAGATATGGTGGAACAATTTTTTTTTAGCAACTGCATCAGGTATTTTGGTACGGAGGGAGTACATGAGCACTGAATTTATCACCCCTTTACCCGTCCAAAAGTAAATAGAGACATACTAATTTACCTTCTTAGACACATATCACACATCCAACGAATCAACGAATCGATGATATGAGGAAGAGTCACGGGTAAGAATTTCCCCAGGTATTTTGCTTTTAAGGTAGTACAAGGGTAGATAAAATCATAAAGTGTGTCTTTAAATATACTTCACTGGCTTCTAAAATAAGCGATCTGATTTACTTAAAACGCATAGGAAGTAAATTAATGTTTTAATATGAATATCAAAATAACTAAATTAAAAAACCTAGACTATAAATAATTCAATTTTGTTTTTATATCCTTAACAAATAACGATAGATGTAGGAAAAACTGCATTAGATAAGGTTTGGAAATGAAACTGCATCAGATATGGTGGAGCAAATTTTTTTAACAATTACATCAGTTATTTTGGTGTGGATGGAGTACATGAACACTTAATTTTTCACCCCTTTACCCGTCCAATAGTAAATAGAGATAAATTGAACCATCTCATATTACAAAAGCGGATAAACATTATAAAATATAATTTTGAGAATGCGGATAAACATTACTAATTAAGATATAAGGTTAAGACGTAATGAATTTTTTTTTTAGGGTGACGTAATGAAACTGATAACTTTGGGTTTAACCATTTTACAATAACAAGTACGCTAGCACTGTAGAACTAAGAAGTTATTAGATATATTATGGTTCAAGTGCGGCGTTAGACATGTGTTTCAGGGTGTTCCAACAAGCAAAGACGGAGCCACAAATTCACATCCGAGTGGGCAAATATTAATATTAATATTCTTTTGCTTCTTGATAATTTCTCTCGTTTTGTACTTGTTACATATTGAGACATGTTATGAAGTGTACTATATCTTGTATTTGTATCTATCTTGTTATCCACGTGGCCGATCTTCCGTCTCCTTCGGAATCTAAGGACTTAAGAGCATCATTAAAAATCTACATAACATGTAGATAATCATAGAATTTTAAATCACTTATTTTTATAATTTTAAATCAGATGTAAATCTAACATGATCAACGGTGTATATCACCGTTGTATTATTGTCAGAACACAACGATCAAGTGCATGTATCATTACTCAATCTTGATTCTATAATTGAGTTTTCAAAAGAATAAGTTATGCACAACCGCTGTCATACAACGATAAGTGACAACGGCGGTTGTCGACGTATCATTACTCTTTTGAGTGATTTAAAGTATAAAAAGATGAACACGGAGCAGTAGACAATCAGAAAAATGCTACGGTTCATGTCACCCTATTTATTTATTTTCATTTCGCAGTGAATCCTCGAGGGTCCCCGGCACTAGCACCTACTCACGGTTAGTAGATGTGAGATCATGGCCGGAGCCGGTTAGTCCCCGTCCATGGGCAAGAATAATGAATATCCGGTCTGCATCTAATTCAGTTATTTTAGTTGGGACATCAGAACCGTAACATTAGTAATATTAGTTTATGCTCCTTATTTGGAGATAGTCATAATTATAATTTCAGCAGAATTACTTCAGCATGTTAGATGTGTGTGAAAAGATGTTTCTTAGATGTTTATTTAATATATTGTCTTTTACTTTCAGTATTTTATTTATGCTACTTTTTTTTCTAGTATTTTATCTTCAGTATTATTTTAGAATTATTTAAGTAGGAACTCTAGATAGCCTGCTCAGTGGCATCTTTAGTTTCTTTTTGATAGTTATTTCCTTACGGGGCTTTCGAGCTCACTATTTCCATTTCATATTTTTTTTCAGATGATGATCATTATTTGTTATACGGAAGATAGCTGTCCTTAATGAGCCTTGTTGATAGCCACTGGGCAGGCTATCTAGAGTTCCTATTTCCATTTCATTTTTTTTTCCAGAAGTTTCAGATGATGATCAGTGTTTGGTATACGGAGGATAGTTTCCCTTAATGAGCCTTGTTGATAGCCACTGGACAGGCTATCTAGAGTTCCTATTTCCATTTCATTTTTTTTCCAGATGATGATCAGTGTTTGGCATACGGAGGATAGTTGTCCTTAATGAGCCTTTTAAAAATATATCGGGAGGATTTATCGATTCTTAACTCAAAATCGATTTTATATGGACTAATATGTGATGAATGAGTTTGGTGTAATGCAAATGTAGACGATATGGACTAGGATATTGTTATTGATATAACAATGAATTTAAGAAAACATCAAACTTTGGGTAAACTTCTATTTGAAAATAGTTTAATTTCAATCTTTTTAAAGCGAATTTTGAGTTTAAAGTATATGGACATGGTGGCGAACCTATATACATCCAAGGAGGCAACTGTCTCTCTTAATCCGAAAAAAAATACACTAATATTTATACTCTGTATATAGTTTGTCATCTTAATTTCTTTTTTTACCTTTAAAAATTTTATTGGCCCCTTACCCTGAGATAATGTGTCCGCCCATGTATGTGATATCAACAATGAGTGCATTATTGACCAGCCTCTCCTCCGGAAAATATCTCAAAATTCTTCACCTTTTGCTGTCTTCATTTCAAAAACTAGCAACTGCCCAACCGAAAATAACTAAAACAGGAAAATTTGAGAAATGTTTGCAGCAACACTCCTGCATTTTGCTTTAGACCAACTACTATTACAACGATATCGGATCCCTGTGCACTTCATGGTAATGCACTGTTCACACATTTGTCTTATGTGCAGATTTTTTTTTTTTTAATTTTTTTTTATTTTACACATTACACATGATACACATGAGGGGATCCAGCATGCTATTACAACCCGCTTGCTAAATCCTCTTCAACCCTATAAGCCCAGATTTTTATTATTTCCCGGAGAATCTTTTTCTGGGTTTGTTAAATTTCCAATTAAAAAGACCATGTTTGAACCAAATGAGATTCGGGTTGCTGATGCTGATGAAGGAGTTGCCGACCAAGAAGCTTTGGTCAATGCGCCGCCTAGTGTTGCAGCTGATGGGCATGAAGCTATTCTCAATAATCTGGTTTGTTAGCTAATTTGTTTATGTAGTTGACCTTTACCTTACCAAACATCATAATGAATGCTTGGTTCTAACTTGTAAGCTTTGGCATTATGATCTTCTGCCGGTTT
This sequence comes from Gentiana macrophylla, assembly GCA_026214975.1. Lineage (NCBI taxonomy): Eukaryota > Viridiplantae > Streptophyta > Magnoliopsida > Gentianales > Gentianaceae > Gentiana > Gentiana macrophylla. The sequence goes on along the minus strand of CM047816.1, from coordinate 7,281,004 downwards.
TGCGGAAGATTAATTTCTTGTTTTTTACGCTGCGTTTGTTGCAGAGTAAGTGGCTTTTAGCTGCACTATTTGCAGTTACTGTCCTGGTTAGGCATGACGCAGAAGCACTTTGGGCTGCTATGGGTTCGGTTTTAAATGGCGGGGTATCAAGAATACTGAAGAAAATTTTAAAACAAGACCGACCCGTTGCACATCTAAGATCTGACTCAGGGATGCCATCTTCTCATGCCCAGACCATCTTCTACTTTGTTGTATTCTCCATTCTGTCTCGTATGTGTCCTTTTATCCCTTGTTTTAAAGCACAATGTTCTTCTGATATATTCAAAAGCTTAATACCCCACCCCACCCCCTGGGCTGTGTCTGTGCATGTGTTTATTTAGGTATTTGATTGTTAAACGGATTGTCAAAAGTATCTTCCCTTTTTTTTATTTTCGATGCAGTTGTCCAGTGGCTTGGGTTAAACGGATTGTCAGCAGCCATGAGTGGGCTCATCGTTTCATTCGGTTCTTATTTTGTAAGATTCTACCAATAACTCTATTTTCTTAACCTGTATGCTTAAACTTCACCATGGATATTTTTTACATTGAATTTGTAAGTTTATCCATGATCTGTCTGTTTTGTGATGTCACCGATATAGAGATAAGTTTACTTCTTTGCCCCTTTTGCTTGTAGACATGGCTTCGGGTTGCAAGGCAGCTTCATACAGTCAGTCAAGTCGTTGTGGGTGCCTTCGTAGGAACCATATTCTCAATACTGTGGTTATGGTTGTGGCATTCAATTGTACTAAAGGCGTATGTATCTGATTTGAGGATCCGGATCCTGGTTGTTGTAGGGGCAACCGGATTTTGTGGGGCCTTCGCATTATACCTTATCCGGTATTGGTTTAAGGAAAGAAGTATCTCTGCACATATCAAGAAAGTAACCTAGCTAATTCATGCAGTATATCTCAAATAAAAAGAAAAGACTTTTATGGACAGCAGAATTTGTTGATATATTTTGGTGACTCTTGAGGTTAGAGCAAGGGAAGTTTGGGGGGCTTTTTCGGAAAATGAGAAGAAACTATTACACTGGCTGAGCATTGTGTTTATTTTGTAATGATCATAATACCAAAAGATGGGGATTTCCCAAAGAAATGAAAAAATATAAAAACTTTCTACGCAATCTGCACAAAATCTGATGTCATACATGCACGCACCGTGCTCACGCTTTTAGATGTCTGTTTGCTCAAGAATTTCAATCTGCACAAAACATCATCTTAATTTAGCACAAAAAAACCCAGTAAAGCCGGCGTCTTGCAGTCATGCCACGCAATAGAAAAAAGGGGTGCATCTCCTTTATGTTGAAACCAGTGCAAAATGGAACAACACATCGAATTGCTTGTATTCTTCTTCACCTTCACCTCTACCTGTTTTATTGGCATATTGATTTTAAAGCTCCAAAGAAAAAAGATGGTGGGTAGATATTTTAATTATTTGGGTCAGAAAAAATTCTCTGTGTAGCTGTAACAATGTAAAAAAGATGAGTTATTTACCTCCAGATAAACTTTCTTCTGCAAGAAATCTTCTATGTCTAGTCGCGCAGCGGAGGCTAGTAATTTTAGAGCTTTTCCATCCTAAAGTATTGAACACCAAATAGATTACACAATAGTACAAACAAACAAACAAATGCTAAATCTACGCACTATGGTGATCAAATAAGAGATCAAGATTCAATGCAATATTCAGCAACATGAAGAAACTAGCACCTAAGACTATATACATTTTCTTGGAACTGAAAAATATGTAAAAGATATTACCTTTCCAATAAGGATTATTTTCTGGGAGTCTTTTTCCACGACGATCTCGGTCTGAATGAAATCTTTTGCATTTGGCCTGGTTTGGTAATTGATGACATTAACCTATAAAGTGAAACAACAGATTAAGCCAAACCTGCATAATACATCCAAAACTGCAAAGGAAAAAAACAATAGAAAAATGATGCTAAAGCAGACAATAAATATGATAATATACTACTTAAAACCAAAAGCCTGATACATTGATAGCATATTCTACCTGGCAAGAATAAGGAACTTCATTTCGGAATGTTTCTCCATGCAACTCCATATTAAAGACCTAATTGAATTTACACCTCAAGTTTTTTGGCGATTTCTCCAGGCTTTATCAGGTCCTTCTTATTGAGGACTAGAAGAATTGGCAAGTTGTCTTTCAAAATTCCAGCACCGTCTTCCAAAATTTCCTCAATCTTCAAAATATGAGAAAAAAGATTTTAAAAGGAAGGATAAATTCTCCATTACTCTGCTGATTACAAAAGATACCTTTTGCGGCGCCTTACATATGTATCAACAACCACTAGAGCAAAATCTGCATTGACTGCAGCACTGCACACATTGTTCATCATCATTGAATCTAACTTGTGCATTTTCTTCTCTATAACTCCAGGAGTGTCATAAAGTATCATCTGGAAATAAATTTATTATTCAGAATAGAAAATTAAATGGCATCACTTGCACAAAACCATGCATGAATTTCAAAAGCTTAAACTAATCCAGTATGACTGTACTATATTAAGCTGTTGAAAACTAGAAAAACAAGGGAACTCGGAAGCCCAACTAGCAAAAAGCTTTAGGAAACTAATAAAGCATGTTACAGAACATGAAAAAGGTATTCAAAAAAAAAAAGGAGCTACTCCATTCATTGTGATAAAACAAAGTATGATAGGACAAACAAATATAGTAGAATTTACGGATTCCATAAGCAAAAGTAAGACCAAAAAAAAAAAATCTTTCATTTTATTTCAGTTCATAGCCGAGATGCCAAAGTTCAGACTCACTACTAGTATTGACTAGCTTAAACAAAATCCTACCCAAGTACAAAATAATTTTACCTTAACAATAGCAGGGAATAGGAAAGAAAAACACCAGCCTCAAATTTCAATTGAAACTAACAAAAAGCAACTGCATTGCCTCTCACACTTAACTCATTGTGGAGTTGAAACTAAGCTCATCGGAAATACACAATAAGAAATAGAATAAAACTCAGACCTGATATTCTTCAGTAGAACATAAACCAAGAATCCGATGACGAGTAGCTTGAGGGTTATCAGTGACAATGGAGAGCTTCTACCCTACCATTTGAGTAGTACTCTTTCCTACATTTGGCTTGCCAAGCACAGCTACATACCCTGCTTTTTCATCTCCAAATCTTAAAAACACCATTAATTAAAAATGTAAAAATAAATAAAATAAAATAAAAAATCTTTAATCCATTAAGCCAGTTTGTTTAAGCATCCCAAAGTGCAAGTGGAAAGTTTGAGAAAGTCTTACCAATATACAGATGCCAATAAAAGTGCATTATAACTGTTAAATTAGTGTCTCTCCCAAAAGCTTAAGTTGTTGGGAGATAGATAATTTGCATGTTAAACACTCACTTCAACATACCCCCGTGTATTTAGGCTATAACAAAAAGTCTGAGCCAGCATAGCACACAATGGTAGATAGAGGGCACACTAGATAATTCACATGTTAAATACCATTGACATCAACACGCCGTTTCAAATGTGGGCTATAAGAACACAATTGACTTCAACATGCCCACCCCTCACGTATGGGCTATAACAACACAATTGGCTTCAACACGGCGGCTAAAGTGTTCTATAACAAAAAGCTTGAGCCAAAATGGCACACAAGCACACAAAGGCATGAACAATATACACGGAAAGACAATTTTGATGGAGAGGTTTGAACACAAGACCTTTTGAACCTTCTGTCCTCATAGCACGTTAAATTATCATCTCTCCTAAGCTGTTGGGAAGTCATAGTTGCTAAAAAGGTAGATAATTTACATCGAAATATCAAAAAGAGCAACCAAAAAAAAAAATTGTTTGCCATTTTTAACATCAGGTGGAGAAGCTGAGCTTACCACTGCGGTCATTGGGGTTATCAGTAGGAAAACCAAGCTCCTCCATCTCATAATGATCAAGCAAAGACATACTGCGGTCGGGCTTTTCAGTCAATGATAATCGCATGTTCGAATCTTCATCATCCTCTCTGTATCCCTCGCCGTCAGATAAAGAACCGCTTCCATAAACAGCTTCATTTTCTTCATCCTCTCGGTTTCTATGGGAGAGTTCCTCCTCTGAAGAAAAGGGATTTCGAATCCTCTTGTTATTTTTTCTCGAGTTTTAATAGAGCAAACGGGTCTAAATTGATGACGAAGCTTCTGTGAGGAATTTCTGCAACTAGGTTGTAGCCAAAATGTGGAAAATGGGTTGCAGAAACAGTGGAGAACTACGTCGATTCTGTTGGAGCAATGGGTTTCCGAGTAAGAAAAGAAAGCTCATTCATGGTGGATTTGTGTCCACCTTTGCTACAGAATACTGATTCAGCTAACGAAGTTTATCCGCAACTCTGGTAGTAGTTGTTCGTAATGGTGGGGGGAGTCCAATGGTGGAGGACTGAAATTGATTTAATGTAAATTTTAAATTTTGATTTTGTGAGCCGTTCACGAATAGTTCGACGTTTGACTCGTTCATATACAACCAAATTTAAGCTGAACTCGAACACTTTATAGATTGATGTGTATGAGCTTTATCGAAAATTATAGGTAGAGAGAGAAAAAACAATATTGATAAAAAAAAAAAACCAGACTGGCTAAAGATGAAATGACACAAACCAATTACAAACCGAATTATTTGGATTGATGTCAAACCCGAACTCAAATCGGTTGTCAAACCATACATCAAACGGTATTGCTTTTATTAAATATATTTAAATATACACATTACCTAAATTTTTTGTGCCTGCAATAGTTACAACAGTTTTATGAAAACACTCTTATGTGATTTTCATAAAAAATAGCTGAGATTAAAAAAAGGAGTAGAAGTGAGAGAGAATAAATGATTTGTGTTATTCTTTTACTCCAAAGGCAACTCCAATTCACAAGTGAGGCCTCAAGGAATTTAGAGGAAGAGTATGCTATCAAGTGACTATTGTGATAATAAAGTGGGTAAAGTTTACTTTAAAAAGTGTTTGGAGTATTGAATCCAGCGTCCATAGTCTAAGGGAAAGGGCATGTTTCCAAATCCAATTTGGCCCCCCAACTTGCATTTGAGCTGAAAGATTAGCCGAGGAGCCTAAAGGTGCGGTCTCAAGTACTCGGTTAGGATTAAATCTAGTCAACAATCTCTCATGAGTGAGGAGCACCGATTGAACTAATCAACAGTCAAATTTAACTATATTACCAAAGTCTGTAAATAAATATAGATATTGCAAATATGTCACATAGTTAATAAAGAAGAGGTCAGAACAATAAGATAATATTGATATAAACGTGACACTGTATATGAGCCGGAGTAGTTACTTAAAAGGTTAATCAAAGCTACATTAAATTGGTTTCTTTAGTGGCTTTTTTGTTTGACTTAATGAAAAAGACGCTCTTTAGAGATTTGTTGGATCTTTGGACCTTAAAAATGGCAAATTGATTTCCTCAAGAAAAGAAAAAAATGGCAAATTGACTGGAGGTGTTTGATGTTGAATAGGTATAATCCAACATATTATTTGCGACCAACAAAAACACAAATATGAGTATCTCCGTCTTATATATGGTGCAAATACCATTTATTTATTTTAATTAACTACGTACAAAATATTAAGGTAGATTTTATGGTGTAACGTTTGTAAGATGGTTGTACCAAATGACATACATTATAGCCATTTATTTTTAATCATTTTCATATAATACACTTTTATAGTGTATGAAGGTTAGAAATAAAAAGTTATAATGTATATCACTTGGTACAACCTTTATACAACGGTTGTAATTTAAAATGTGTTCATTGTCATCTTTTGATTTAAAAAGGTATAGTAGATTCATCATAATCTGATGTATAGAAATAGCGTATAATTACCAAACGCTCATTGATATAACCGTGTATGTTGATATAATCTGTAACGTCGTGTTTCTAGATATCGAGGTCATATCCAGAAATGAAAGATTTGGCACGTGAATTTGAGAGAAAACCTTACAATCCACGTAAGTATGGTGTCATATTAGACTATTAGAATAATAAAGAAATACATGGAAGAAGGAAAAAAGAAAACATGTTGAGACTCGGGAATAGACCCTAAGAATTAAACTAAAATCATAAACAACTTAAATGAATGCCACTGTCATTATGATTTACGGATTCCAAAGCAGGCAAGGATCATTATGATTGACCTATTGTATTTTTATATCATTAATTTATAATATAAGACTTATTAATCGGTATACTATAAATGTATTATGTAAATACATATAGTTATTACAAAATCATTGTGTAAATCATTGCTCTAAGATCTAATGTGACGCCCCGTTCCCGGACCCGAATCCTTATCCGGAAACGAACGCCCGGCATGTATAATATTAAATATAATCCAATATTATACATAAACCTTACGTCATATATCATAAACACAATGCGTAAACGAAACGACTCGGGGAAATAAATTCCAAAGACCAACAAAACCAGATTCAATGCTGCACTAAAATCCAAAATGGAAATTGAAACGTCTTACATCAAATCCAAAACAAAAGAAGCCAAACGATATAGTCTTACAACAAAGGCCACTAAAACGAGCCAAACAAAAACAATATTCAACTGAAATAACAACATAGTTTGTATCAAACTTGAAATAAAAGAAAGTTTCCAAAAGAAAACTTCATATAAAACATCTTCGTATCAAGACCTCAAACATCTTCATCATACTCCTCGTCTCCATAAACCTTTGTTCATCTTCTCAATAAAACATTTAACGGGTAAGTACATACGCATTTAGTAACGAGTAGAAGCTATTGAAATCATGTGTTTTATAAAGAAAGCAAGTAACCATCATCTTATTAATAAACCGTTTAAACATGATCTTACATCTAACTATCACGTTATATTCATAGTATAACATGAGGTCCCTAGGGTTACTAGCTTTAGCTTATCTATGTTCTGACATGTTTGCGAGGGCACTACACTTAGTGAGATATGCACTAAGACAAAAGTTGCAACCCTATGAGATAAATCTCTAGCGGTCCCGAGACAATCAATCACTTTAATCAAGCTAGCACTAAGTCGTCCGGTGAATGACTATTTCGTTCGTGAGGTTGTCCGGCGGTATGATCACTACTTTAATCGGCTTTGTCTAGAATCCGGCGGTGAACATTACCACTTTATCCGCCAACCAACACATTGCCGATGTTGTATCGCGGCCTATTCATTCAAGCTCTCGTGATGCTTAATCTTTTATCTAGTCAATTACGTTTATTAAGCGATTAACTAGCCACCTAGTTTCATTCAAGACAAAAGCTCCTACTCCTCTTCTTAGACTTCTAGACTCAATCTAGCAATTACACGTACATTGATGAATACTAACTCATCAAAGCACAAGGCCACTCTTACTCTTCCGACGGTCCCGAACTCCAATTCCTTCTAAGAATACATTCGGTGCAGAACCAAACGCATCAGAAGCTTATTCATGGCTTTGTCATGTTCATTAGGGGTTATAACATCAAAAGGTAACATTTAGAACTCATCTCATAGCTTAAGACACATTATAAAAGAAAGCAGCACTATCCGGACGGACAAAAACATATCCGGACGGACAGTTTGAGCTATCCGGACGGATAGTTAGATATCCGGACGGATAAACTGACCTATCCGGACGGATATATCTCTGTATTACTCTCTGCCCGATTTAGGGAAATATCCGTACGGATAAAGGTTCTATCCGTACGGATAGAGTTCGACTGCATCAGAAAACCAGATTTCTGCCCTAAAATCAACACTTAACAATTTCTAAACGATTCTACTCCAAACCACTTCATTCTAAACTCAGAAAAATGCAGTAAAAACACAGGAAATACATCATAAAACAACAATCCTTCAATATGAAAACCCCGTTACCTTTTAAAAGCGAGCAACAACGATCCAACTCCAACAAATACCTAGCTCTCAATTCAACCTATACAAAAAATGATTCATCTATCGATTAACAATCTACCAAGAATTCTAAACGCTGAAAACTACGACAGGAAGGATTTAGAACACATAAACTTGATCGAAACACGGGATTCCACAACTTGATAAAAATCTAACCTTCTCCAATGAAATTTGTATCCACACGATCCTTGCGCCACGTGGAGTCTTTTATCATGAAGCGTCTGCGACAACCGGAAGAACGGATTAGCTTCGATTATCGAAAGCTTCTTCTTCCCCTCTTTTCTTTCAAAACCTGCGCACCTTCTCTGATGAACCGTCCCTCTTCTTTTTTTTTTTAAACATAATGGGAGTTTTAATTCCCTATTAATCCCCCATTAAAACCTATTCCATTAATTCCCCTTTTTTTCTTCCTTAACCAAAATCATTAATTTCTTTTTTTTTTCCTTTTATTTCCAAAATTAAAATAAATATAATATTCCGATTTTTCGTTAAAAGACTAAAATATCCTTTTTCGAAAATCGGGATGTTACATCTAATGGCGTACAAAAAGATATAAATTGGACAAGAAAAAGAACATCTTTAAATTCCTATACCTAATTAAATCTGGCCGGTAGCTATCACATTGCAAATTTCGCTAACATATTTCCAAAGTTGGAATCGTCCCTTGTTACACTTAGTCTACATTTCCAATTCACATAAAGCCCAAAAAAAATTGATACGCTTAATTAATTAATTTATATTTTTCCCTATAAATATGAAACATTTATTCAGGCAGATAATGGTTTTAATTGGCTTACTTCTTCTGCACGTTCTCTTAATTACCTAAGTAACTAAAGTGATCAATTATATACATATATACTTCTTGAATTTATATACACAAAAATGGAAGAATATGCAGCAGCTGTCGGCGGCACCACCACCGTGTGTGTCACGGGAGCAGCCGGGTTTATCGGATCTTGGCTCGTAATGCGGCTTCTTGAACGTGGCTACACCGTTCGTGGCACTGTCCGTGACCCTAGTACGTAAACATTTTATCTACAGACACCACGTTAAATCTATCATTTTAGGTGCGTCACGATGGGATTTTTTCTGGAGTACCACCCATTCTGTGGTGTATTTGAGAAAATACCACTTCAGTGCAATTTTCACAATTTTGGTTCGCAATTTCTAGAATTTTTTTCATGAATGTGCAGCGATCTTAAGTACACAAATCTCTATCGTGGTTCTTCCCAATTAGGGTTTAGTTTAGTTCTCCAAAACACCTAAAATGCGAAAAACGGAGTGATATTTTGACAATTGAGTGGTAGTCCAACATTTGTCTTGTCTCAAGAGTGGTATTTCGGCAAAGATCCCGCGTTACGATGCATGGATATGTCTGTACAATGTATATGTCTTGTATTCGATACGTATCTGAAACCATTATGCACCGGATATTAGGATGTACACATATAAGGACGAATTTATAATTTTCAAAAGTTAGATACGAGATTTGTATATGCATATACATAACATGCATATGTGAAACGAAGAACCACATAATATATATCCCCAGGCTCATATATTAACTGAAAAACCGTCTTAACTCTTAACCAATACTCATATATGTAATATATTAACATAATTGTCCCCTAGCTACCTGTATCCTATATTATTTTTCCGAAAAACCCATAATTAACCGCGTATACGTATCCGTCATCCGTGTATTGGTATATGTGCAGGTGACATGAAGAAGGTGAAGAATCTTCTAGAGTTTCCAAAAGCAAACACAAACTTGACACTGTGGAAGGCTGACATGGCAATAGAAGGAAGCTTTGATGAAGCCATTAATGGTTGTGATGGTGTTTTTCATGTTGCTACCCCTATGGATTTTTTCTCCGCTGACCCCGAGGTATTATCTCGTGACGAAAATTCTAACATATATAAATATATAGTATCCTATTACAAGAATTCTAATATAAAATAGAGTTTTCATGTTAGAATACGATCAGTAACACGTGATGTCTGCCTCGTGATATCTCCTAACGTGTCATATAACTACAACTGGACGTGTGTGTGTATATATATGTATATCATAACATCTTAATTTGTTTGGTAATGCAGAATGAAGTTATAAAACCAGCAATAAAAGGAGTATTGAGCATAATAAGATCATGTGCAAAGGCAAAGAGTGTGAAGAGGTTGATATACACTTCTTCTGCTGGAGCAATCAACACCGTTGAAAAACGCAAATCGGTCTACGATGAGAGCGATTGGAGCGACTTGGATTTCATTTATTCCACCAAAATGACCGGATGGGTATTTTCGTCATTTCCTAAATTAAAAAAGAGTTTCAAATAATTGTTAAATTAATTCAATACTACTAAATATATGTTATGTGGGGCAGATGTACTTTGCATCCAAATTGTTATCGGAGAAAGCAGCGTGGAAATCAGCTGAGGAGAACAAAATCGACTTCATCAGTATCGTACCCACACTAGTGGTGGGTCCATTCACAATCCCTACGTTCCCACCTAGCCTACACACCGCCTTTGCTTTGATCACTGGTACAGTTTGTTCACAAATACACGAGTCTCTGATCATTACTCGTTATCGTTAGATATCTTATTAGCGTGCAAATTTTACACACTTCTCACGCATCTGACGGTCTAATTTTTGGCAGGGAATGAGGCTCAATACTCCATACTAAAGCAATGTCAATTTGTGCATATTGATGACCTATGTGAAGCACATATATACTTGTATGAGCACCCTAATGCGGAGGGAAGATACATTTGCTCTTCTCATGATTCCACCATTTATGATGTCATGAAAATGCTCAAAGATAAATGGCCCGAATATCATCTTCCCGCTGAGTAAGTTTTTGATGACACACATATACGTATTTATCGAGTTATATGTCTACTGAAAGTTTAAACTGTTGAAGAGATCCATAAATAAATGTCTGACGTAAAGGCTTTATGTGCAGGATAAAGGGTGTTCCGAAGAATATAGGTAAAGAGTCGTTTTCATCAAAGAAGTTGATAGGCATAGGGTTTGATTACAAATATACCCTTGAAGAGAGAGATGTCTGATGAGGTATCATCACTTGCAGAGAGAAGGGACTCCTTCCATATTCTACCCAAAAAGACGACAATAACCCTACTCGCGAATGAGAAGAAAGATTAACTAATTATTGATGTGTTTTGAATAATTAAGAATTTATATTTATACGCAAACACCTTTAAATTCAACAGCTTTAAAAATAAGATGTCGCAGATTCATCCTTTAATTATTTCTGAAATGCTATAACTATAGCATTATTTGGATAAGAGTTTATTCGCTGTACGAAATAAAAACAATTTTATTCATCTAAAATTGTAGCAACAGTTGTAACAAAGTTTGTACTAAAATGGAATGTAAATATGATAATCAATTCACCCAAATTAAGGCTGAAATATCAACTATTACTACAAAAAAGAAGCATTGCAATCGCAAGTTTACAGAATGTGAAAGATAGATACAGGCACATGGTTATATGACTTACAGTTCCAAACCAATCACAGGGATTACAAACTCTCAGCTCAGTTCAGCTCGTTTAATCATACAACACAAGGCTTGGAAAGAAATCATAGACCAGCTTCGTGATGGCGATGGCCACCTTATCATGATATTGATAGCAGCAGTAATCCTCAATCTCCACTGGCACAGCCCCTACATCCACAATGCACACACTCTATAACCTTCTCCTCCCTAAGATGCTTTGGGACACGGCAAACGCACATTGTCTGGAAATTATGGTCTCTTGGTTGAATGCATTTCAAGCAGCAGAGCCTTTCATATCCGGGCTGCAAGAATTTCAACAATACCATCATAATCAAAGCATTACATACATACATACATATGGGCAAAATTAGACTAATGGTCCTCTAAATTGGCCTATAGATTTTAGTCATGTGGTGAGGAAAATGGTCCCTTAAGTTGTATTTTATTTTGAAAAATGGTCATATCCGCCGGATATTGTTGACTGGGCACCGGAATCGTTTAAAATTGCTGACGTAGCTGCCACGTGGGATCCTACGTGGCTTGTGGGTCCCATTTCTCCTCCATTTATTGAAATTAAAAAGCTGATGCAAGAGGAATTCGAACTAGCGACTTAATGGTAAAATACCAAACATTTTGCCATCCAAGATATAACTTCATTGTGTATATTATGACACAAGTTATTACTTATGCATAAGTAATATGGTTTCCTTTGGTTTAATCTGACATTTCAAGTTTTTGACTGAATCCCCTATACAAATGTTTTTACGTTTATGGTTTCAAGATTTAGAATGTCAAATGTGCTGATTTAAGCCTTAATTTTCCTTGTTAATTTGATGCAGTTTACGTCTCGGCGGTATGTACGCGGTCTTTGGCAGCCTCGGATGAGTATGTAGCGGCCATGATGGCTATCGGATCCAAGCGTCGATGCCCCATCTATTTGACAAATGGGTGAGGCCTCCGACGGGTGTGGTCAAGGGCAATGTTGATGCATGAGATACAGAGGTTTGCAAAGAGTGCTCGAGTGATTTTCAGGGACTCAAATGGCATTGCACTCCACTCATTTGCATATCATTTTGACTCAGGTGATCCAGCGGAGTTCATGGAGTTTAAGGCTATTCCTTGGCCATAGAAGAGGCAGTGCACCTAGGGATTCGGCAAATAGTGGTGGAAAGTGATTGTCTGACGTGTGTTTTGCGGCTTCGGCGGCCAGGAGTGGATCTTATAGCTCAGGGTTGTTTAGTTCAAAACTGCTTGGCTCTTCTGCCTAGCTTTGAAGTTGTTTCCTTTTCGTTTATTCGGCGAATTGGAAATGTCTCTGCGCATTTTTTAGCTAGACATGGTTTATTTGTATCTTCCCGTACATCTTGGGGCTCCTCGGCCCCCGGTTGACGTTTTGAACGCTTGTTTGGCGGATCTTGATTAATAAAATTCTTCTTTTCAAAAAAAAAAAAAAAAAAAAAAAAAAAAAAAAAAAAAAAAAAAAAAAAAAAAAAATATTATTATTTTGTGATTCTTTAGAGAGTTCTCATGCCTTTTCTCCACTCCCACAAATATAAATACCACCCATATAGCCTCCTTCATTTTCCATAATCATTGTGCAACAACCTACTCCCTTCTTCTCAATCTCTCCCTCTTTCTTTGCCTTTCTTACAAAGTAACACAAGAATATAAAGAAAACAAAAAAAAATATAATGGGAGCACTTGACTATCTTGCTGATATTTCCAATGTCACATTCATGGGTGTGAGAAGAAGAAGAAAAAAGAAACCAATATTGCAGGTAAACATCCCCCTTCTAATCTTTCAAGAAATTATGTGTATATACAAACATTAGAATTCATACGGTGTAGATTGACTATCTTGCTGATTTCTAAGAGTTCACATCTTGACTATATCTTGCTGATTTTTTCAGTGTCCCAGTTAACAGTTTTTTTGTGCTTTGTTTAATCAATCTCTTTGTGTAGGTTGTTCTTACGTGTCTACGATGTTTTTTGGACTTTGGGCATCCTTATGAGAAACTCCTCGAAACACTTTTCATGACCGGATTATTAGCCCAATGTTTGTACTTGCTTAAAACATTCAGCAAAACAAAAGGTGAGCAAATTTCACATGGACATGGATACATCAATCAAAATTTGTGGTATGTTGTTTGCAGGTGGGTTAATCCAGTTGAACCACGGGAGGCCTCGTCCTCTACAGTATGTGGCGAATGCGGCATTTTTAGCCAATCTGTATGCCGATTATCTTGCTGCATCCAACACTCCCGGCTGGTACTGTGGACCGACTTTCTACACTCTTGACATCTTACGGGGATTCACCCAAGCAATGGTATTGATTGCATAAATGATGTGTGGTGTTACTGTTTTATAGAATCATTAACTTCGTGTTTTTGATTTTAATAGACTTATTGTAACTGAATAATACATTGGTTTGACATGTTTTCAGATGCAGTATATCCTTGGAAAGAATCCAATGAACATGAGTTATGTAGTCGGTTACGGAGATCGCTGCCCTCTCCATGTTCACCACCGAGCTGCATCGATCCCAAGCAGGGGCGGCCGCGGCTCCACCTTGGTGATTTGGGTCAACCGACATGCTAAAAAAATATTACAGTAGAAATTTTTAAAAAAATGTATTTGATAAAATTTGCCATATGAATTGCAGTAATTGCTACTATGTTAATCCACATACATGATACATAGTAACTGGGATTTTTGCATGTTACAACCAGATACCAAGAATCCCTGTATCTGATCTTCAATACAGGCTCAGCAATAATAATACACAAATGCTACAAAAAAAATCTAACTCAAAATTTTCAAGGCTAGCTAAACGCCGTTCTTTGTGAAGACGATTCATCTTAGCCTTTGATCAATCTCTCTGTTAACAAGCCGAGATATTTTTGAACCGTTGTTGTCTATAATGCTGTGCAATGCATACATCTCTTTTTGAGTAGCTTTCTTCATTAAAACATCGACTGTATCGTGCAGCAACGTGTTGTGTTTGCTCTTATGTTGATCGTTTGATTCTGATTCTTCGGTTTTAAACAATAGTTCGATATGTCGTTTCCGTTACATTAGATGATGTATGTCGTGATTTCCAGTACTCGGTACAGACTCGGTTATGATCCATTGCTTCAATAACCTACAATAAGCAGTGTTAAACACGTATTAGATACAGGACTCTTTTGATATGCATACTAATTTTTTTTTTTTTTTTAACATAATAGAGTATTGGATTGAGAATTGAAGATAATCTATACATATGCTTACCCGAACAATATCCGGTGAAGTGAATCCGAACATATCCATGGCATCGAGACTGCCCGGAAGCTGCAATGGAGGAAGATTCGGTGTACTTAATTTGTGATGTTTCGTTATTTCTTCGTTTACTTTCTTGCGTATCATTTCCCAGCATTTTACTGCTGATACATGCGCAAATACTTCCTCTGAAGAATCTTCCATTGAAACCTGCACGAAAAGCCATACGTACATTAGTCAGTGACGGATCTAGAAAATTGAACACATCGAGGGCACAAAGTAATAATAGATTGATTGATTACCATAAACAAAGGCCTGTCTTGTCCAACGTCATGGATTTCACAATCATAGTAGCACGTTCTTGTCGGATCAAGAACACTTATGTATCTCACTCGGCTTTTGAATCCTGCATTTCAGACAAGAAAGAAGAAAAAACTAACTTACTTTCCACACCATTACACTATGCTTAATTAAGACACGAAAAACGTAACGCACTTGCAGGAGACGTACCTTTCGGGTATATTGCCCGTGTATCACACCACGACTTTCCATTCTGTACTACTCCAAACTCAATAACACGAGGACCGCCCTGTCCAAGATGTCTGTCCAAGCCATTCTGAATATCATCTACTGGCCTTGATTCGGGTTTAGATTCTGATACGTGGCCATCGTTTTGAACATTGTCTTTTCGAGTCAGTTTGTTGTCTGTAGCTTCAAAAATTATCCAGCTCGATGTATTAGCCATCTTCCGGGCACGTTTACCTAAACTTCCCCAAGCCAGGCCCCTTTTCTCATCACGCCTTTTTGAACCATTAAATGTATTTATAGACGAAATCTTCGACCTCAATGTCTTTGCCTCATCATCACTAAGGCGTATAACATCAACCTTTTCTTGAAACGACGGCTTTCTTTGTTCGGATTCGGGTTTTGAATTCTCTTTCGATGTATACAAGCTCAACTTTAGTCCTTCAATCTGAGCCCATTTATATATAGCACTGAGTTTCCCTCCTAATGCATCTACCAACAAGTTCAATTCGGCCAATTAATTGCCGAAAAAGGTAGAATTTCGTACACTTTAGGACATGAACATAGCTGATCAACATGGTTTAAGCATGCATATTTCTTTGGTGAACACTTATGACAACCAGAAGCAGATAAATGCAGATCATACAAACACACACTACATTCTCTCTCATCTGTTTCATCAAAACTGCTTTCCATCTTCAATGTCTGTAAAGATTTGCATAAAGATTCCCTTCTCTTCTTCTCCGTTTCGACTCGTGACTGTAAAAACAAAGGCGTATACGAAATTAGCAACAGTTTAGGGGCACCCTAGTGAGGTTCGACCTCTAGGGTGCCGAAACAGATGTTGTGTGGGGCCACTAAAGACGTGCGATACAAAAATAAGCTGTGTTTTGTAAATTTACCTTGAATGCCATGGATAACATCCCGTTTTTACCGCAAACGTCCCGCCATCTCAGATTTTCTGGTGTATTTCTCTTCAGTAAAATAAGTTCCCATTGAGCTTTAATGGCATCTCTTGATGCCCCAAGAAGTAGCTTATCATGAGAAATTGTACTTTTTCTACCTTCTTCTTTATACACTTCAATAGCATTCTGTCCAAATGGCAACCAATCGATTGGCGCCACGTTTACAGCTTCAGCGCAATTAAAACCGCAGTTGAAACCCGCGTGATATGCTCGAGGAAATGTCAAAACGAACTCTCCTGGATACTGAACACATCTGTATACAGGTACGCCCTCGTTTTTCAAAATCGTGGGAGAAAGCTGTGTCACCTGAACAAAATTTACATGTTAAACACAATCGACTTTAACATAAACAATATAATGCAAGAAATGCGATAAAATCGAAACTCACTAATTTATGAAGCAAATCAGGCTGTTCTTCAAATAGATCAGGCAAATGCTTCTTCATTGTTGCCTCTAGTTTGAGTGCTGCTATGGATGGAACGCCGTACCATAACTTCGG
This sequence comes from Gentiana macrophylla, assembly GCA_026214975.1. Lineage (NCBI taxonomy): Eukaryota > Viridiplantae > Streptophyta > Magnoliopsida > Gentianales > Gentianaceae > Gentiana > Gentiana macrophylla. The sequence continues at coordinate 7,264,270 of CM047816.1, read as the reverse complement.
TTCGCCCCAATGCATGTAATTCAGTGAATATAAGTGGTGATCTTCAACATGCTGCAAAAAAATCGAAAAAAAGGGAAACAAATTTAGATGCAGATAACACGTTTCCTGATCCGTATGGCTTGAAAACCGAAACTTCAAACTGAATTAGACGTGTTCGTGAGAATGTGCTCGTGAAATCCAACAATCTTCAAGCAACACGAAGAAATAACAGACTAAAAACCTCGAATTCCGTTTAAGATAGAAAGCACGTATATTTCGGTTTGAACTTTGCAGGAAGAAGATCATATACATATACTTACCCAACAGAATGATGAGAAGCACATTCCTACATAGAGCCATGGCACCAGCACACCGGTTATATCACTACATTCATACGAAAGTAAAGAACCGGGAAGCCTCGGGAAGTTATTCAAGTTCCATCCCGAGTTTCTATATTTAGCATCAGAATCAAGTTCAGCTTGATCTGTGTTCTTTGGAAAACCACTGCTAAATTCTCCAGTCTGCAAATCCGCCCCATAAAGCACCTAAGAACGAAAACACAATCAGACCCGAAGATAATAAAAAGTTAACTTTGTTGATCATATGGTTTATGAATACATATATACCTCAATCTTTTCGGTTGGTTTCTGCACCATTCTCCAATATTCACCTTCAATATCCTCAACCGAAGGCGTCCAGTTACCTTTTGATGATGCACATTGCCTACCTCTGAAATATTGAGTCTTGAAATCATGATCATATGCTTGAAACTCCTCTAGAGTGAAATCAGGACCAGGTTCAAACCCGAACCCCTCGTCTTCTTCATCATTATTACCAGCCTCATTGTCCTCGTCTTTCTTACATATCCTCCGTTTCTTCTTTTGATGCTTGGTTTTCGACTTCTTCTTCATCGCATCACGGTTTTGAAGTTCATGGATTTTTTGTACACGTGTCTGGAACTTCGTATTCTCCCAAACTTCTTGTTGTTTAAGAGGACAAGGAGGTTTCCATGAAGGAGGCGGAACTATACGACAAATCCCATTTCCCTCGGCTTTTATACGTATGCTTGCAATGTACTTTATAGGATCTTCGAATTCCTGTAAGTATATATATATATATATATCTTAGTAAGAATATATATATCAAAATAATCTCGAAGAACATGATCAAGAAATTGAAAATTTAACGGTGCAAACCTTTTCAGTTGGATAATACACTGGAGCTTCTTCAAGATCAGGCCTACAAGCTTCTTCAGGACACCATTTCGCGATTACCTAACAATTTTACACATTGAAATACAACATTTACAAACCAAGCCTTCAACATTGTCCACATTATTCATATAATGAAAACTAGCAAAACTAGCAAAATCAATTTTAAACTTGTAAATACATGAAACACGAGACGTATGCACTACTAAGCTGTGAAATGCTTTGTGCATTGCAAACAAGTATACATATGAAGGAAATTAAACACGAACCTTTTGACAGTCATCGCACTCTTTACATCCACGAATAACCCATCGTGGAAGCTTTCGTTTACAAGGAACAATCTACAAGTACCAAGAATGCATATATATACAAAACGTTACATTACATGAATTAAACTTAACATCAGAAAACAACTATAAGCACAGTTATAGGCAAGACATATATATATACCTGCTTAGTACTGGTAGAACCATTGTTTAACCGAGGTGTACGCCTCGGCAGGGACGACTTCACATTTTCAGCTTGTGTTTCATTTCTTACAAATGAGGAGTCATTAGTAGAAGCACCGGTTTCATCATCTTCGACCTTCTTCAAGATAAACGGAGCCACTGGCTCGAGATCAGGACGTGTCTGTGAGATTTGCATTGTACTCACCAATACTGTAAAGAAATAGAGTATTAATAACTGATTATACACATTATATAGCACAAAAACAGCCAAACAAAGACGAAACAACACAATGCAGATAGTTGAAATTTGATTAAGACTAAGTTTGCATAACAACTATAATTTTTAGGCCGGAAAAACAGCAAAACGGACACGAGAGAGGCACGCAATTAACAAAAGATCTTAATATCACAAAGATCTTATGGCAAAATAATACTCAGCAAATCTATGTAATTAACATGATAAATCTCAATTAACTCACTCAAAAGAACCCTAGGTTCTTAAATCCTTCCATCCATAGAAACATTGCGCGTAATAAATTTATTTAATTCGTGTTCGATGATTTCGATAGCAATTATGATAACATCGATCATTTAATTAATCAATGCGCGCGCGTTGTGATCTATCGATTACACATACCGCAAATTTAAGCCGATTCGGTTCATATCGAAACCAAAGATTTACTCAAATTCAGAAATTATTCTCTAAAAATTAAAGATCATGATCTACACTTAGTTAAAGAGCTACCTAAAACTGAAAAAATTGCAGAAAACAAAAACAACAAATTAATGTAAGAGAAAAATAACCATTAGGCTACCAACATCTCCCAGATCCAATGGCTTAAACAATCAAATCAAATCAAATCAAATCAACTGGAAATCATTCAAAAAAAAACCTGGAAATACAGCAATCATGTATCACATTCATATACAGATAAAACAAGAAAAAAAATCACAAAATAAACCCTAGTAAAAAAATTTACCCTAAATTTATTAGGAAAAGGGATTTGTATATCCAACCAAAAATTTGCTTAAATGACTTGAAAACTCTTCTGCTCAAAGAAAAATGATAAAAAGACAACAAATATTTTCTCTAGCAGCTGCAATGTGAAACAATGCATGAACCCTGTTTTCTTATTTTTGGCTGGGAGGGTTTTATTTTATACATTTATATAAAAGACAATAATTTCGAACATTCCTAACAATAGTGTTATCAATGAATCGGTTGGGAATCAGGAGGGGACAGATAAAATTACAAGAAAATACTTTTTTACAAAGAAAATACTTATATTAACAAATTATATTCTTCGCTCAAAAAAAAAAAATTATATTCATTAATTTTTTTTTTAAGGGAATATTCATTAATTTAATCCTATATTTTGTAAATATATCCCCTTAATCCTTCCCCTACACGGTTTTACTAAGGACTACTTGGAAAAAAATGCGATTTTTGGAGGAAGAATAGAGACTTCAGAGAATTTCCCGCTTTTTCTGACATTATACACTTATGTTTTCAATAAAAACATCAAAATTTAATTATTTTAACAAAACCATAATCTGTCACACACAAAAAAAAAAGCATAAAAAACATATTAAAAAATATATATATCTTAAAGATGTCATGAAATTTAAACATATTTCTCATAGAATTTACCATATACTTGTAAAAGATTGTTTCGACGGCTCAAACTTGATTTCTGGTCAAACAATGACAGATTGATTCAAAATTAATGAATAATTGTGTTTTTTTTTCCTATGACCCGAACTTTATTTATGATCAAACAAAGACAGATAGGCTCAGAATGGCTTTTTCCTCCTACGACTCAAACTTGATTTCTGATCACAGATAGGTTCAGAATGACTGATTGATACCGTATGTTTCGGGAGGTTTAATTTCAGGTTTAAATCTAGCTATGTGTCAAGACTATATCTTGATTGAAAATATTAAGGAGGGCTTAAGTAGTCGTTGTAATGAGAAAATTTCTTGAAGCACAAGATCAAGATGGATATATGAGAAGAGGAAACCTTAGAGGGGAAAGAATAGTTTAGTCCTACTTTTTCATTTAACTATTTATTTTGTGCAAGATTTAAAGTTTTTATTCATTCATGATATATATTAGTCGGAATTTGTTGACAAAATAAAATCAAGAAAGGTTAAACAAATTTAAGAGAAACAGGAAAAGTCACGTATATTTCATAGTTTAGATAGATAGTGCATGTGACTAACACAACTTTTTTTTTTTTTAGAAAAAAAGAGGATAAGACAATATTCCTTATTCAATTTGGTTTTGGAACACTTTATTCAATAGCTCAAATCATAATAGTAATCTCTTCCTTTCAAAGCAATCTAAAATACTCTAATTTTTTATTTTTTTTACTTTTTCTAAGTTTCCAAAAGTCCCATATGTGTCCTTCCATTAAAAATAGTATATCATATTTGAGTATATATGTAATTAAGAATATATAATTATTGCTTTGAATATATAGTTAATATACACAAACAAAAAAAATTTGTACTCTTTCCTTCTCATACTACTAGTAGTATAAAACATCTAAGCTTTTAATTTATAAATCGTTTAAGAAAATCATAAATCAATTACTTTTTAACATTTCAAGACAAATCATGGTATTATTTTTTTATGAGTGTCTTTTAATATTCCGATACAAATTATTGCATTGTTGGGAATGAGGAAAAATCATATTACAAGAAAAGACTTATTTATGACAAATTTTATTCATTTAATCCTATATTTTGTAAATATATCCCTTAATATTTTCCGACAGGGTTTATTTGTAGAAAAATCGGTTTAATTATGGGACCTACTGGACTATTTCGGATCTTCTTAGCATGGTGGGCCTTAGGAGTTCAGTCCAATAAAAGACCCTACTTTTGAGATAACACCGAGAAAAAACACTTAGACAGGTATATACTGCATATCCCAACTCGTTCAACCGATATGATGCCGGCTCACCTCGGTTCAGAACTCTCTGCTCGGGACAAATCATCACCATCGACCTCATGTGTTCGAGGTGGCAATCAGGTCATTTAGCAGATAATACCCTCTAATAGTAACTGTCACAATGATGGTCTCATGGTTCCCGCCCCTTTATGGCATGATTAGTGTTTCCATGATCTTGGGCACTTCTTTATCACATTCACTCTCACGTCGAAGGCTTATAAAATGATCATCATTCTCAACATTCAGAATTACGTTAATATCTTGATCCCAAATCTTCTGGATACATAGGCAATCAATTCTCATTAGCTCAGCTGTTTTATATCACCAAATCCACCAGTTAAAGTAGTTCAATTATCCTCACGAAGTCCAATTACTCTTCTTTGACCGGATTTTATTACCGACGATTTTGAGCATCGTCGGTTTACAAAGAAAGATTGGAAAATGTACGATTCTTTTAGGAAGAATCGAGAGAATATGCTACTTTTTTTCCTGACATTGTATACGTATGTTTTTTTTAATAATTTTCATCAAACCCAATAAAACCATAAGAACAATATATCTTAAAGATGTCATACAATTTGAACATATTTCTCATAGAATTTACCTTTTAAAATATGTCTTAAAAAATACTCTTTCACATCCTTAAAGTCGTCCAAAGAAACAGTAGTACTAGAAATAGTATTAATACAACATCTAACCTTATACTTGTAAGACATTGTTTTCGAGTCTCAAACTTGATTTCTGATCAAACGATGACAGATTGGTCCAGAATAACAGATTGATTGTTCCTACAACTCAAACTTGATTTCTGATCAAATAATAGGTTCAGAATGACTGATGCGTACTGTAGTGTATCATGAAGTTTCACATTTAAATATAGCTATATGCTGATATTATATATTGGTTATCGTTTATGTAGAACGAAAAATGAAAGATACCAATATGCATTGATCGAAAATATTGAAAGGGCTTAAATAGTTGTTATGAAGAAATTTTTTCTTAAAGGACAATATCGCGTCGCTCGGCCGACGAGGAGCAGAAACCCAAATAAGGAAAAGATAGTTTAGTCCAACTTCTTTTAGGTATTATAGTTTAGTCCCTGTGTGCTTTATCTCGTGCAAAATTCAAAGTTTGGGGTAGTGAGTATAAAAGACAATAATGGAGACGAAATTGTCAAAAAGTACAAGTGGATTGAAAATGATGAAAAATGACAAAAGACATCTGAAAGTATAAAATTATCATTGTCACATTTAACGACTTCAATTCCATCATCGAACAAATTAATTAAAAATAATTTACTAAAACTGTTTAATATCAAATAAATCCTCTAACACAAATGCAAAAACAAAAAACGTAAGAAGGAGATAGTCGTCCAGTGAAATGATAATTTATGTTATGAAATAATATCATTGATGGATCATCTATTATTCTGATTGATTTAAGTAGATTTGTGATTAATTCAGATTATTGTGTTCACATTGTAATCTCTACTATAAATACCCCATTATATCATTGGAATAATACACAAGCAATTTTCCCTTCTTCTATACTTGCATTTCCTCTTGTTCTTCCTCCATTATCTTCTTAGTTTTATAACACGTTATCAAGACGTAGTCTCTAACCACGAGTCTCATTCGGCGTAAATTGACAAACACAATTTCACCGATTCACAAACTTCTTGTTCATCTTGTCATCACCAACCTCACTAATTCGCGGCGATCAATGGTGCATCATCACGGAGGTGGATCACGTCCCGCAATATGATATTGATCTGAGGATCGAGGTGAACCACAAAAATCAATAAATCAATATATGTGGCAGGCATATATAATAATCGAAGGGGAAGTATTCTTTTTGAATCTTTAAGATCTATATATTACTTAGAATATGAAACATCATAAAAGATCCACTTGTGCACACCGAGCCTCTGCTCAATTCATAGTTTCATTAGCTCTATTCTATTTTTATGCAATATAATTTATACACTTTTGTTCAACCTTTATTTGATCTTTTTGGAATAACAGGATGTATGAATATAAATCAAAAGTTTTCGGGAAGCGATTTAACTAATTAATTTTGATGAGGAGAAGTAGTGCGATTTAATACATGATTCGATTGAAAAAGCAGAACTATGGAAATCGTGTAATTCTTTTGCCTTGTCTAAAATTTTATATTATTTTTATTTGACGTCATTTATATTGGATGGATGCATTATATCACCAGGAGAAAGATGATATGGTTGAAACAAAATTGTTAGTTTAATCGGTGTGAAAAAAAAAAAAAAAAAAAAAAAAAAAAAGGGAGAGAAGAATGATCCAAGAAAGAAAGGAGAAAGGGAGAGAAGATTGATCCAAGAAAGAAATAAATATTAAGGTAAAATTTTGCTTGTTTAATTTATTTTGTAATGATTAAAATATTACCATACAATTCCATATTCTATATGAGATGGATACAATTTAATTTTACCTAACGTAATGATAGCGTCTTGTCCTTTGACAATTTTGAAAAAACTTGATTATTTGGAGATGATCAATACATTGAACGAGCATATAATGGACACGAAGTTCATTTAAATATGTAAAGTTTCGTAAAAGTGAATATAAAATTCACAAAAGTTGACATGTCGAGAATTGACGAAAGTGGACATGAAATTCACATAAATGAGTGAATTTGAAAAATAATGCCGACATGTCATTACATTAATAAATAAGGCCATTAAGTCCATTCAAAAGGACATACGCCAGAGAATGATTGATCAAACGTTAATATTGCCATGTATGAATTATGGAACCGTTTGAAAAAAAAATGTTCGACTATGATTATTTAACGGTGAAAGATCCGTATGAAGTATGGAACCGTTTGAAAAAAAAAAGGTTCGACTTGTGCAACCATTTGAAATAATGGTTCAACCACTTGAGATTGGTCGTTTTAACGAAAGCCATACATGATTGGTTCAACCTGCGAATGCAGGATTTTAAATCGGTTAATTCAGGCATTTTTATTGCACCATGATTGAAATAATATGGTGTAAGTGAGCGATCTTTACGGCTGGCGACAATATCCCGAGAAATGTCTCAAGAGATATTCGATCTCATTGTACTCATATTCTTTGGTGATGAGTTGATCTCACCGCATGTCCATTGTTCATTTGAAAAAAAAGATTTGTTATTGAAAATCAATATTGGTGCCAGTCCATTCTCTGGAGTGAATATAATCGAATTTTGGCCACGGCATAATATTCCAATTTTGGTCATGGCCGTGGTCGCCCTGGAGGTCTTGGTAGAGGCTGTGGTCGTGGATGCGGTCGTGGAAAATATGTTTCCTTTCACAACGACAATCATGACATAGTTGAGAAAAGGCATATAATGCCATATATTAATTGAGACAAGGCCATATATTAATTAAGAGAAGGCCAATATTTTAGTTGATTTTGATATGCCACTGATATCACAATTTGAAGTTAGTAGGCTTCACAACATGAAGTTAGTTGGCGTATGTTGATTGTATCCTTTTGCTCGATGGTTGGTAATTCTTTTATGTTGTGGTATGTAATTCCTCTAAGTTGACGCAGTTTTGAGGTAATTTCTATTTTAGTAATAAAATGGTGATTTTTATATATGATGGGTTGGTTTTATTTATGGGCATTAAGATGAATTCTTCTTTGACTCATATAAAATACTCTCCTAGCTACATTGATAATGATATGGGTTAATGATGTAAAATGGTAGTTTGCATTGAAAATGATATGATATGGGTTAGTGTGTTATAATAATAATTATAGATCCAAAACTCTTTGTTTAGGATGCTCTACACTTAGTCTATTGATAAGACTTTATTCTATTTTCAATGATCGTTTTGATTCTCGCTTATGGCTAAATAAAATGATTAAATGTGTTGAACTTAAAATGTATCTTTCGATGCCAATTTTCGTGAGCATCTTAGTTGATACACCTTTTGCTTAAGAATAGATTTACACAGTTTCAATTGATATTCTCAATTTGTAGAAAATCGATTTATACTAATACAATTTTCTAACCAACGGTGAAGATTTCTTCAATATACAATTCATTTCAACATATTAATTCACTAAAATATTAGAATTTGATAGACTATGACTTAATTCTTAAAAATATTTTGAATTCTCATTATTTTTGAGAAGTTGAACGCATTATTAGATCAAATCATCTTTAATACTATGTTTCTATGTAATGCATGATTTATCTATTCATAATATACGATAGAAACATGCATTTAGTGAGAAAAGTTCTCGCCATTTATTATGTAAGTGATCACATTTTGGTAATATAGTGTCTATTGACATATAATTTTACCGACTTTTCAGATTATCAAGGATTCCTTGAGTTGTTCTAGTAATAAATCCCATATGAATTGCTTGTCTTAGGAATCATGATACATTGTGTTGTTTAATTGTGAATATTATTATTAATTTCAAAATCGCTTGACTTAATCATCCTAATAAGCATTGTGAGAATTGATAAAATATCTCTAAAGGAGATAATGCTTCTCCCAAATCGGAAAATATTAAAGAAATTTGTTGATACTCCAGCATAAGAGGATCTCTAACATTAAAATGTTGAATCCGTCACGGGTAATTGCAAATTTTCTAGATACCGATAGTGAAAAGTGTTGTCCGAGCATGAGAGGAGGAAAATCCATTATATCTCGTGACAAATATGGACATATATGAACCATGAGTTCATATATTATTCATTTACATGAAACCCACGAAGGGTAGATTATGCACATTTTGCATATATCAAATATTTTCCGAGAAAGAGGAGAAAGCGAACCAAAAGTTCGTTGTCTCATTCTAGTGATTTCTCTAAATATAACGTGAATTTTTTGAACGATTCTTGAAGAATCTAAAATCACATAGTGATATATTAAGCGCATGTAAGCGCTTAAGAGAGATATTGCTTTCAAAAATCTCATAGAATGAGATATTTAATTGAAACCACTATGTTTTATATGTGTAAATCGCATGAAGCTTAATAAAAAAAAGCATCAATGTATAGCTCGGTGCTACATGTTCGATGAAGATCGATTCTCGGCATTAGGGAGATAAAGAAAATCTCATGTTAGAATAAAAGAATGCCGAGAAATTTTAACAAGATAAACGATCTTCCACGCATCGATTTAATCAATCTGCGAAAATAATCTTACTTGTAGTATTTAACAAGTAATATGCCGGATGCCTATATTGAAATTAAATGAGTGATTATTTATAAATGCACCAACGGTATGATTAAAAATATTTCGCTCGCCGAAAGCGTAGAAGACCGATCGGTGTTAAAGATAAAAATCGCGGAAGAATGATCAATTTATTATTGATATTCGATCACTCATGAAATCTCTTAAAGAGATTCGTCTTGTGTAGACGAAAACCCCAAAACAAAAATTGCACGTGCATCAAATGATTAAATATTGGGGTTATGGAACAACCAATCCATACATTGATAAGGAATTGGTTTATGCTAATATCGAATTAGCAATGAATTTTATGGGAGAAATTATAATAAAATATAATAGTTAAATCGAAGCGACATATTTGCCTCTTTAATTGCTATTATTATATCCGGATCCAAAGATTAAGTCATTCGCAGAGTGCCATAAACACTCGGACTAGGTAAAAATGAAATAAGCAATTGAGGTTGAGTTTGAATTGGAAATATTTGTTTGTTAATGATCAAATATATTCTCCTATTATAGATAATATAATATTCCGCTAACCAATATATATCGGCAATAACTTTATGTCATGACGGTATATTTACGGGTCGTTAGACATTAATATTGATATGAAAATCCTTGGTGGATTTTTGAAATGAATTAATATGACAATCGCAACATGCGTATGGTTAAAGTCGTTATCATTCATGTTGAATGTAGTATGACCAGATTGAGTAGATTCCTATTGAGAAAGGAATATGTAAGTAATGCATGGTTAATGTCATAAATTTTAAGGAATTACGATGCATGATAGTGGAAATATATGCATGCAAATTTCGATTATATTACTTCCCCATTATTTAGTGATTCATGATGTTGATTGTGTTGCATGTGTTGCACAAGTTAGTAGTGGGAATGACGCTTATTATTGCCCTACATTCGACTATCCAATAAACTCTAAAAAGAGTGATATGCAAGAAATACGCTCAGTGACAATCTCATGATTTGTTCACTAAGATTATTCTACATCGGTTTTGGATAATAAGTGTTTATAATAATGTAATGTATACATTTGAAAGATTGTTGTCGGGGAAGAGCGACAACTTCAAAACTTTTGTGTGGATTTGGTCTTAAAACCAATGATTGATTTCTTTTCCTTTAACCAAGTTTTTCCCAAAGGGTTTCTTAGTTAAAGGTTTTTAATGAAGACGATCAATAAGAACATAGTAAAGCGATATAGCATGAACTATTTACCTTGTCTAGTTTTTTTCCCCTTTGGGTTTTTCTAGCAAAGTTAATAGATCATATGACATATACGTTATGCAACTACGATCGAGACAATTAATTGAGACATTATACAGATGAGAATGGAAATTATTTAATTGCATGAAGACAATGCATCTTGCATATCTCAATTGAAGTGAGGCTATATTAATGGAGATTAACAAAACATATTTCACCCAAGTTATTCTTTACTCATGATTTGCAAAAGAATGAGGAGATTGATGTGCAAATGATCCGGTCAACCGATAATTATTTATCAAAGCGATTGTAAATTATCGCAACATTTGAAAGTTAATTGAAGAAGCGTTGGGATGCAAAGAATTGAAATATCGAAATTGACGCTTGGTTCAGGGGGAGTAAATCAACCGAGATAAATATATACTCTTTTCCTTAACTAGCAAGATTTTTTCCCACCTGGGTTTTCTTAGTAAGGTTTTAATGAGGCGATATCATATCTCATTGTATGTTTAAATAATAGATATCCAGGGAGTGTTATGAAATAATATCATTGATGGATCATCTATTATTCTCGATTGATTTAAGTAGATTTGTGATTAATTCAGATTATTGTGTTGGCATTAATCTCTACTATAAATACCCCTTATATCGTTGGAATAATCTACAAGCAATTTTCCTTCTTCTATACTTGCATTTCATGTTCTTCCTCCATTATCTTCTTAGTTTTATAACAATTTATTATTTTTTTACCATTTTTCAATACCATTATACTAAATTCCAATTAATACATGAAATTTATCTTTTTTTTAACATTTGTTCAAAGTTTTTAATCCTTATATATCTGGAATTTTTTTTCGGAAGGGGATATAATTGGAATTTTTGATCACAAAAAAGTCAAGAAATTAAACCGGTTATTAGTATCAGAGAAAATCATACCAAACGAAACGGACGGAACCAAATCAAACCAAACCTGACCTAAGCATGATGCAAATAGTTTTTTAGGCCCTCTTTCTTACCCAATCTCGCCGGAAACATCCACCGCTCTGTCGCCGAAAGCCACTTCCGCCATCACCTCCACCACCGTCAACAGCCAGTCTCACTACAGCTTCTCCATTAATTGAAGGAATTTCGGAAATAAAACAATTAGCCTTTAAATTCTCCCCTTTACCCAATTTTGGACGGAAAGCTCTTGTTTTTTTCGTTTTGGGAGCAAATCCCTTGAATCTCGAAGCCCATCAAAGGGAATTCTGTAATTTTAGTAAAGTTTTTTTTGTTCAATTTTCTCCCTGCAATTTTTAGTTCCAATTTGTATAATGTCGACGAATCCCGCTGCCGCGTCGTCTTCGACGTCGTCTCAGTTCACTTACGCCGGTGCTACGTACTTTCCAACACCTTTTCATCTTCAACAACAGCAGGCTTTTGTAGGTGCAGCTCCTCCCCTTGCGTCTGTTCAGCTTCATGCTCCTCCGCCCTCCGTTTATCCACCTACAGGCTCTTACACTTTACCCCAATACCAGCAGGTACTGTTTATATTAACTAACGTAGGCAATTCCAACATATTAATTATTCATATTCATATGTTTATTTTAGTTTTCATAGGGTGCTAAAGCTTGATGTTTTTAAAATTGGGATTGGGTATTTTTCAGGCACCTCTTTAGAGAGTTATTTTCACAGTTCTTCACTGCCTTTTCGTGTGCATATATTTGTTTTAATTTTCATTGGGGCTAAAGCTTGATGTTTTGAAAATTGGGATTGGGTATTTTTCAGGCACCCCTTTAGAGAGTTATTTTCACAGTCTTCACTGCCTTTTCGTGTGCATATAATTGTTTTAGTTTTCATAGGGTGCTAACTCCTGATGATTCCAAAATAGAGTCTTTTTTAGCATTTAAGGAGGAGAATGATTTTTGCATTCCTTAGGGAGTTATATCCACTCTCCCTCATTTATTTTTCGTACATGAAGTGACTAAGATACTCTTCAATGGTTCATGTATGGCCAATTTAATTCTTTCCCCTTTTACATTTAATTCTACAGATTTAGGGTATGTCAAAGACTGTACCCGGAGTGTATAGTAGACATGCACAAAATGACCGTGCAGGTGAACACCAATTTCTCTGATTGGAGGGAACTTGTTTGGAGTATCTGTTTTAAAGTCTTGCCTGGAACTTGATAATAATCGGATTCAATATAAAATGCATCCCAGATAGGGTATTTGAAGAGAAATATGGCTCAGTTGTAGTTTTTTCAGAATGGTTGTCTGTTGTGATTAATCACTTATATTAGTAGTTTATAACCTGGAAAGTAAGTGGTAACGTGAAGCAGGATTTGTACCAAATTGTATAGGGGAGGTGGGCGTGGGAGAAGTGGTTATGGAGTGTCTTGGAGAAGCGTAGGAAGGGAGTGCAGGAGGAGGCTAGAGAGTGATGGAGGTGAACGAGGGCTTACAAGACGGAGGGAGAAGAGGGGTGAATTTGGGGTGAGGGGTGGAGATGTGGGGAGGAGGAGGAGGATAGTCGGTGCAAGGGAGGCATGGGAGAGTTACGTGCAGAAGGGGGGGGGGGGGGGATACGGTGGGGTTGGGAGAGGACGTAGGTATGGAGATGCATTGAAGTTGTTCGCTATATTTATAAAAAAAGGCGGCGAAGGAGTACGATAATACTGGCCTCAAACACTGCAAAAATGAATTTGTTCACCCATGTTTATTGCACTTGGGAGATTTGTTGAATACTAGGATTTTGCTTTGCATGTCTAACCTGGGAGTTCAAGTTCAGGTGGGCATAAGTGAATAAGAATTTCCAGACTGAGCACGCGTCGCTCTGAATGGTTGGTTAATTTTTAGACTTAATAGTGTAGACGAGTTAAAAGTTTGTGAAAACATCCTATAAATATCTACATGATTTTCCTGGTGATGCCAATGTAATAATGCATGCATGACATGTAGTATGTATGGATCCTTGACATTGACAATCGGCTCTTTAGGTGAAGAGATGCGAAGTAACTTTGACTTGGGAGAAACTTTATTGGCTATGGCCATGTGTTAATAGTGGGAGCCACGTGTGGGGTAATGTAGCCGGGGCACGATGTGGTTGTGTTAGTTATAAGATGTTGTTTTGCATTGTTACACCAAGTCAAAGTCTGTTTAACTTCCCCCGTAGGTTTTTTAGTGGTAGTAGATCCTATCATGTGTGATTTATGAACATTTTTTTTTTGGTTTGGTGGACAGGCTCAGCAGCTATTTCAGAGGGATGCACAAACGATAACCCCTGAAGCTCTTGAAAGTGTAAAAGCAGCTCTTGCTAGCAGTGAGATTGAACACAAAGCTGAAACAAAGAAGAAAGCAGTACCTCGCAAAGCTGCCGGTCAGAGCTGGGAGGATCCTACTCTTGCAGAATGGCCTGAAAGTGAGTTTGATTTGTTGTTGGCTTTGTTCTTTTGTTATGCATGAAGATAAGCACTACGTAATTAGAATCACTTAGTGGGCTATGCCATTATTCTTTCTTGGTGTATTATATGAGTCCTAATGTGCGGTATTTGGTTTTGTGTGCTTGTCCAAGCTTAACAACAACTTTAGATTTGATTCATTTGAACCATTTTTCATTGTCATTCATTGTGCTTCCGTTTGTCAGGGATATATTTTCTTAACTTCACTGCCATTCTTAAAGATTGCATATCAAGATTTCATTCTTTGGTGCATGAAATGACATATTAGGCAGTAGCACTAGGGATTAACTTAATATTTCTATGCCCTTATGATTCCATCTTCCATGGTTATTTACTTATTCCACGGCATTGTCTATTGCATGATAGCTTGTTTTGTTAGATATTTTAGTCATTTTTATGGTTGTCAGCAAAAGGAGATAGGTATTATATCAAGGTGAAACAGAAAGAAATTTATAATCTAGAGGGATTAGCCTTGTAATAGTAGTGCAACCATGGGAGCAAAACAAAGAATTGCTGAATCTTTTCACTCAGGAGGTTCTCTGATGGTAGAATCAAAACGTTATTTTTCTTAACAAAACTCTTTTTCCTCTACCCTCCTTTCACCCTTAACTGTTGGGAAAATGGCAGATTAAATTCTGACATGGACATGGTTATCAGACCAATTTTGGTTATTTTGGAGAACTTTTTAGTCTGTGTGTATGCTCAAAATTATTTAGGTACTGCATGTGAATGTGGTTTGCAGATTGATTTCCCTGGTGTATTGATATTTTTGCTTATTATTATTTTTGTTGTTATTACATTTATTAAGAACTTTTTATTCCTGTTACACTTTCATTCCTTTCAGTTCACATGTTGTTCCTGTAATCTTACGCAGATGATTATCGTTTATTTTGCGGCGATCTTGGGAATGAGGTGAATGATGATGTCCTATCAAAAGCTTTTACCAGATTTCCCTCCTTCAACATGGCTAAGGTGACTATGCTTTTTAGTTGTTATCAATTTTCAGTTCTTCCTTTCTCTTTCTCTTTCTCTTGTTCAAATAGCATTCTTGAGTGCATAGTTCTGTTCAGATTTTCCTTTTGGAGTGCATGGAGCCCTCAACTGCTCATTAGTCGAAAGGTAGAATCTTCTTGTTCAATAGTGGTGTCGCCTTCCAAACGATGCTGTCATGCGAATAATGTTATTTACAGAACAAGAGTAATGTTTTCTTTATTGCTTTGGACACTGCAAAATCTATTGACACTAGAGCAAGTTTTTTTGTTTTAGGATTCTTGTAGCCGGTGCTTAAAAGTTGATAAAAGTTTGCAATTGAAGTCAAAATTTTGTTTTTCTGGGTGAATCTTTATGGTAGTTAGAATCATATTGGTTATTTGACTGGATTACAATGCACTTTTGAACTGGTCATCGCATGAGCTGTATAAAAAGTCCCAGAAAAAGAGAAAAAAAAACACTCTGTTCTTGTAGAAAGTCTGTGTGTGCCTACATCTTGAAAATGTTTTTGCACTTGTATCGAGTCGGGAAGTCTGCTTCTCCTTATAGAGATGGTTGGCATTGATGGAGTAGTATAGTTGAAGGCATTAGGTCAAAACCTCCAACAAAAACGGTGTTAACGTTTTTATGTCTGTTCTACTACTTACATCACCTATGGGTGCATCTCAGTGTCTCACGAAACTGCACTAGGTTATTTTGAACTTGTTTATTTCAAGCTTTATGTATATATGCTGATCAAGTGTACAAAATTTTTCATGATGTCAGGTTGTAAGAGATAAGCGAACTGGAAAAACTAAAGGCTATGGCTTTGTGAGTTTTGCAAACCCTGCTGACCTTGCAGCTGCACTCAAAGAAATGAACGGTGAGTTTTATTTCATGAATCTGCTTCGTTGTAGTCCCACTTCATTTTTTTTCTCTGCTTTCCCGTGCACTATTATTTGGAGCAAAAGCCGCATTGCATGTTTTTTTGGTTGAATGTGTGATTTTTTTTTTGTGCTATTACATTAACATTATAAGATCATGTCAAAATATGAAAGTTGTTGTGTGTTTCATACCAGGTAAGTATGTGGGAAATCGACCGATAAAACTTCGGAAGAGCAACTGGAAAGAGAGAACAGATCAGGAAGCTTTAGTAAGACACAAGGTATTCTCTTTTTCTAACTTTTTCTTGAATTCACTAGTGAAGGCGAGTCTTGGCGCAGTAGTTAAAGCTGACGCATTGTAACAAAAGTTCACACGGGTTTCCACATGTATCCATAGCAAGTGCTCTTATCGAAATATATAAGCAAAAGTTTCATATGATTGTACCCGGCCCCACATAGTATTTGCTTTTTTTATTCTTGATGTCACCGACCGATGCTCATTTCTTGTGGTATTTATTATGTTGAATGTTTATGCAGAACCATTCTTATAAGAAGCCAAAGCAGTCAAAGAAGAGTTTCTTGCACAAGTAGAAGCATTTGGTGGTTGAAGAATCTGTTGGAGCGGTGACGCGCTGCTTTGTTTGAAGCTTTTTCGGTTTTTTCCTTCCGAAAATGGTAGGTTTTCACCATTTGGTGTAAAGAAAAGATACATAATTTCAATCAATGGATGGTGTGATTATGTTTTTATTGGATTTTTAGTCATTTTAAAGCTAAATGCAGTGCAGATCGTAGTTTTATGTATCTTGACCGTAAAACAAAAGATGTACACTTGTCATTTTTTCATTTTCCCTGCCTGATGTGTCCTGTGTAAACACTTAAATGGCAACCGGTATGAACAGGGCTATAAAACTAAGTCCAGGGCAAACTCAAAAGCAATAAATTGGAATTGACAAAAGTGCCCTTGTACTTATTTTATGAAGCAAGACCGGTATTAAAAACACGCATTTCGCTCCGGGCTTTTTCATCCATTAATGCCTTACTATGTTCCTTTTCCAGAAACCACCATGAGACCACCGTCATCAACATGAGTAACAAGCAAAAACATAAGGAACGAACCAAAAAAAATTTAGGAAATCATTTTTTTCAATTGCTGTAACAATTCATTACCTCACAAAATTTGCTGACATCCCTCACCCCCAAACTACAAATTAATTGTTTTCTCCAACATATTTGAACACACTATACCAAAAGTCCCCACCAAACCACCATTGTAGTCTTTCACCAGCCCTATCGAATTTTTTTTGGTCAGAAACATACAGAAATGTCAAGGAAAGAGCGGAGGTGGGTCGGTGGAAGAGGGAAGGAATCGAAAGTTTGTAGGAATGAGGAAGCAGGATGGAATACTTATGGGATTTGGATGTTTGTTTTTTCTTATATACTACCTCCGTCTCAAAATGTAAGTCCTTTTAGCTTTTTCGTTTTGTCTCATAATTTAAATCCATTTAAATAACCAATGAAGCATTTATTATATTTTTCTATTTCTATCCCTCATTTATTATCTATTCACCCACTTTTTACTCCTCTACATTAATAATTGTCAAAGGTTATTTTAGACTTTTCTATCAAAATTAATGACACATAACCAATTTTCTTTATCTATATGAAATACCCTAAAAGGACTTACATTTTAGGACAGAGGTAGCGCTTTTTAATTTGGGTTGGGAAGCGGTTTGAGGAGTTGTTTTTTTTGTTTTTTTGTTTTTTTGTTCACACAAAATATAAGTGGATTATGGTTCAGGCGGTCGAAGTTACGGAGGGAGAAAGGGAAGAGTGGAACTGGGATCGTCTGCTGTGTATTGGCCCCTGCTGTGGCTGCTGTGAAGTAAAACGGCGTCGTTTCGACGCAAAACGACGCCGTTTTGCTGTGTTGTCTGATTAGTGCTAGCACTATAGTAAGCATTTCAAGAAAGACGAGATATATTTTATCGATTGTTCCAGATTCATGGATATGGAATAGAATCCTCTATTTTTTTTGGAGTGGTTTTTTTCTTAGTTGAGGTTGAAATTGGTTTAAGGAATTGCCTTGGCACTAGATTTGTTGCCTTGGCCATACCGGCTGCCCACTTGTCTATGTACTTTACAATGTCCCTTTTGAATATTGGATTCTGTATTTGCATTCTTTTCATAATGATACGTAATTATTTGAATAGTTTACAATATTATTATGTTGGCGTCACGTCGCTGTTGTTGTTTGTGTGTAGGAGTGTAATCGAGTCGAGTCGATATTTTCTAGGGCTCGAATTTGACTCGACTCGACTCGACTAAAGAAGTACAGGTTTGAAACTCGGTTCAAGCTCGTTCGAGCCATAAAAATGTAAAATCAAACTCGACTCGTTAAGTACTCGATATAGCTCGACTCGTCTCGTAAGCTCGATTATTTTCTTAGAATTCATTTAGTTTTAGGTTAAAGGTTGTGAAGAACAGTTATAATCTAAAATGGTTGAGAAGGACAATTACTACATGTGTTACTACATCTTTGTACATGTATTACTACATTTTGTCCTTTGACAATTACTACATGTGTTACTACATATTTGTACATGTGTTACTACATTTTGTCCTTCTCAACCATTTTGTATATTATCTTGTCCTTCTGACCTATGTCCTTTAATTTTTAACGAAATATGGCAAGATCGAGCTCAACTCGTCTAATACACGGCTCAAGTATTTTTTTTTAAATTATAATAAATAATATTTTTTATAAATTTAATTAATTAAATAATTATAATCAAGCTCGATAAGCTCGCGAACTACTCGATTACTATATTTTAAAACTCGAGATCAGCTCGATTAATTATTTGAGTAGCTCGACTTGAGCTTGAACACGAAAAAATCCGAATCGAGTCAAACTCGAGTACGAGTAATTCACGAATAGCTCAACTCATTTACGGCCCTATTTGAGTGTAAAAATTGGATTGAAAGTTCTCACTTGTAAATAACATGACAATCTTCTAAAAAAAATAATAATAATAACATGACAAAGACACAGGTTTTTTATGTTATAGGACATAAATTGGTTCTATTTTGGCAGACAAAGACCAACCAAAAATATATATCAAAAATAACTCAATGTCCACAAAAACAGGCATCCCGTATCAACTTTCTTCTACTGCTTCTTCTTAGTTGGATGTAGAAGCCAACTTCACCGCATCTCATCGAGTGATTAGTGTTGATTCATGTTTTCCTGATTATCATCATCGTGTGCTTGTGCTGCTTCAATCTCAAATGGATCCCTGTGAATTCTTTCATAAGCAAACAATTTTTAACCTTTGTGTGTGTATATATATTTGTGGGGGGCAGGCGGTGGGCGGATGGGTGGGCGTTCATGCGGCGTCTGACAAAGCGTCAAACGGGCGGATGTCGTGCGTGCATTGTGCGGTGTGCGGGTGGAAAGCGTCTGGCGGCATCCAATTTCTATGAAGGGATGTGATGTGCGTAATAAATTGTTTTAAATCAGTAATTAGATTTGAGAAAGGAAAGAAGAAGGAGGAGTTTTGGCGGTGTTTCATTGTGAGACATTAATGATAGATGAACAAGGAGGAGTTTTAGTAGTAATGTTTTGACGACGCCCAAACGACCTCTACTTATGAAACTTTAAAAAATAAAAAAATAAAATAAAGATTAGCTACGGTTTTGACACCTGTGATGTAATGAAGTTAATAGAATGAGGAGCCATGGAATCAAAGCATTTGAGCAAGTAATCGGTACCCCACCTGATAATCTCCTTAACATACTTGAGCTCCCTGACAGTTTCATACTTGGAGCTGTATTCAATAACGCTCCAACTGAGTGTTGCCGTTGCAATTGAACCGGGGAAGTTGAATTTGATGGCATCACCACCATCATAATACCCTCCAACTAAATCGTTGTTTGGACGCCCGTCTTTGAGGCACGAGTCGCCTGTCCATGAAATAATGTAATTGTCACACAAGCAGATGTCGTGCGTGCGCGTCTGAGGAGAGCGAGATGTCGTCGTGCATTGTCTTATTTGTCGGGAGGCGTGCATGTGTTTAATGTAGATATATATAAAGTCACGTATTGAAGAGGACGAGGGCTACCCTTGGACTCCTTGACTTTATATTGATTGTCTGAATGGTAATCTTATGTATATCTACATTAAACACATGCACTCCGCCCGCACACCGCACAATGCACGCACGACATCTGTATATACATTGCACACACGTCCACCCAATCCGCCCACCTCATTCAAAGTCAGTTTTAAGAACTCAGTATCAATTACTCAAAGTTGAAAAATTGCTCCTCCTTATGAAAGAATTCACAGAGCTTCCTTAGAGATTGAAGAAGCACCAGCAGCAGAGGAGGGGTTGTTTGGACACTGGGATAGCAGAACACTAGCACCGGAGATGCCGAAGAGTTGGCTGTTGCGTCCAGCTAAGAAGAATGTGCATCACAAGAAGAAGAAATTTGATATGGGAATCAAGTTTCTTCGGAGTATGGCTTTTCTTATAGCACTGGTTCTATTAGTGGGATTGATCACCGTTGCTAAGACGGTTCCCACACATCACCACCACCACCACCCTCACCCTCTCCCTCTCCCTCTCCCGGTTGTTGACAATTACATGATTGCTCTTCATAGAGCACTCGTGTTCTTCAATACACAGCGCTGTAAGTATTCATCTCTGATCAAACTCTGTTCTTACTTACTTACTTAATGAGATGTAGCTGTAAGGAGGATTAAAATTGATTTGCTTTTGCTTTTGTTTTGTCAGCCGGAAAATTATCTGTTGCGGATAACAATGTATCATGGAGGGGTGATTCATGCATGAGGGATGGGTACGGTGTTCTACCACCAATTGAAGACCTTGTTGGAGGGTATTATGATGGTGGCAATTCCATCAAATATCATTTCCCTAGGTCATTTTCCATGACAACACTCAGTTGGAGTAATATTGAGTACAACTCCAAATATGAAGCTGCAGGGGAGCTCAAACACGTTAAAGATATTATCAAGGAGGCAACGGATTACATCCTCAAGTGCTTCGATTCAACTGCTGATAACATTGGCTTTATTGCAGCATAGGTCTAACATTTTTATATCTTGTATTTGATTTTTTTTTTCTTTTTTTTCTTCTAAGTTTTAGATATTTAGTTTTTGACATTTATATTGCTTATTACTATGACTGCAGGTTGGGACATCAGACAACTGTTGGATGCGTCCAGAGGACATTGATTACATTCGTCCTGTGACTTCTTGTAATCGATGTTCGGATCTTGCTGCCGAAATGGCTGCGGAGTTGGCCTCTGCCTACATCGTATTCAAGAACGATACGACGTATTCGAAAAGGCTTGTTCGTGGGGCTAGAGCGCTTTTCGCCTTTTCAAGGTCAGTAAAGCTCCCTCTGATGCTAAATTGTTCTACTCCACGGGTTATTGGGATGAATACATATGGGGAGCAACTTGGTTGTACTACGCAACCGATGAGTTGTCATACCTCAGCCTTGCGACTGACGGTAAAATGGCGAAGCATGCCGGCGCATTTTCACATGGCCAAGATTATGGTATGTTCAGTTGGGATAACAAGCTTGTTGGTGCTCAGGTAATCTTTTTTATTTTTATTTTTATGTTTGCTTCATTGTTAGCTGCGGAATCATGTTTACGATAAGATTGATATGATATAACCGTCTTTGTGTAGGTTCTTCTTACACGTCTACGACTCTTGTTGGATCCTTGGTTCCCGTATGAAGAAGTGTTGATGATTTTTTTTCACAGCCAGAGTAACTTGATCATGTGTGCTTACCTACCCTTCTTCCATACCTTCAATATAAGCATTTTCAAATCATGCATGCATAATTCTGACTTTTGAAATAATCAATCAAAAATTTGTGGTATATATGTTGTTTGCAGGTGGGTTAATCCAGTTGAACCACGGGAGGCCTCGTCCTCTGCAGTATGCGGCGAATGCGGCGTTTTTAGCGACTCTGTATGCCGATTATCTAGCTGCCTCCAACACTCCGGGCTAGTACTGTGGACCGATGTTCTACACTCTTTACGTCTTACGGGGATTCGCACAACAACAGGTATTGATTACCATAAATTTGCATAATTAAATGATTCACACAAGTTTGCATAGTTAAACGATTCCCTATTTTATAGAAGAATCATTAATCTGAATAATTAATACATTGTGCGTGCGTGCATGCGGCGTATAGACGGGCGTCAAACGGGCAGATGTCGTGCGTGCATTGTGCGGTGTGCGGGTGGAAGGCGTGCGAGCGGCATCCAATTTCTACGAAGGGATGTGATGTGCGTAATAAATTGTTTTAAATCTGTAATTAGATTTCAAAAAGGAAAGAAGAAGGAGGAGTTTTTGGCGGTGTTTCATTGACAGACATTAATGATAGATGAACAAGGAGGAGTTTTAGTAGTAATGTTTTGACGACGTCCAAACGACCTCTACTTATGAAACTTTAAAAAATAAAAAAATAAAATAAAGATTAGCTACGGTTTTGACACCTGTGATGTAATGAAGTTAATAGAATGAGGAGCCATGGAATCAAAGCATTTGAGCAAGTAATCGGTACCCCACCTGATAATCTCCTTAACATACTTGAGCTCCCTGACAGTTTCATACTTGGAGCTGTATTCAATAACGCTCCAACTGAGTGTTGCCGTTGCAAATGAACTGGGGAAGTTGAATTTGATGGCATCACCACCATCATAATACCCTTCAACAAAATCGTTGTTTGGACGCCCGTCTTTGAGGCACGAGTCGCCTGTCCATGAAATAATGTAATTGTCACACAAGCAGATGTCGTATGCGCGGCGGCGTCTGACGGGGCGATGTCGTGGGGGGCAGGCCGGTGGGCGGATGGGTGGACGTTCATGCGGCGTACAGACGAGCGTCAAACAGCAGATGTCGTGCGTGCATTGTGCGGTGTGCGGGTGGAAGGCGTGCGAGCGGCATCCAATTTCTATGAAGGGATGTGATGTGCGTAATAAATTGTTTTAAATCTGTAATTAGATTTCAGAAAGGAAAGAAGAAGGAGGAGTTTTTGGCGGTGTTTCATTGACAGACATTAATGATAGATGAACAAGGAGGAGTTTTAGTAGTAATGTTTTGACGACGTCCAAACGACCTCTACTTATGAAACTTTAAAAATAAAAAATAAAATAAAAATTAGCTACGGTTTGACTTTGTGATGTAATGAAGTTAATAGAATGAGGAGCCATGGAATCAAAGCATTTGAGCAAGTAATCGGTACCCCACCTGATAATCTCCTTAACATACTTGAGCTCCCTGACAGTTTCATACTTGGAGCTGTATTCAATAACGCTCCAACTGAGTGTTGCCGTTGCAAATGAACTGGGGAAGTTGAATTTGATGGCATCACCACCATCATAATACCCTCCAACAAAATCGTTGTTTGGACGCCCGTCTTTGAGGCACGAGTCGCCTGTCCATGAAATAATGTAATTGTCACACAAGCAGATGTCGTGCGTGCGGGTACAGACGGGCAGATGTCGTGCTTGCATTCTACGCTGTGCGGGAGGCTTGCATGTGTTTAATGTAGATATATATAAAGTCACGTATTGAAGAGGACGAGGGCTACCCTTGGACTCCTTGACTTTATATTGATTGTCTGAATGGTAATCTTATGTATATCTACATTAAACACATGCACTCCGCCCGCACACCGCACAATGCACGCATGACATCTGTATATACATTGCACACACGTCCATCCAATCCTCCCACCTCATTCAAAGTAAGTTTTAAGAACTCAGTAACAATTACTCAAAGTTGAAAAATTGTTCCTCCTTATGAAAGAATTCACAGAACTTCCTTAGAGATTGAAGAAGCACCAGCAGCAGAGGAGGGGTTGTTTGGACACTGGGATAGCAGAACACTAGCACCGGAGATGCCGAAGAGTTGGCTGCAGCGTCCAGCTAAGAAGAATGTGCATCACAAGAAGGAGAAATTTGATATGGGAATCAAGTTTCTTCGGAGTATGGCTTTTCTTATAGCACTGGTTCTATTAGTGGGTTTGATCACCGTTGCTAAGACGGTTCCCACACATCACCACCACCACCACCACCCTCACCCTCTCCCTCTCCCTCTCCCTCTCCCGGTTGTTGACAATTACATGATTGCTCTTCATAGAGCACTCGTGTTCTTCAATACACAGCGCTGTAAGTATTCATCTCTGATCAAACTCTGTTCTTACTTACTTACTTAATGAGATGTAGCTGTAAGGAGGATTAAAATTGATTTGTTTTTGCTTTTCTTTTGTCAGCCGGAAAGTTATCTGCTGCGGATAACAATGTATCATAGAGGGGTGATTCATGCATGAGGGATGGGTACGGTGTTCTACCACCAATTGAAGACCTTGTTGGAGGGTATTATGATGGTGGCAATTCCATCAAATATCATTTCCCTGGGTAATTTTCCATGACAACACTCAGTTGGAGTAATATTGAGTACAACTCCAAATATGAAGCTGCAGGGGAGCTCAAACACGTTAAAGATATTATCAAGGGGGCAACGGATTACATCCTCAAATGCTTCGATTCAACTGTTGATAACATTGGCTTTATTACAGCATAGGTCTAACATTTTTATAACTTGTATTTGATTTTTTTTTCTTTTTTTTCTTCTAAGTTTTAGATATTTAGTTTTTGACATTTATATTGCTTATTACTATGACTGCAGGTTGGGACATCAGACAACTGTTGGATGCGTCAGAGGACATTGATTGCATTCGATCCTGTGACTTCTTGTAATCGATGTTCGGATCTTCTTTGCCCGAAATGGCTACTGAGTTGGCCTCGCTACATCGTATTCAAGAATGATACGATGTATTCGAAAAGGCTTGTTCGTGGGGCTGAGAGCACTTTTCGCCTTTTCAAGGTCACGGCCTGGGAGAGTACGATGAAAGCTCCTCACGATGCTAAATTGTTCTACTCCACGGGTTATTGGGATGAATACATATGGGAGCAACTTGGTTGTACTACGCAACCGATGAGTTGTCATACCTCAGCCTTGCGACTGACGGTAAAATGGCGAAGCGTGCCGGCGCATTTTCACATGGCCAAGATTATGGTGCGTTCAGTTGGGATAACAAGCTTGTTGGTGCTCAGGTAATCTTCTTTATTTTTATTTTTATGTTTGCTTCATTGTTAGCTGCGGAATCATGTTTACGATAAGATTGATATGATATAACCGTCTTTGTGTAGGTTCTTCTTACACGTCTACGACTCTTGTTGGATCCTGGGTTCCCGTATGAAGAAGTGTTGATGATTTTTCACAGCCAGACTAACTTGATCATGTGTGCTTACCTACCATTCTTCCATACCTTCAATAGAAGCATTTTCAAATCATGCATGCATAATTCTGACTTTTGAAATAATCAATCAAAAATTTGTGGTATATATGTTGTTTGCAGGTGGGTTAATCCAGTTGAACCACGGGAGGCCTCGTCCTCTGCAGTAAGCGACGAATGCGGCGTTTTTAGCGACTCTGTATGCCGATTATCTAGCTGCTTCCAACACTCCGGGCTAGTACTGTGGACCGACGTTCTACACTTTTGACGTCTTACGGGGATTCGCACAACAACAGATATTGATTACCATAAGTTTGCATAATTAAATGATTCACACAAGTTTGCATAGTTAAATGATTCCCTATTTTATAGAAGAATCATTAATCTGAATAATTAATACATTGTGCGTGCGTGCAGGCGGCGTACAGACGGGCGTCAAACGGGCAGATGTCGTTCGTGCATTGTGCGGTGTGCGGTGTGCGGGTGGAAGGCGTGCGAGTGGCATCCAATTTCTATGAAGGGATGTGATGTGCGTAATAAATTGTTTTAAATCTGTAATTAGATTTTGAAAGGAAAGAAGGAGGAGTTTTGGCGGTGTTTCATTGTGAGACATTAATGATAGATGAACAAGGAGGAGTTTTAGTAGTAATGTTTTGACGACGTCCAAACGACCTACTTATGAAGCTTTAAAAATAAAAAATAAAATAAAGATTAGCTACGGTTTTGACACCTGTGATGTAATGAAGTTAATAGAATGAGGAGCCATGGAATCAAAGCATTTGAGCAAGTAATCGGTACCCCACCTGATAATCTCCTTAACATACTTGAGCTCCCTAACAGTTTCATACTTGGAGCTGTATTCAATAACGCTCCAACTGAGTGTTGCAGTTGCAAATGAACCGGGGAAGTTGAATTTGATGGCATCACCACCATCATAATACCCTCCAACTAAATCGTTGTTTGGACGCCCGTCTTTGAGGCACGAGTCGCTGTCCATGAAATAATGTAATTTTCACACAAGCAGATGTCGTGCGTGAAGCGTACAGACGGGCAGATGTCGTGCTTGCATTGTGCGCTGTGCGGGAGGCGTGCATGTGTTTAATGTAGATATATATAAAGTCACGTATTGAAGAGGACGAGGGCTACCCTTGGATTACTTGACTTTATATTGATTGTCTGAATGGTAATCTTATGTATATCTACATTAAACACATGCACTCCGCCCGCACACCGCACAATGCACGCACGACATCTGTATATACATTGCACACACGTCCACCCAATCCGCCCACCTCATTCAAAGTCAGTTTTAAGAACTCAGTATCAATTACTCAAAGTTGAAAAATTGCTCCTCCTTATGAAAGAATTCAAAGAGCTTCCTTAGAGATTGAAGAAGCACCAACAGCAGAGGAGGGGTTGTTTGGACACTGGAATAGCAGAACACTAGCACCGGAGATGCCGAAGAGTTAGTTGCTGCGTCCAGCTAAGAAGAATGTGCATCACAAGAAGAAGAAATTTGATATGGGAATCAAGTTTCTTCGGAGTATGGATTTTCTTATAGCACTGGTTCTATTAGTGGGATTGATCACCGTTGCTAAGACGGTTCCCACACATCACCACCACCACCACCCTCACCATCTCCCTCTCCCGGTTGTTGACAATTACATGATTGCTCTTCATAGAGCACTCGTGTTCTTAAATACACAGCGTTGTAAGTATTCATCTCTGATCAAACTCTGTTCTTACTTACTTACTTAATGAGATGTAGCTGTAAGGAGGATTAAAATTGCTTTGTTTTTGCTTTTGTTTATCAGCCGGAAAGTTATCTGATGCGGATAACAATGTATCATAGAGGGGTGATTCATGCATGAGGGATGGGTACGGTGTTCTACCACCAATTGAAGACCTTGTTGGAGGGTATTATGATGGTGGGAATTCCATCAAATATCATTTCCCTGGGTCATTTTCCATGACAACACTCAGTTGGAGTAATATTGAGTACAACTCCAAATATGAAGCTGCAGGGGAGCTCAAACACGTTAAAGATATTATCAAGGGGGCAACGGATTACATCCTCAAATGCTTCGATTCAACTGCTGATAACATTGGCTTTATTACAGCATAGGTCTAACATTTTTATATCTTGTATTTGATTTTTTTTTTTTTTTTTCTTCTAAGTTTTAGATATTTAGTTTTTGACATTTATATTGCTTATTACTATGACTGCAGGTTGGGACATCAGACAACTGTTGGATGCGTCCAGAGGACATTGATTACATTCGTCCTGTGACTTCTTGTAATCGATGTTCGGATTTTGCTGCCGAAATGGCTGCGGAGTTGGCCTCTGCCTACATCGTATTCAAGAACGATACGACGTATTCGAAAAGGCTTGTTCGTGGGGCTAGAGCACTTTTCGCCTTTTCAAGGTCACGGCCTGGGAGGTACAGTAAAGCTCCCTCTGATGCTAAATTGTTCTACTCCACGGGTTATTGGGATGAATACATATGGGGAGCAACTTGGTTGTACTACGCAACCGATGAGTTGTCATACCTCAGCCTTGCGACTGACGGTAAAATGGCGAAGCGTGCGGCGCATTTTCACATAGCCAAGATTATGGTCATTCGTTGGGATAACAAGCTTGTTGGTGCTCGAGGTAATCTTTTTTATTTTATGTTTGCTTCATTGTTAGCTGCGGAATCATGTTTAAGATAAGATTGATATGATATAACCGTCTTTGTGTAGGTTCTTCTTACACGTCTACGACTCTTGTTGAATCCCGGGTTCCCGTATGAAGAAGTGTTGATGATTTTTCACACCTGACTAACTTGATCATGTGTGCTTACTACCCTTCTTCCATACCTTCAATAGAAGCATTTTCAAATCATGCATGCATAATTCTGACTTTTGAAATAATCAATCAAAAATTTGTGGTATATATGTTGTTTGCAGGTGGGTTAATCCAGTTGAACTACGGGAGGCCTCATCCTCTGCAGTATGCGGCGAATGCGGCATTTTTAGCGACTCTGTATGCCGATTATCTAGCTGCCTCCAACACTCCGGGCTAGTACTGTGGACCGACGTTCTACACTCTTTACGTCTTACGGGGATTCGCACAACAACAGGTATTGATTACCATAAGTTTGCATAATTAAATGATTCACACAAGTTTGCATAGTTAAATGATTCCCTATTTTATAGAATAATCATTAATCTGAATAATTAATACATTGTGCGTGCGTGCATGCGGCGTACAGACGGTCGTCAAACGGGCAGATGTCGTGCGTGCATTGTGCGGTGTGCGGGTGGAAGGCGTGCGAGCGGCATCCAATTTCTATGAAGGGATGTGATGTGCATAATAAATTGTTTTAAATCTGTAATTAGATTTCAGAAAGGAAAGAAGAAGGAGGAGTTTTTGGCGATGTTTCATTGACAGACATTAATGATAGATAAACAAGGAGGAGTTTTAGTAGTAATGTTTTGACGACGTCCAAACGACCTCTACTTATGAAACTTTAAAAAATAAAAAAATAAAATAAAGATTAGCTACGGTTTTGACACCTGTGATGTAATGAAGTTAATAAAATGAGGAGCCATGGAATCAAAGCATTTGAGCAAGTAATCGGTACCCCACCTGATTATCTCCTTAACATACTTGAGCTCCCTGACAGTTTCATACTTGGAGCTGTATTCAATAACGCTCCAACTGAGTGTTGCCGTTGCAATTAAACCGGGTAAGTTGAATTTGATGGCATCACCACCATCATAATACCCTCCAACTAAATCGTTGTTTGGACGCCCGTCTTTGAGGCACGAGTCGCCTGTCCATGAAATAATGTAATTCTCACACAAGCAGATGTCGTGCGTGCGGCGTACAGACGGGCAGATGTCGTGCTTGCATTGTGCGCTGTGCGGGGGGCGTGCATGTGTTTAATGTAGATATATATAAAGTCACGTATTGAAGAGGGCGAGGCTACCTTGGACTCGCTTGACTTTATATTGATTGTCTGAATGGTAATCTTATGTATATCTACATTAAACACATGCACTCCGCCCAGCACACCGCACAATGCATACATTTTATCTCAGATATACATTACACACACGTCATGCATGCATTTTCAAATCATGCATGCATAATTCGACTTTTGAAATAATCAATCAAAAATTTGTGGTATATATGTTGTTTGCGGTGGGTTAATC